>BFEA01000143.1:1590954-1629043 GCA_003427395.1 Chara braunii
ACTGAAGAAGTGTACTTCACGGAAGTACCGGATCAAATTGACTTTCGTTAGACTGAAGGAATGTACTTCACGGAAGTACCGGATCAAATTGACTTTCGTTAGACTGAAGGAATGTACTTCACGGAAGTACCGGATCAAAACAACTTTTGTTAAGTTTGAAGAAGTGTAGTTAACGGAAGTACCGGATCAAAACGACTTTTGAAGAAGTGTGCTTCACGGAAGTACCGGATCAAATGACTTTTGTTAAGTTTGAAGAAGTGTACTTCACAGAAGTACCGGATCAAAACATCTTTTGTTAAGTTTGAAGAAGTGTACTTAACGGAAGTAGCGGATTAAATTGACTTTCGTTATTGTAACCTGCAGGCTGCAGGTCAATAGGGAAGATGCACGACACCTTCCTGCTGCCAATGTCAAAGTCAAACAATCATTACACCAACTTGCTACTTTTTAGTCAGGCGAATAGCAGGATAGCACGCACGGCGAGTACCGTATCATCCGTCTTAGTTATATCTATGCAAGCAGCTTGACAATCCTACCGGATTACTTGCTAGACCTGGCCTGTAATGTAATGAGAGAACTGCACGGCAGCCTCCCGTCACAAACGCCGAAATCAAGTAGACATCGCATCAATTTTGTTACCTTAGTTAGATGAATGGCAGGGTAACTTCGCACGGCGAGTACCCCGTCATCCAATTCTAGTAATTCATACAAGCAGTGTGACGACCCTACGAGAGTCTCCATCACACAACTTCGTCTTCCAAACCGAGACAGATTAGGTAACTTTTTGGTTCTTCCTAGGTTCCTTTATTTTGCCAAGCAAGATTCTCACTTAAATCATACGTTTATTCAGTTTTTCCTGAAATTTTTATTCCTGAAAAAAACATGAAACAGTATAGCATACACCCGCACCTGCAGCTTTATAGAGAGTTGTAGCCAGTAAGGGATATGGGAAAAGAAAAGATGATGCGTACCTTATGGTTCCCTGCCTCCAGAGTTCCTCCCGAACTCCGGCAGAGCTCCCGCAATCGTCTTGTTGTCTGTTTACGTCCGGTTTGTACAATGATTTCTTAAACTTTCATAATTAACAAGAAAAATGTAAACAATTCAGTGGAAAACACACCATCAAACATTTATAGTGGAAGAGATAGGATTCAAAGAGGATCAATCAATGATAAGAATGGAGAAAGACGGAGGAGGTATGCACCATTACAAATGTGATGATGTTTCTTCTCCTCCCCAATGCCTCACATCCTCGTCATTTTAGACCTCGGTCAAACAGATAATAAAGTATAACAATAACACTAAACATCCATACTGATGATAATAATAATAATAATAATAACAACAACAATAATAATAATAATAATAATAATAATAATATTTATAAAAATGACGACAACAATATTGATGTAATGAATGTGTACAAACTATTAGTCTGGTCTAAATACAACTACAACAGGCGGCAAAATATCGGCAGTGTAAGTATGTACTTTCTCCTCGTCCCCTCTCTCTTTCCTTTTCAATCTCATTCTCTCTCTTTTCCCTTCATCCTCATTCTCTCTTATTCTCTCCTTTCCCTCTTTCTGTGCTTGTTCTAATCCCCTTTTAACTGTCGTTTATGCTTACTTATCAAACGTGGTTGCTAATGCATGGATTTCGGATGAGAGCGCTGTACAAAAATTCGGAAAGTCTTTCCACGCTATAAATATGATAGTCGTGTATCAAGCAATAAGTAGAGTTAGATAAGAACATAACAATGAACCCTGATGTAGTGTCCCGCACTCTCTTTCTCCAATCTCATTAATGAGTACTATGTCTCACTTTTGGGTCATCTATACACAATATGGTTATATAGATTTGAACTGTAGGCCCGCAAGGTAGCTGTTGTAGGTAGGCCCTAGGCAAACAGTCCGTAGCAGAATCTGCGAAGGGCAGTCCTATCACAAACAACAAAAGACGGGGCTAGTCCTACTTAGTTGCGTCAGTGGGTCCCAGTCCCATTGTCTACCTAGTCTAGCCAGCAGTGCAAAGTGGAACTGCGCACACCCTGGGCTCGGGCGACATCGATGAACCAAGCCAAAACCAAGTATAAATAAAGAAGCAGAAGTGAGCTACGGAGGTCTGCCGGTTGCCCGAAGACAAGGTGGGTTGTGTCAAAGATTAGTAGTTAGTAGCGGTGTCGCGCGCGGCGGTCTTGCACCCCGCTGGGAACGTTGAACCTCACGGTTGTGTCACGCAGAATTTATTTTCGAAGAACAACTTGTCACCACTCCAACCGTGCGCACGTGCTATACCTCTCACGACGCCCTGCGACAGGTCGGGACGTCGCGAGGTACAACTTACCTCTACCCAAGGGCTGTCACCACCCTTAGGTAGGCGTATCCCTACTGAGCTACCGGCCCACGTACGAAGGCTTTTACATGTCTGAGTAGAGGTAGGTCGGTCGATGGCGTTTGCTCGATCGTTGTAGCATAAAATGGCGCTGTACCATAAAATGGGGTACGCGCGGTAGGACGCCTAGGACTGACCCATTGGATATTCAGGTCGAACTTTCAGATGGTCGTCTATTTCCGCTTTTGTTCCCAAGACACAATCTCCTTCTGACCACTATGTTCAGAGTATCAAAACCTGGTCACTACCAAAGATAAACTATTCCACTCAATGTATAACTGATCATCAGATAATATATAAGACTTGATTATGAATATCGAGGTATTACCGCTGGGAACCTTTCCACTTTCAAAAGTGCTGAGTGTCCAAACTCTTCACGATGTCAATTCCAGTCCAATCCAAATCATGCACAAAACAGACCTGCACATCATAATGCAAAGACAATTCACATGCCATGCACTAACCGCGTCAACCATCAACCATTGACATTGTCCCTCACTCCCCAAACCATGTATGACAGCTCTATCTTTCCTGAGATGCACGCCCAACCCCCTCGCATTTATTCAAAGGACCCTTGAGAGTGATAAGGACCATTCAGGCAATGACCACAGGTGACAGTTTTACTGACCATAAGGTTTGACTTTAGATGTAGGTGTCAAGTCAAAAGGGGGAAAGTTGAATCGGCAACGACCGACCTGTTATCGAGTGATAACAGAAAATTGAGTCCTTTATGTAGGACTTCTCATTTAATTGCAGTAGACCAAAGCAAAGACCTGCACACACACAGGTCAACAATGATTCAACATCCCCACTTGATTCCCACATAATGTTATCTAAGGGTCAAACCCTCAATTCTGGTTTGTGAGCTTTGGGATTAACATCCCAATAACCCGTAATTTCTATCTACCCCTGAGTCGTCTGTCACTCCTCCTCCTTTTATTTCAAGGAGTTTCTTTGCCTATGCCTCAAGTTGCCCCAGGGAAACTCATATTTCCCCTTACTCTCAATACTTGCACTTTCTCTCTTTCGGATACGCACACCCTTTTGTGCTTATACGATAATCTAACTGAGATTTATTCGTGCCGTTCGGTGGTTTCTCCCTTAGGAGCCTATTAATGAACTGAGGCTATGCGGAACTTCTTCTTGTCTAATCTTTTTCCCTGCGGTATTCGCTTTCTTTCACGTTTCTTTGTAAAGGACCTTTGGGGTTGCTCCCGATGGAGCACTCTTTTTTTTCCTTTCTCTTCTTCTTGTCCTGACATATGCAAGTAATGGGCTGATTCACCCGGGAATCTTCCACTATTTGATCAATTCCAAAACAATTTGTTAGTTAGAAGAGTAGTCGAGTCGCCCAAACGGGATCATTCAGTCACTCTTCAAAGTTCATGCAGTTTTCACGCAATCAAGCAGTTCATGCAATCTAGTGTAATTGACATGATAACTCACCCGGGAGTATCCTTTTATTAGTTAAGCAGATAGTTAGGAGGCTTATGTTGAATCGTTTCAACACTTGGCCCAATACTCAGAGAACATTATAGATCAATACAAAATTAAAGATAGTAATAGGCGGTCTTCACAGAAGCCTCCTATTACTCCTTGATCAAAGCTCAGTCTTTCCTTCGAAAATGTAATAGGATGACCCTACGGAAGCCACCCTATTACTATCTCAAAGTCAGACGAGCTAGGATTATATCAGTGGATTCAGGCAATCACCAAATCCTCCATTTGCTGGAGTATCTTATTAGATGAGTTAAGCAAGCAACATGATGACCCCACGGAAGCCTCCCATGTCCTGCTTCAATGTTAATTAGGTGGATCGTTAGTACTTAGTTGTATCGTCCATTAGTCATACCTGAACAAGTCATAAGGTTACTCACCCGGGAGTATCCCTATACTTGTTCAAACATAATCGCCTTATTTCTTCCTTCCGTTAGTTGACCTCCAAATCAAACAAGTGTTAGGATAACCCACCCGGGAGCCATCATACCACCAGTTCGATGCATAGGAGATAAAAAACAACTCTTAACTTGAGTTGCCCTGACAATTCACCTATCTGGCCTATGCGTTGTAAGTGAGCAAAAGACATGTTGACTCCTACGGGAAGTCAGACGGATCGACCCAGACTTAGGAGTTCGCGTACTCACCCAGGAGTACTCAATTCCCTCCCCAGTCTGGTTCGATTGGTGATAGGAAAGCTTCACAGAAACCTCCTGCTATCTTTTGCCTTTGTTAGCCTTTGAAGACGAGTACCTTACGAGAGTACTGGATTAATTGGCTTTCGTTAAGTTGAAAAAACGTACCCCACGGGAGTACCGATCAATCGGTTATTATTACGTTTGAAGAAGTGTACCCCACGGGAGTACCGGATCAATGGGTTTTTGTTAACGATTATAGGAGTGTACTTCACGGAAGTACCGGATCAATTTGACTTTTGTTAGACTGAAGGAGTGTACTTGACGGTAGTACCGGATTACTTCCTAGACCTAACCTGTAATGTAATGAGAGGACTGCACGGCAGCCTCTCGTCACCAACGCCGCAATCAAACAGACATTTCATCAATTTGTTAACTTAGTCAGATGAATGGCAGGGTAACTTCGCACGGCGAGCACCCCATCATTTGTCTTAGTTAGCTCATACAAGCAGTGTGACGACCCTACGAGAACCTCCATCACACAGTTTTGTCTTTCAACCCCAGGCAGACTAGGTTACTTCTTGGTTCTTCCTAGGTTCCTTTATTTTACCAAGCAAGATTCTCACGTAAATCATACGTTTATTCAGTTTTTCCTGAAAGTTTTATTCCTGAAAGTTTTATTCCTGAAGAAAGCATGAAACAGTATAGCATACACCCACACATGCAGCCTGATAGAGAGTTGTAGCCAGTAAGGGATACGGGAAAGGAATAGGTGCTGCGCACCTTGTGGTTCCCTGCCTCGAGAGTTCTTCCTGAACTCCGGCAGAGCTCCCGCAATCGCCCTGTTGTCAATCATGTCAAGTTTTATGCAATTGACTGTCTGAAACTTAAAGTAGGAGCAACCATGGTTATCTAAGTGTACATCATTATCAAACACTTATAGCTGAAGAGGTAGGCGTATGATATGACCGATCAAGGACAAAAATGGAGGAGGATGGAGGAGGTTGGCACCGTCACACGGTGACGATGTCCCTCTCCTCTCCAGTGCCCCACACTCTTTTCCACTGTGACCCCTGCTTTTCTCATGATATTGCAACAGTGAGACAACAACCAATAATAGTAATAATGATAAAAATAATAATAACAATAATAATAATAACAATAATAACAATAATAACAATAATAACAATAATAATAATAACGTAAGAGTAGTATTAATCGCGAGATAACATTCCAGTTTGCAACATCACGTTGAATGCCAAGGAGCCTGACATTGTCGAAACTGCATTAGTACTACATCAACTGAGGACCAAAGTATTGAATATGGACGCTAGTGAGCATACTCTTGACTCTGCCGGCCTACGTATCAGAGCCCTCTCTAGTAGGCAATCAAAACCTAGACTACGATTCACTAGTAGCCTATGAGTTGACAATGCATTCAAGTTCAACTGGCGTCAACAGCAGAACCGAAGTGTATGAAGATATCAGATTGTTGTCAAGGCCAAGTAGGTGCTTCTGCATCATCATTCTCACATTCTCTCTCTTCCTTTCCTCCTCTCTTTCTCCGACGGTGATACATTTGAAAACGGTTTCTACCTTTACGGTATCAGATGYAGTTCCCAGGCTCGATCCCAGGGCTCGCCATTACCCACGTACAGTATCAGTTGACCCGTGTGAGCTTCAGCTGTAAGCCTACGGGTTAAAGGTCCTATTAGCGGTAGGAGTCGTAGCTGCTGCAGTACCGAAGGGTCAAGCATATAGTCTTCCGGAGGATCTGGAACTGACACGTCGTAAGTCCTAGGTCATTGTCTGCAGGCAAGTGGTCAGGTGGGCAGTCCTACCCTTGTCCAGTCAGCGGTACCCAGTCCCAGTCACACTTTGTCAAGTCAGCAGTACCATGAGGGACTGCGTGCTCCCCGGTCAACGTGCACCTTTATGAGCCCTACCTGCTATTCCTTTCTCTATGTCTGTCTATCGTAGTCAGTCTGTCTGTTTGTAGGTCTGTCCTTTTTGTCTGCCTGTTTGCCTTCGTCTATTTGTCTGTCCGTTTGCCCGCCTGTTTCGCTTGTCTGTGCCTGTCTTCTCTGACAGTCTGTGTCTTGTTTGTATCTGACCGCCAGACCGACTGTATTTTGTCCTTTCATTTGTTTGTCTGTGCCGGTTGTCTGTTTGTTTGTGTTTGCCTGTCTGTTTGATTGAGCCCGATTATGTGTCTGACTGTGTATCTGACTATTGTTGACTGTGTCTCTGATTGTGCCAGACTGTGTGTCCGACCGTGCCAGACTGTTTGTCTGACTGTGCCAGACTTCGTGTGTGACTGTTTGTTTGGTGGCCTGCATCTGTCTGTCTGCTTTCCATTTCTCTGTCTATCGCTGTTTTGTCCGTCCCTGTTTCTCACTCTTTCACTCTCTTTCACACACACACGCACGCACACACACACGTACACACACACACAAACGAGTGTGGCCGTGTACATTTCCATATTCTAGTCGTGGATTCATCCAGTCTTGCTCATCCTACCGTGGGAAGCAGCGCGAGGCCTGCACAGTAATGGTAAATAGACAAATCTCCCTTCCTTTCTCTCCTTTCCCCATCTTATTTTTCTTCTTCCTCTTCCTCGTTCTTCTTATGAGGCCGAAACTACGGACACGACCGAGGCATGGTAACAATACTAGTAGAATTTAATAATAATAATAATAATAATATGGTATTAATACCGATTAGTAATAGTTGAAAGGTGAGAAACAACAAAATGACAGGGTCTCTTTCTTACTTGGCACTCTGCGTTCAGACCACCATCATGCAGTTATTACCAGTTCATGAACTGACTACGCACCCGTCCATGCCAGCAGCAGAACTGACATGCAAGAAGATGTCGGCTCTCTCGGACAACGGCCAAGATCAGGTATGTGACTTTACATTTGCATCCTCACCTCTCTCTCTGTGCTCCTGCATGTATGTCTGTTTGTTTGGCCTGTGTCTGTTTGGTTGGCTGTCTCTTCTTCCTCTTCTCTCCCTCTGTGTGTGGGGGTGTGTGGCCGCGTGTGTCTGCCTGTCTGGTTGGCTTTCTCTGCCTTTTTCCCTTCGTCTGTCTGGCTCTTGTCTGTCTGTTCGTCTGTCGTTGTTTGTTGTTGTTTGCCTGTTTGCGTTTGTCCCTGTCTGTCTGTTTACTGTATGTCTGTGTCTCGTCTGCCTGTCTGTGTCTGTCAATCTGGTCGTTTGTCTGGCTATCAGTCGTCGTATGCCTGCTTGTTCTTGTTTGTTTGTCTGCCGTCAGTCTACTTCTTTTTGTTTCCTACACATGCGCATGCACGCTCACCCGGTCTTGCTCATCCTATCGTTGGAGAGAGCGTGGGACCCGCTCAGTAATGGTCATTAGTCTACTCTCCCTTCCTTTCTATCTCTTCGTTTTTCCCTCCTACCTCTCCTCCTTTTTTTCTTCTCCTACGTCCATCTCCTTCCCTGCCGTGTTCATTTTCTGTACTGTCGTTGCTCATCTTCTTCTCTACGCAGTTCTCCCTCTCTCGCGGACCTTCCTCCACAACGTGGTTACCCCCTCGCATGCACCACGACCTACACCACCGTCCTTGTGAACGCGGGGCGGTCATTAATGGTATAGTAGTATGACCATCTTTTAGATGAATCTGCCCGGTATAGTGGGTAAGATTCATCTGAGAGGAGATACTGTCAGGAATATGAGTGGGAGCCATAGACAGATTTTGAACTCAAATCCCAAGAACATGCAGTAACCCGGATAGTCATGTACTAGGCAGATAGCTCAATTACATCAAGGTTCCATCCAAATACGAGTGTTACAGTGAACTTATGGGCCACTGTCCAAACCTTCGGGCCACACCTACACAGTATTCAATGTCGCTCCTTCCATCTGACATGTACATGGCCATAGTAATGGCCAGGTACATATGATTTAAGAGGGTATAATAATAATAATAACAAAAGTAATTTTAATCATAATAAAAATAGTAATGATAATAATAATAATAATAATAATAATAATAATAATGGTAATAATAATAATAATAATAATAAAAATAACGATAATACCAGTCAATCAATGATAATAATAGTAAAAGAAATAATAAATTTAAATAATACAAAATGCAAGGAAAATGTGCAACAACGAACTTCAGAAATTAAACAGCATCATACACATAAGACCAGATAGTCGTGACCTCAAACCAACAGCAGAATTGCATCACGAAATTCACCAAATAAGAACACACCAAGAGTTCATAATTGACAATGCTGAAGTAGTCCCATCATCATCAACGAAGAACCAGAGTTGATTTCCTATCTGGCGCTCGGCGCCCAGACTACATGTGGCAGATCCTAACTAGCCTACACTACGAAGCCGAAAGATGACGTCAACAACATCCCCGAAGTACGAGCATATGGCGACCAATGTCGCACGCTTCCAGCCCCAGGTATGTCTCGTGCTACACTCACAACCCTCGTTCCCAACTCACAGATGCCACTAGCACCCAAGAGACCACCCTGCGCCCCATTTTCTCTTCTTCGTTACCCCAAGTTTAGAGGGTTATTATCATGGAAAAATATATAGTAATAGTAATAATAATAATAATAATAATAATAATAATAATAATAATAATAATAATAATAACACTAATAATAATAATAATAGTACAGTAATAACGATAATCAATAATAATAGTATCAATAATAATACTCATTACTAGTGATCATACTAAAATAAAGATAATAATAATAATAATAATAATAACGATGTTTTCGGTCAGGTACAGACGGAGTAATGGCGCATTGCAATCGGGGAATCAGTCGCTCATATGCCACGACAGCGGTCCATGAGTCATTCCGGTAAGCTTTCCTCTCTCTCTCTCCCACTCCCTCTCTCTCTGTCTATCTCTCTTTATCTCTCTCTCTCAAGTACATGTACATAGTCATGTTCTAGCGGTAGATTCATCAGATTTTTGCACGTCCTACCGATGGAAATAGCGGGAGGGATGTTGTGGGGTAGAAGACTTACTTGTCTTCTCTCCCTCGTCGTCGTCGTCGTCGTCGTCGTCGTCGTTAGCTCGATGCCCACTGCAAGCCTCCTCCCTCGCATATGGTAAGTAGCGGAGGCGGCCAGGTGGGTATCCTCTCCTCTCTTCTCCTCCTCCTCCCTCTTCTTCTCCTTCTCCTTCTTTCTCCCGCGCACCACATCCTTCTGTGCGGCCAACTTCCTCCCTTCGCGCGGCCGCCTCCTTCTTGTTTCTCCCCCACGCTCTATCTCGCCTGCCTCCCGCTTGCCATCTCCTCCCACTTGCGTGCGCTACCCTTGCATGTTCTCTACCGGTCCCCTCCTTTCCTCACTTCTTCTTCTTCTTCTTCTTCTTCTTCTTCTTCTTCTTCTTCTTCTTCTTCTCCTTCTCCTTCTTCTTCTTCTTCTCCTTCTCCTTCTTCTCCTCCACGCTTTTTCTCGTCTTCCCCCTTGCGCTACTTCCCTCCTTTCGCTGCTTTTCCCCTCGATTTCGTGGTCGCGCTCAGTCTCTCCTCACATCCGCTGGTCCCTTCGCGTTGCCTGCGACCTCAGCCACGCCTCTGTCGCGGCACACAGGCAAAATGCCTGTTTTCAACTCCGAATCTCGCTATCATTTTAGTGTACATTCGTCTATACGAATCTAACTGTATGGGTTTGAAATCATAATAGACAAAATAATAATAATAATAATAATTAAAAAAAAAAAACAATAAATAAAAGTCTAAACAATAAAAATAAGATAAATAAAGAAAAAAATAACAAACTGCTAACCAACTAACTTACTGCTCATGCCACTTGTCGTGCACGAGCAGAACAAAATCTAACGGCTCCTACTACTAACTTCTAATAACTAGTAGGGCACGGGATCGAGCCCCGGCTGACTGAGCTCGGGTGTGAGAGAAAAAAAAAGGTCGCGGAGCTCCTTATAAACGGGAGCTAGCTCGGGGGTAAAGCAAACTCGACCCCCAAATCTACTATCTGATAATCCTACACCGATACCTACTGAGCTAGCTCCCACTTCAAAGAAGGGGGAGCAACTCTTGTATATGTAAAGCAGCGGGGCCTAGCCCAACTAGTGGACTGAGCCTATTTCTAGTTCTGTGTTTGGGTGTACGCCTGTTGGTTCGAGTGCTTGCCCAAATGCTTGTCGGCTTGACGGTGTGTGTGACCCGCAAGGGTACTTGACTCACCGATAGGCCCGAAGAGTCGGTACTTACCTGTGACCGTGACATTGAGGGTTGCATCGGGGAAAACACTCAAGTAGCGGGTAGGCCGGTACCACACCAGTAGAGGTAGATGTGCGCGGCACTCGAGGCCGCGCGAAGGAAGACAACAGTTGGCATTTTTAGAGTCCCAACACCGGTCGTCGCCGCTTGGCGTGGTGGTGGCAGATTTCTATTGGCTGCCCTGGCCACGCGGTCGGGCTTATATTATTATTTTAGTCCGCTTTCGAGCCTACGGCGGCGCGACCAGCAGATTCTTCCCGTACTGGTTCCGATGCCTCTTGACTAGACCTAATTCGTTTTTCCCTTACCACCTGATACTTTGACTGATTTAGATCGTGGTCGACACATCCCGCGCGACCTTTCTTATTATTTTCCTTCCAACCCTCCGGACCTTGTGGTCGGAGACTTTTAATTTTTACCAACCCTTACTTGCTGTCGTATGCGTTGTATTATTGCGTATAACTGTCTAGAAATCTCGGCCTCATCGGTCCAGAAGTTTGCTTCACAGTGCCAAGCCAAAAAAAATCTCACTTTTTACTCCAGCCTGTCTCCGACACGGCGACTGGCGTCGATATTGCATCGAATGCAAAATCATGAGCAAATACCCTTGTAAGGGTGTTTGCTCCGATAGCGGGTAGGGTCAGTGCTAGTAGGTCCATGTGTGTGCATCTGTAAAAAGTCAGACGAATCAGTCTGACGCAGTCACACTTTCCGGGGTTGTGTAACGAATATGACAACACACACACAGCCTATGCACACACAGACACAATCTATCCTCGCAAAGATACGCAGTCTGTCAACACACAGACAGTCTGTTCACATGCATACACGATCTGCACATACACAGACAACCTATTCTCACTCTGACGGTTTGTTCATATCCAGACACAGTGTGCATACACATAGAGAGTCAGTCTTCACACAGATAGTCTGTTCGTACGCAGGCACGGTCTACACACGCACAGACAGTCTGTTTAGGCGTGACAAATCAGTCTGCCTGTCAATCTGTTTGTATGTATGTTTCTGTTTATGTCGATCCTTGTCTTGTCTGTGCCTGGTTTATCAGGTTTGTCTGTTCATGTTTGCCTATCTCCAGTTGTCTGTGTCTGTGTCTGTGTCAGACTGTTTCCCTGTATGCCTGTCAGTTGGTCTGTGTATCTATCTGTCTGTCTGGGTCAGACTGTTATGTCTAATTGTTTCCGTTCGTCTGAAACGACATTCACCCATGCGTAGTAGCGAATGCAGATCCAAGGTTCGATCCTTAGACTTACCTTGCCTGTGTAGAGCATTTGTATTGACCTTGAGAGTAGAACAAGTGGCCTGCGTATTTGTAACAGTAGGTAGACCATCATAGGGTCCGCAGGCTGCAGCTGCTACACTCCGGAAAGGTCAAGGTCGTAGCTGCTACAGTGTCCGAAAATACCATGTCTGAAGCTTTTGAAAGGTCATAGCAGTGACCTTTTCGAAGCTTCCCATGATTAGGCTGAGGCAAGTGGGCAGGTTGTGGAGTCTACCCGTGTTGAGTCAGCAGTCCCCGTCCCAGTCAATCCTGGTTCAGTCAAGCAAACACCGCATAGGACTGTGTGCACTATGGGCATGTGAGAGGGCTAGACCATTGAGTTATAGAAGTATAAATCAAAAGACAGCTCCCAGTCATGTATTCATTCCCTGTGTGAGCCATGCGGAAGCGGTGCTACAGTGACTCATGTGAGGTGGTCTGAAGTGAGCGTGGAGACGAAGTTGGCAGGGAAGGAAAATGTAATCACAGCGTAGCGGTAGAAGCGTTCATTGCCGCCATAGCCGTAGTTAGAGTTTAGTGTGTGTGTGCGTGTGAGCGGCGGAATAGAGCGCAGTGACGAACAGTGAGTTGTACGGGTACTGATGCGCCATAGCCATCTGAAGCGAGTATGTATCTGAACTGTGTTCTTCGTTACCATATCTCTGAGTTTTGAGTGGGCGCTTGTCGCCGGTTAGCTGTGCTGCCTGTCTGACTGACTGTCTGTGTATCTGTTTTTGCCCATCTGTATATGTCTGTATGTCTGGATGTCTGTCGGACATTGTCTGTGATTGGTCTGCAACTTGTTCGTCTGTCTGTGTTGGTCGGTTCGTCTGTCCGACTATGTCTGTCGTCTGGTCTGTCCGACTGCGTCTCCAACTGTGTGTCTGACAGCGTTCTCCTACTGTGTCTTTCTTTATTTGACTGCCTCTGTTTGACTGTCTATGTCTATCTTTCCCATTTCTTCTTCTACTTCTCCTTCTTCCTCGTGTTTCCTCCTCTCTCTTGATATAGTTCAATGAACTTCGCACAACACCCCCAACGATAAATCATCACGGCCCAGTTATTTCACCGGACCGTCTATTTGGTAGGAGCCACGAGTGGTGGGTACAAGCGCAGTGTCGAAATCAGCATGAGCTGATGATTCGTGCTTACTGGCAATCCGCATCCAGGTCTGAAATTTACATTTGTCAATCCCTGTAAGTAAATAGTAATAACAATAATAACAAATAATAATAGCAAAAATAATCAACAACAATAATACTATTATTATGATAATAATAATAATAATAAAGTGGCAATAGACATATACGGTTATCTCCCCAATTTGATACAGTATTGACATTTGAATGACTGTTTCCAGGTACTAGTCGTCTACCTTGCAATGGCGACGATCCAAGGCGACCAGATAAGTTTCTCTTGCTACTTTTCCCGTTCTCTTACGCATGCACTCAGACAGAGACCTGCCTGTAATGCACGTTGAAAATCAGAGAAGTAAGATTCAGGCACGCGCAACTTAGGCACCTCAACAATTTGTTACCTTAAAGCATTTTTGAGATCCATTCACCAAACACTCCACAGTGCTGAACTCAACAACCCAATACCTGCATTCTTATCCAAGGTAGGTGACTCTCTTCCCTATTCTTCTCCCTGTGTATCTTTCTCATCGTATGTATCTCCTGGCTTTCCCCATGTTTTCTCCTCCCTGTGTTCGTATGCTGGTCTGTCTGTTTTCTGGCTTGTCCGTTTGCTTGGTTATTCGTGTCTGGCTGCCTGTTTGGCTCTATGGTCTCTTTTCTTCTCAGTGCAGTGCAACTTAGCAGGATCCTGCGCACATGCTACCCTGCCATTTGTTATCGCGCAGTACCAATAATAATAACAATAATAATAATAATAATAATAATAATAATAATAATAATAATAATAATAATAATAACAACAACAATGATCAAACAATGATAATGCAAAGAAAGACAAGCAATAGCGAACTTCAGCAATCAAACAGCATCACATACACAAAACCAGATAGTAATGACCTCGAACCAATAGCAGAATCGCATCACGAGATTCTCAAAATAAGAACACACCAAGAATTCATAATTGACAATGTTGAAGTAGTCCCATCATCATCAACGAAGAACCAGAGTTGATATCCTATCTGGCGCTCGGCTTCCAAACTACATGTGGCAGATCCTATCTAGCCTATACTACGAAGCCGAAAGATGACGTCAACAACATTCCCAAAGTACGAGCATATGGCGACCAATGTCGCACACTTCCAGCACCAGGTATGTCTCGCACTACACTCACAACCTCGTTCCCAACTCACAGATTCCACTAGCACCCAAGGACTACCATGCGCCTCATGAAGCACGACATAGGGCCGTTCGGTTTGACGATATGTCTTTTTCTCTCTCTCTGCCTACGGTTTACCGGGCAGCTCTGTTTGTGACGACATTTATATATACACATATATATACGATATATATATATATATATATATATATATATATTACTTGATTATATAAATATTCATACATACATGTATATATATATATATATATATATATATATATATATGTTCTTATCATACACGGTAGGTCAGACACACATACTTACACTTACAAGTAGTGAATATGTCCGTAGTTTAAGGGTAGATTCGTTCAATTTTGCTCGTCCATCGATGGAAATATCAAGGAGCAGGCCGCGGGATTGGAAATTTACCTGTCTGTCTCTCCTCCCCGTAGTCGTCCGACGTAGCTAGATGCGCCCCCAACTCGTAACGTGATCCTTCACGATGTGCATCACGCCGGGGTGGCTGCACAGCGGGGGGGGGGCACGTCAAAACACCTTCGTGCTTCTCAATAAGTCGGACGGATGGTGGATCCTCCTTCTCAACATCCCCGTCATCGATTGCACGGCTAGGTGAGTTGCTCTCTCCCTCCTTTCTCCCTTCCTTCTCTCCTCCTCTTCTTCTTCTTCGTCCTTTCTTCTTCCTCTCCTTGTTTCTTCTTCTTCTTCTTCTTCTTCTTCTTCTTCTTCTTCTTCTTCTTCTTCTTCTTCTTCTTCTTCCTCGTCTCTCTCGCGCACCTTCTCCTCTTCCTTCGTGCGGCTATCTTGTTTTCTTCATGCGACCATCCCCTCTACCTTTGAGCGGTCGTGCTACCATTTCGTCCTCCATATCCATGCTCACCTCGCTGCTTGCATGCGCACCATTTCACATCGCGCTCTTGATCGCTTACCAAGCCTGTGCGAGCAGTTTGCGCTTGCTCTCCCTCATGCCCGTGCGCATTTTGTCATCCCTTCCGCTCGCGCTATGCTGGTCCTCCTCGTCGTGTCGCGCTATCTCCGCAGCCTTGCGCACCTCGTCTCTTTCTTCTCCCTCCGTGCTACTCTTCTTCTCCTTCTCGCGCCCTTCTTCCTTCTCTCTCTTCCTCTCCTTCTCCCCCTTCTCCTCTTCCTCCTCCTCCTCCTTCTTCTTCCTCTCTACTTCTTCTTCGTCCTCTTCTTCTTCTTTCTCACTGCTTCTTCTTCTCCTGCCATGCGCAGCCTCACTCCCCGTGCGTACGACTTTTCTCCTCGCTCCTTCCTCCTCTCCTTTCCGCTCCTCGCTGCGCTCCTCTTCTGCTTCCCGCTTCCCGTTGCGCTCTACCTCCCGCAGCTTTGCTATTCTTTGCGATGTGGCGCCACAGTATCGAGAGGTGTCGGCCCTACCCCCGCGACCTCGGCTGGATTCGTGGCCATAACGAGTAACTTGAATGCATCGGCCTCGGTTTCAGAAGCGGATTCATTCAAGTGAATCATGAAAGAGAAGCTATGGAAAAAGAAGAAAATAAATAATAAGAAAATAAAAATAAAAATGAATCTAACTAACTAAATAAAAAAAGAAAAAAAGAAAAAACAGAATCTACTTACCTACTACCCTGTTGTGCCAATTGTCACAACGGGCTCTAACTGTAACCTCTCCGATTTTTGAGGTCGCGGGTTCAAGTCCTCGTCGCCCAATGTCGGGGGAAAAATGTAGCTCAATCATAGCAAAAAAAAGGAACTAGCTCAAGGCTCAGAGCAGATTCGATCCCTGTATCTCCAACTTGATAATCCACCCCGAAACCTATTTAGCTAGTTCCAACCATGGTTAATGGAAGAGCTACTTAATGATATGTAGAGTAGTGGGGCTTCGGTCCACCTAGTAGCCCGAGCCCTCTTCTAAACCAGTGTGTGCGGATGTTTGCCGGCCCGCACGCCTGTCTGAGTGTTCGTCGGCTTGAGTGTGTGTGGGACCCATAAGGGTACCTGATTCACCGGAAGGCCCGACAGGCCGGTGCTCATTTGTGGTCGTGACTTTGTGAGGCACGGCGGGGAAAACACTCAAGTGGCGAGGAAAGAGACCCGCGACACTTAAAAACAACGGAGAACATTCGGATGGTAAGTAGGCCGGTACCATACCAAGAAGAGGTAGATGTGCTCGGCGCTCGAGGCCGAGCAAAAGAAGACAAAAGTTGGCATTTTTAGAGGCCTAGTGTCTGCCATCGCCGCCTGGTGTGGTGGCAGCATGTTTCTATCGGCCGCCCCGACAGCATGGTCAAAGCTTATATTAGTCCTTCAGTCTGCTTTTGAGTTTACGGCGGTTCGACGCACATGTTGTCCCATACCGGTTGGTATGACGTTTCTGGACGCGATCTAATCCGTTCTTTCCTTACCGCCTGATCCTCTGACTGAGTTAGATCGTGGTCGATGCATCGCACGCGACCTTCTTTTGTTCTATTCCAACCCTCCGGCCCTGGCGGTCGGAGACTTTTAAATTTTCGCTAACCCTCACCTGTTATTATATACGTCGCGTCACTGTGTACGGTTGCCTAGAAATCTCAGCCTCAATGGTCGAGAAGTTTGCTTCGCATCACCAAGCCAAAAAAAATTCTCACTTATTACTCCAGACTGTCTCCGGTACGGCGACAGGCGTTGATACTGTATCATATGCAAAATCATGAGCAAATACCCTTGTAAGGGTGTTTGCTCCGACAGCGTGCTCCGCGGTCAGCGTGCACCTTTATGAGCCCTACCTGCTATTCCTTTCTCTATGTCTGTCCATCGTAGTCAGTCTGTCTGTTTGTAGGTCTGTTCTTTTTGTCTGCCTGTTTGCCTTCGTCTGTTTGCCTGTCGGTTTGCCCGCCTATTTCGCTTGTCTGTGTCTGTCTTCTCTTACAGTCTGTGTCTTCTTTGTATCTGACTGCCAGACTGGCTGTATTTGTCCTTTTGTTTGTTTGTCTGTGTCGGTTGTCTGTTTGTTTGTGTTTGCCTGTCTGTTTGATTGTGCCTGATTGTGTGTCTGACTGTGAGTCTGACTATTCTTGACTGTGTGTCTGATTGTGCCAGACTGTGTGTTTGACTATGCCAGACTATGTGTCTGACTGTGCCAGACTGTGTGTCTGACTATTTGTTTGGTGGCCTGCATTTGTCTATCTGCTTTCCATTTGTCTGTCTATCGCTGTTTTGTCCGTCCCTGTTTCTCACTCTCTCACTCTCTTTCACACACATGCACACACGTACACACACACACAAACGAGTGTGGCCGTGCACATTTCCATATTCTAGCCGTAGATTCATCCAGTCTTGCTCATCCTACCGTGGGAAGTAGTGCGAGGCCCGCACAGTAACGATAAATAGGCAAATCTCCCTTCCTTTCTCTCCCTTCCCTATCTTCTTCTTCTTCTTCTTCCTCTCCCTCGTTTTTCTTATGAGGCCGAAACTACGAACACGACCGAGGCATAGTAGCAATACTAGTAGAATTAAATAATAATACTAATAATAATAGTAATAATAATATGGTATTAATACCTATTAGTAATACTTGAAAGGTGAGAAGCAACGAAATGACAGGGTCCCTTTCTTACTTGGCACTCTGCATTCGGACCACCATCATGTAGTTATTACCAGTTCATGAACTGACTACGCACCCGTCGATGCCAGCAGCAGAACTGACATGCAAGAAGATGTCCGCTCTCTCGGACAACGGCCAAGATCAGGTATGTGTCTTTACATCTGCATCCTCACCTCTCTCTCTGTGCTCCTGCATGTATGTCTTTCTGTTTGTTCTCTGTCTGTTTGGTTGGCTGTCTCTTCTTCTTCTTCTCTCCCTCTGTGTCTGCGGGTGTGTGGTCGCGTGTGTCTGCCTGTGTGGCTGGCTTTCTCTGCCTTTCTCCCCTCGTCTGTCTGGCTCTTGTCTGTCTGTTCGTTTGTCGTTGTTTGTTGTTGTTTGTCTGTTTGTGTTCGGTTTGGCATGTCTGACCACTCTCATTTCTCCCTCTTACTCTCTTTCACACACACACACACACACATGCACACACTCATACATATACTAACACACCCACATACATAGTAGTAGTGTAGATTGAGTCATTTTTGCGCATTCTATCAATATCAGTACAGTAGTGTACCTTGCCATGTTCTAGTGGCAGATTTGTTCAATTTTACCCATCCTAGCGACGAAAGTACCGGTGGTTTTGCAGGCTTACCTGTTTTTTCTCTCTCTCGTTCCGCAGCGCTGCACGATCCGTCATGAGGTGCAACACACCGAGATCACGGCATGGAGAACACAACAGGCACAAGCGCGTATCCCAATGAGCCGGGTGATGATGGAGCTGTTGTCAAGGTGTCATCGGTAGGTGCACCAGGCATCCCGCAAGTCTCCACTTTCGTATGTGGTAAGCAGCGGGCGCAAGGGCACGGCTACTCACGCCACGTCTCTCTAGTGCCACTTCTAACCACACGGTCAGGTACGTCATTCTCACCCCTTTCTCTCCCCCTCTTCTTCTTCTTCTTCTTCTTCTTCTTCTTCTTCTTCCGTGCGTGTTTGTCTACATGCTCCCCTTTACAACGCACACGATCTGACACAATGTGCAGCATATCCAGACCGCGACATGGAGGATACGTCAGACTCAATTGCACCGTCCAACAAGTAGGGTGGTGTCGGCTCATTCTCACAATGCCGTTCGGCTGAACCATCACACATTCGGCAAGTCTCCCTCTTCGCATTCGGTAAGTGGCGGGTAACCGGGCGGAACGACCCACCAATCGGTGCCAACATCTCAAATCTCACGCCCGAGACCTTGCTATCTTTCGACTGTAAGGGAGGTAAGTCGCCTTCTCCGCTTCTTAGTTAGGATAATATTGCTATAAAAATCATAAAACAGTAACAACAACCATAACAATAGTAATAATAATAATAATAATAATAAATAGTGATAATCATGATAATAATAATAATAGTAATAATAAAATAATAATAATAATAATAATAAAATAGTGATAATCATGATAATGATAATAATAATAGTAATAATAAAATAATAAAATCATAATAATAATAATAATAATAATAAAAATAATAATAATAACAATAACAGTAACGATAATAATAGGAATAATAATAGGAATTCAGTCGTGATTATTGAATGTATACAAGCTATTTTCCTTGTTCGATACCGCATCGTCAGGGGTCATATTTGGGGAAAACGGAACGTGATTAGAATCAGCAACGATTACCAACCATCGGGTATGATTCTCACACACACACGTTTACCCGCACTCACACATATTCAGGCACGCACACATGCACACGTGCAAATGTAGGAATGCGCATTTCCATGTTATAGCGGTGGATTCATTCGATTTTGCTCATCCTAGTGATGACACTACCGTGATGACAACCGTGAAATCTTCGCTTACACACTAATACACACACACACACACACACACACACACACATACACACACACACACACACACACACACACACACACACACACACACACACACACACACACAGCCACACTAACAAGTGTGACAATGTATATTTTCATGTTGTAGCGGTAGGTTCATTCGATTGAACTCATCATATCGAAGAAAGTAGGTGAGGTCGCCGCGAGGTAGGGAGCACACATGCCCATGCATACTAACGCATACGAACGACAATGTATATTCGCATGTTTTAGCGGTAGATTCTTTCTGTTTCGCTCATTCTGAAAAAAAAAGGTATCGCGTGGCTAGCCGCGGGGTAAGGGACTTACCTATTGGCTCTCCCTTTTTCCGTTGTTGTAGTCATTGTCGTAGTAGACAGCTGGACGCTCCGGTTCCGCCAATGCAGCCCGATCCGTCGCGATGGGCAGCATATCGTGATCACAGCATGGGGCACGATTGGCACAAGCGTGCCTTCCAACGAAGCCTGACGGATGATGAGTCCGCCTCAAGAGGTTGCCGGCCTCGATTGCACGGTCACGGTGAGTGGTCCTCTCCACCTTTATCTTTCTCCTCCTCCTCCTTCTTCCTGTCCTCCTTCTTCTTCTTCTTCTTCTTCTCCTCCTCCTTCTTCGTCGTCGTCTTCCTTTTCTCGCTCCCGGAATCTGTGTGCGTTTTCTTCCTTTTTTCTTGATATGTCGCATGTCGTCCATAGTGCCTCGCTCGTTCTTGTCCTGTCGCGCCCTCACTCCTTCCTGCGCGATAGCCTCCCCTCCCCTTCTCTCTCTCCTCCTTCTTCTTCCTCCTCCTCCTCCTTCTTCTTCTTCTTCTTTCGCCTCCCTCTTCTCTACGCGACCACCTCATTTCTTCCGCGCGGTCCCTCCATTGCTCCCTGCGCCCGCTCTTCCTTTCTCCTCCTTTTCCTCTTCTTTCTCCTCCTCCTCCTTCTTCTTCTTCTTCTTCTTCTTCTTCTTCTTCTTCTTCTTCTTCTTCTTCTTCTTCTTTCAACACCTCCTTTCCTCGCGACCATATCCTCTCCCCCGCTCACTCGTCCTCCCTCTCTCTCTTCCTCTTCTACCTATCTTTCCTCTTCTTCTTCCCACGCTCCTCTTTTCCTTCTTCGCGCGCCCTTTTTCCCTCTTGCGCGTTCATCCTGCCTTCCCCTTTCTTGCGCTGCTCCCTGCTCAGATCCCCACCTTGATGTCGTGGTCGCGTCCGGTCTCCGCTAACAACTGCTGGCCGTGCGTGAGTTCTCGACTGCACTGTCCACGGGCTCAACCAGGCCTTAGTCATGGCATACAGGCAGTGCCTATTTTCAAGGTTGAATCTGCCCGTGATTTTGGTGTAGATTCATCCATATCATTCTTCAGTAATGGCCTCGAAATAGGCGAGAATAAAAAGAATAAATAAGAATCTAACTCTAACAATAAAAATTAAATAAATAAAAGAAAAATGACTTAATACTAACTAACTAACTGCTTATGCCACCTGTCGTGCATAGAGCACCACCGAGCCTAATGGCTCCAACCAGCCACTAACTTATAGTGAAAAGGTCACGGGATCGAGCCCCGGCCAGCTGAGCCCGGGTGAAAGCTTTGTGGAGCTCCTGTGACAAAAGGGAGTTAGCTTCAGCAGTTGGGTGGACTCAATCCCTACACCCTACGTTTGATAGTCTTGCATGTAAACCTACTGAGCTAGCTCCCACTTCAAAGAGCAGCTCAGTTCATAAACAGTAGTGGGGCGCAGTCCGACTAGTGGACAGAGCCCACTTTTCCTAATTTAGTGTGTGTGCACTCAAGCCTTTCTGATTGCTTATTGGCCTGAGTGTATGCGCGACCCGCAAGGGCACTTGATTCATCTGTTGGCCCAAAGGGCCGGTACTTGCCTGCGGCCGTGACATTGAGGGTTTTGGCAAGGAAAACACTCAAGTGGCGGGGAAGGAAACCCTCGACACTCAGAATCCGCAGAAAACGCTCAAATTGTAGGTAGGCTGATACCACACTAAGTAGAGGTAGATGTGTCGGGTACTCGAGGCCGAGCAGGAGAAGACAAAAGTCGGCATTTTTAGAGGTCCAACACCGTTAGGTAGGCGGGTACCGGTTCAAGTAGCCCGAGTCTGGACCCTGTGCGAACGGTATCAGAACTTGTAACGGTGTCTCCCTCGAAGACACCGGTTGCTTGGGTGATCGCGCGGACACGAAGTCGCTACTCGAGAGGCGACTTCCTCTCCCCATATGGGAGGCGGAGCTGGAGTTTCAACCCCACTCACGGCATACGAGTAAAGACAGAGGTACCGACTGCCGTTACCTATTATGGTAGGCAGTATGCTTCTTTTGGCAGCCCCGGCCGCATTGCCGGGGTTGTATTAATTTTTCAGTCGACTTTAGATTTTATGGCGGCGTGACCTGCCGACTTCCCTATACCTGCGAGCCCGACGCCCCAACACTCATTCTAATTCGCGGCCGAAGATTTTTAAGTTTTTACCAACCCTTACCTATTGTCGTATGTGCCGTATTACTGCATATGACCGTCTAGAAATCTCGGCCTCAACGGTCGAGAAGTTTGTTTCACGGCGCTATGCCAAAAAAAAAAATAAAAAAAATTCTCACTTTCTACTCCAGATTGTCTCCGGCACGGCGACCGACGTCGATACTTTATCAAATGCAAAATCATGAGCAAATACCCTTGTAAGGGTGTTTGCTCCGACAGTCTTCCCGGACCCCATTCAGCGACGTCCCCGTCGCTAGGGAATCTTAAATGCAAACAAAGGCCTTTTGACGCAACAAGTTGTCAAAGTCCGATTTCCTGGACGAAGTTGCGGTTTTAAGACCCTCACTGTCTCCCTTGGTGCGTCCATATTGCCAGGATTTTAACCTAGGTCTCCCAGATATCCGAAAAATTATAATACCAAAGAAATATTATTCCATATGACTCAAAGTGGGGATACTGGATCCGTACTACAGTTACAGAGGTCACCAAGGAAGATAATGATAGCCTCTCTCCCCTCAATTTTAGACTTTATTTGCGAGGATCTCGTTGGGTGTCCGAGGAGTTAGGAATCATAAATGAATCCTACTCTTTGGACGCGGGTCTTAATCTAAGTCATATTTTACCGTCCCACCCGAAGTCTAATGCGAGGGGATCGGCGACCTCGGTCTTAACCCACCACAGTCGGTTGATCAGGCCAAATCTGCGGCCCACCGTTTTGTTATTCTAACAATGGTACCCGTATTGGTTACGCAATACATGATAAAATTATCCTATCAAAATATCTAGACCTGACTGTTGATCCCTCCCATATCTACCTTAAGTGATACTATCATTAGGGAGTTCATCCCCTCAAGTTTTAGTCCCAGGCCGTAATCGGAAGGCCCGCTGCCTGATTATTCTTGGTCAGCAGCCCACGCTGGGACTTACGTCCCAACGATGCCAATTTTTCACCATAGGCTTGATAATTTTAAGTCCCTCAGACTGACCTCCATAAGTGGATGAGCGATGATCATTTATCGAATGTGAGGTAAGACCTGCGGCATATTTGTTATTTCCCGCTTAGATGCAGTGATGAACTTCAGTAAATAGGATAGATGAGGTGTCTTAGAGTATGTACTCCGATATATGAGATATCATGAGATTTTATTTATGCTTTTCTGACTCAGCATGTGTGCCGTAACAATAGAGGATAAGAGAGACATGTGATTAGAGTTTCAAGACTGATTCTGGCTCGACGTTATGGATTCGACTAAGTTTTCTCCTGAGTCATATATGATTTATATCTATTGGGTATGCCGACGAGGAACACTTTTCACTTTCACAATTGAGTTGGTCCTGTGTTTGGTTTTGATTGATGAAATAAGTATCTTGGATATGTGTACAGTCTGTTGTCCAGTCTTGAATTAGGATACTCAGAGAAGCGCCTAAGAATTCAAGAAAGATGGGGTGAACAGTGATATGTACAGTTTGAAAGTGCTTTGCATTTATGGTCAGTTTTTTTCATGCTTTATCTTATGTGGTTATTTTTGAAAGGGACATGAAAAATTGTCAAAATTTTTTTGAGGCATTTGAAAAACCCTGCGAGTATAGATGTTTTTTCTGCCTTTTGACAAGACAAGAGGTCAAACAAAACCTTTTATACTTTTTTTATGAATATTTTGGTTGACTTTTCTATTGGAAAAAGATCCCCGAGACATGTGCCTGTCCAGCCTGAGATCGAGATCTGGGAGGCACAGCCCCTAAGTGGCTCTGACGATGCCCCTCGATCAGAGATAAAATTGACAATTATGTTAAATCATTTTTATTGATATTGTTTCTTTCGTATATACATTCAATGGGGTTGTTCACCCATTTAAAGACAACTGACGAGGGAATAAAATTTTATTTGGTCAAATTGAATTTCATATGTGTATTTTTACTAGAGTACAATATCTTATCTAAAGAAAGGAAATTGTGAGAGCATTAAAACAAAGAGATCAAAGTGTCGCTTATCCTCGTACTACCAAAGCAACCTCCAATGACATTTCTACTTTCTTTCGACCCCTGAAATGTTATTTCACAAGAAATTTGGGTAGAACGACTTGTAACGGGGAGGATGGGAGTATGAACTCATCAGCCTTTCTGACCTTCATAACAATGGATATTGGTTCATCTCTTCTTTGACTTATTCATTTTTCCCCACTTCGCGGCAGCTATCTCAACTAAATCTTACTCGCCTCGCGAGCAGATTTTCATGTCTTAGAGTCAGCTCGATACCAAATGTAAACCAAAAAGATGACGGGGTGTTCAAAGTCACTTTTACAACTGCTCTGTCCCCATCATCATTGAAGCCAGATTCAATCCAAAAATAAGGATACCCTCATTAAAAGACGTACCCCACCAGGAACCGATATATTTATCCTCCCTAACCAAACTTGACAAGGACATCTTCAACCCATCTTCTTTTTCAATAGGCAAGGCTACGCTGGGGTCTTCCTTAGAATACGGGTTTCTGACCTTCTTGAGCTACTTCTAGGTTCTGCTCACAAATGTCCAGCAAGCCTCTTCCATCACTATCCAAAATCCCTTCTTTTCACAATACCCCTCTTGAAAGGTAATCTTCAAATCATACCTCACTAACACTGCTCATTTTCAACGTCTAAGACCATTCAAAAGCAGATGACATTATATTGCGATAATAATGCATTCGTGAATTTTAAATATTGAATGTCATAAATTATCATAATAAATGTTACTTATTATAAATATGCTGTCATAGTAACAACAATTTTTATAATAGTTGAGTAAGTAACTAGTATTAACAAGCGAAGAGACAAATTCAACTGGTATATGCGTGCATAGTGATGATGAGAAAGTTATGCTAGCTGTTATGATGAACAATAGTCATGTTGTGGTTAATAAGCTCTCTAATGATAAATGTTTCTTGACGCAAAAATAATGAGAATACTACACTCTACTCCCTGGGCTTTGACAGGAGTATATTGTGTCAAGGGGCAGTGTAATCCCTTAGAAGGGTTAACATCTTAGACTCCCGAGCCCCGCTCAAGGACCAAGCCTCACTGCTTCACCCTCCGATTCCAATATTCGTTTCTTGTAGACCCTTGTCCATTAGTAAACAACCGCACCATACACGTTTCAGGATCCATATCCCATCTCGTGCAGGTGAACCCACTTGACACAAAGATAGCTGGGGCATCACCCCCTGCTTCCTTGCGGCAGGTAGTAGTCGCCTCCATCTCCGACCATGGTCTAACAAGACCCAAATACTTTCCTCCTTCTTAATAGTAATATAGTCACCTCCCCTCAAAGGGTTAGGTGACAACACCCCACTATGGACCAGGAACATAGTTCCGGCGTGGGTCTCACTACTACTTCTGAAGACGAATTTATAGCTCTTTCAAGCCATCTTTCAGAGAAGTGATAACGTAGGATTGCAATTCCCCCAAGAGTAGATTCTAAACATTGACTACCTTCTCAGAGAATCTCTCCTCTCAAGAGGTCAGTCACTCCATTCACCTTCGATCCCGCGTCGAACGTGGATTCTGCGTAGCACTTTTATTCTTTGTAAGGAGAGCAATCCAACTATAGGTTATAGTGGATAGACATAAACGGATAATCATATATAATTAACTCATAAGGATGGATTAAAGCATTAGATGAGTAACTTAGGCGAGTAATCATGAAAAAATGCATCAGACAGATAGACTTATAGGCTTGATTTGAATAAACTGGCGCGAATGGATAAATTTACATATATAACTCAACTGAATGACCTTAAACGCAAGAAATTAAGCGCTTAGATTCAAATGAACATGTTCAGGTCGATGGTGTCGAACTATGTGAATTCCATCAGATAGCCTTTTCCCTTAATTTTGCCACCAAGTAAAACACAAAAAGGATGATTTAACAACATTGCCGAACTCCTTACTGCCTTACTGACTGTACTCAAGATCAGAAGTCTTAGGATGTCCCTTTATAGACGAAACCAACCTCTAAAATTCTCCCAAAGACGGACTCAGCCCTATATCGACTCTTTCCTAAAACAAAACTCTTATTAAGAACCCATAGCAAATGAGGGTCCTTAGTGACACTATTCACGTTCGGTCCTTTTTGTATCCCCGGATATGTTTCTGACTTATTGCTAAGTACTAAAATCACCATAGTCCATCTATCGGTACCTATGTCATGACCGGAGGGAAAAATACGCCTGCTCAGAATACAAATTTACAAAGCTTACCCTATGCTTATTCAGATAGGTCATCCTTGAGAAGGTGCCAGTAACTTCTACCACCCTCTTCCTCTCTTCCCAGATGAATATCCCCTTCATTATGAGAACTGTCATTGACAGGATGACATCCTTCCAGGGGACGGCTAATACAAGTCATCAAGATCTACTCCCCCTCGAGGGTGTTTTTGTTTGATGACCTAGACAAGTGCTAATTTATCACTTATCCTGGTCAAGCTTCGTGTTGACAGGATGACATCTTTAAATGATCCCTTTGTACAACAAGTAAGAGATTAGCCCGCATAAATCAATCTGACATAGGAAAAGAGTGTCAGGGTAATACATAATCTACGATCCGTTAGCACAGTCTGAGACACTACGGGAGGGTCAGGCACATGCGGCGAAGGTGGAAGTGCAAGTGGAGATGGCTGAGGAAGGACAGTCAACTGCTGAAGCCGACGTGCCATAAAAGAAGAGGGAGAAGTATATTTTATTTGATAAGTGCGAGGAGGCAGTTCGAACCGTAGGGGCGGAGCGCCGTAATGCTGCTCGTACTTATATGAATAATAGGTCATCCTTCCAGCGGACGGTGTGCGTTCGCGCAAATCTCCCTGATGTCGACGCAATCTCACTCCTTCCCACTTTTTCGCCTCTTCCTCTTCTTCCTCCGGCTCTTTTCTTTCCTTTATCAAATCAATAGGTCTATCTGTAGCCTTTCCTTGCCATCCATCTCTTCCCCTTCTAGCTCCTGATCCGCGCGGCATGGCTGGAGAAAGGTATTACTAGGCGCACCTTCCTAGCCACCTACTGATTAAGGTATCGCCAATGCATAGCGATACGTACCATTTATTAAGGAATCTCAATTCTGTGGCGTAATATAATCTACTTAACTACTTATCTAGATGATCTTAATAAAATACTTCAGAAACGGGAATACACGAGGTCAACGTAGAGATGAAAAATATTATGGTCGGAAGGAATTAGCGTAGTCGAAAACCTTTTCGTGCAGATTCGACGAGACTTCGTCAAATCCTGTTGTATCGATCGGCTCATCCGCTATTTCTACCAACTCTGCTTTTATGAAGACTTCGCGGTCCTTAGCCGCCACTTGCATACCCCCCCCATGAACAGACTCGGGAGCAGCTACCTCCTTGGGAAAATAATAGAAGTGTCGACTAAGGTTCACAAGGCTCTAGTACTCATCTTATCCTAAGAGGACCTCTTGCTTATAGATTATCAATTATCCCTATTAGCTATCTTTCTAACTAGTGAAAGCTACAAGGCATTCTACTTCTTTTTTTTGTCGTTTTGCTAGGGTTTCAGTTAACCAGACCCATGTCCGTTCACATATGACCCCGACAGGCAACCGAAGGTCCCTGGCAACGCATCAATCTGTTGTCGGTGGACGTCTTGCATCTCTAGTGATAGTCACGCTATCGATTAAACCAAAGGTTGTCGTTTTGTCGTGATCATCATTTCACTATACCCGAGTCCGTTCACTAATGACCTCGGCTGGAAAGCGAGATTCCCGACAGTGGCACCACCTGTCGCGCGCGGCGGTCCCTCGAACCTCACAGTCGTGTCACGCAGGATGTTTTCCCTAAAAAGAACCAATCACCACTCCAACAGTGCGCGCGTGCTATACCTCTCACGACGCCCTGCGACAGGTCGGAACGTCGCGAGGTACAACTTACCTCCACCCGAGGGGCTGTCACCACCCTCAGGTAGGCGTCTCCCTGTTGAGCCACCGGCCTACGTGCGAAGGCTTTTACATGTCTGAGTAGAGGTAGGTCAGCCGAAGGCGTTTGCTCGATCGTTGTAGCACAAAATGGGGTACGCGCGGTAAGATGCCTATGACTGACCTGTTAGATATTCATGTCGAACTTGAGATGGTCGTCTATTCCCGCTTTTGTTCTCGAACACACATTCTCCTTCTGACCAATATTTTCAAAGTATCAAAGCAAACCTTATCACTACCAAAGGCTACTATACGTACGATTTGAACATCAGATAACATAGAAGCTATATAAGAGTGATTATGAATATCCAGGTGTTACCGCTGGGAACCCTTCCCACTTTCACAAGTGCTGAGTGTCCAGATTCTTCACGATGTCAATCCCAGTCCAATCCAAACCATGCACAAAACAGTCCTGCACAGCATAATGCAAAAATAATTCACGTGCCATGCACTGACGGCGTCAACCATCAACCATTGGCATTGTCCCTCACTCCCCAAACCTGCACGATAGCTCTATCTTTCCTAAGATGCAAGCCCAACCCCCTCACATTTATTTAAAGGACCCTTGAGAGTGACCAGGATCATTTGGGCGATGACCACAGGTGACAATTTTACTGACCACAGAGTTTGACTTTAGATGTAGGTATCAAGTCAAAGGAGGAAAAGTTGAATCGGCAACGACCGACCTGTTATCGAGTGATAACAGAAAATTGAGTCCTCTTTGTAGGACTTCTCCTTCAATTGCAGTAGATCGAAACAGGGACTTGCACACACACATGTCAACAAAGATTCAACACCCCCACTCGATTTCCCACATATTGAAATCTAAGGGTCAAGACCTTAGATATAGTATGTGAGCTTTGGGATCAACATCCCAAAGTCTAGCCCCTACTTTCTATCTACTCTAAGTCGCTTGTCACCCCTTCTCCTGTCGTTTCAAGGAGTCTCTTTGCCTATGTCCTAAGTTGTCTTAGGGAAACTCACATTTCCCCCAACTCTCAGTCCTTGCATTTTCTCTCATGCGGATAAGCACACTCTTTGATGCTTTATGCGGTAGTCTGGCCGAGATCAACTCAAGCCAGCGGAGGTTTATCCATTGAACTGTGGCTACACGGGGTGTCTTCTTTCTCTAATTCCTTTTCCCCGCGGTATTTGCCTTCTTTTACATTCCTTTTAAAGAACCTTTGGAGTCGCTTCCGATGGAGCACTCTCTCTTTCCCTTTCTCTTCTTCTTGTCCTGACAAACGCTAGTAGTAGGTTGATTCACCCGAGAATCTTCCACTACTTGATCAATTCCAGACAAAACGGTTAGTCAAAGGAATACTGAGCAGCCCCTCGGGAGCACTCTGTCACCCTTTAAACCACCAGTACTTCCTGAATTCTCTCTGCGTATGCGGCCAGCCAAAAGTGGAAACCGCGCCGTTTCCACTTAGCTGAATCGGGCCTACCGGCCCAGACCCGTTCATTCCAAATTTCGCTCCGCGTATACGGGAGCGTTTTCAGAAAGTACTAGTGGCTTAAAGTCTATGCAGTCCTTATGCAACCAAGTAGTTCATGCATTCTAGTGCGAGCGATTGGATAACTCACCCGGGAGTATCTTTTTTTTTGTTACAACAAGTAGTTAGGAGGCCTATGTTGAACCGCTCAACACGTGACCCAATATTCAAGAAACATTCCAGCTCCAGGTGACAATTCAAAATTCAAGTTAGTAATAGGTAGTTTTCACGGGAGCCTCCTATTATTCTTCGATCAGAGCTCAGTCTATCCTCAAAAGGTGTAATAGGATGACCCTACGGGAGTCACCTTACTATTCTTTCACAGTCAGACGAGCTTGGATTATGTTAGTGGATCCAGACAAACCCCAGATCCTCCTCTAGTTGGAGTATCTTACCTGACTTGTCAAGGTGAAATCAGAGAAATAATGGGATGACCCCACGGGAGCATCCCATGTCCTGCTTTAATGTTAAACAGGTGGATCGTTTGTACTTATTTATATCATCCATTAATCATACCGGAACAAGTCGTAAGGTTACTCACCCGGGAGTATCCCTTTACTTGTTCAAACATAATCGCCTTACTTCTTCCCCTAGTTAGTCGATCCCCAAAACAAACAGGTATTAGGATAACCCTCCCGGGAACCATCCTACTACCAGTTGTATGCGATCGATTAAAGCAACTCTTGGTAGAGTCGCCCTGACAGTTCACCTAACTGGCATGTGCGCCGTAAATGAGTAAAAGGTATGTTGACTCTCATGGGAAGTCGGACGGATCGTTCCAGACTTAGGAGTTCGCGTACTCACCCGGGAGTACTCAATTCCCTCCCTAGTCAGGTTCGATCGGTGATAGGAGAGCCCCACGGAAGCCTCCTGCTACCTTTTGCCTTTGTTAGCCTTTGAAGACGCGCACCCTACGAGATTACCGGATTAACTTTGCTTTGTCAATGATTGAAGAAGCGTACCCCACGGGAGTACCGGATTAACTTTGCTTTTGTCAGTGATTGAAGAAGTGTACCCCGCGGGAGTATCGGATCAATGGGCTTTTGTTAACGATTGAAGAGGTGTACCCCACGGGAGTACCAGATCAATGGACTTTTGTCAGATGTAACCTGCAGGTCAATAGGGAAGATGCACGGCACCTTCTCGCTACCAATGTCAGAGTCAAATAATCATTATACCAATTTGTTACTTTAGTCAGACGAATGACAGGGTAAGTCGCACGGCGAGTACCCTATCATTTGCCTTGGTTAATCCATGCAAGCAGCTTGACAACCTTACGGAAGTACCGGATTACTTCCTAAACCTAGCCTGTAATGTAATGAGAGAACTGCACGACAGCCTCCCGTCACAAGCGCCGAAATTAGCAGACATTGCATCAATTTGTTACTTTACCAGACAAATGGCAGGGTAACTTCGCACGACGAGTACCCCATCATTTGTCTTAGTTAGCTCATACAAGCAGTGTGACGACCCTACGAGAACCTCCATCACACAGTTTTGTCTTTYAACCCCAGGCAGACTAGGTTACTTYTTGGTTCTTCCCAGGTTCCTTTGTTTCATCAGGCAGAATTCTTACTTCAATCATATAGTTCTTTCCTTTTTGATACGCCTTAATCCTGAAGAAAACACGAATCAATAAGTCATATAGTCATACATGCAGTCCAATAGATGGTTGTATCTTGTAAGGGTGTATGGGAAAGAAATAGGTGGCGCGCACCTTGTGGTTCCCTGCCTCCAGAGTCCCTCCTTAACTCCGGCAGAGCTCCCTCAATCGCCCTGTTGTCGATCATGTCAAGTTTTATGCAATTGACTGTCTGAAACTTAAAGTAGGAGCAATAATGATTATCTCAGTGTACATCATTATCAAACACTTATAGTTGAAGAGGTAGGCATATGAGATGACCTATCAAGGACAAAAATGGAGGAGGATGGAGGAGGTTGGCGCCGTCACACGGTGACGATGTCCCTCTCCTCTCTAGTGCCCTGCACTCTTTTTCTCTCTGACCCCTGCTTTCCTCATGATGTTGCAACAGTGAGACAACAACCAATAATAGTAATAATGATAATAATAGTAATAATAATAATAATAAAAAATAAATAAATAAATAATAATAATAATAAAATTAATAATAATAACAATAATAACAATAATAATAATAACGTAAGAGTAGTATTAATAGCGAGATAACATTTTAGTTTGCAACATCACGTTGTCGAAACTGCATTAGTACTACATCAACTGAGGACCAAAGTACTGAATCTGGACGCTAGTGAGCATACTCTTGACCCCGCCGGCCTACGTATTAGAGCGCTCTCTACTAGGCAATCAACACCTAGACTATAATTTACTAGTAGCTTATGAGTTGACAATGCATTCAAGTTCAACTGATGTCAGCAGCAGAACCGAAGTGCATGAAGATATCAGATTGTCGTCAAGGCCAGGTAGGTGCTTCTGCATCATCATTCTCACATTTCTCTCTTTTTCTTTCCTCCTCTTTTTCTCTGTCGGTGATACATTTGAAAACGGTTTCTACTTTTACGGTATCAGATGCAGTTCCCAGGCTCGATTCCAGGGCTCGCCATTACCCACGTACAGTATCAGTTGACCCGTGTGAGCTTGAGCTGTACGTCTACGGTGTCGAGCGCATCGGCCCCCAGTGGAGCGAGGGCCCTCCCGGCCATGTCACGAAGGAGTTTACCTATAACATATTTTCCAGAGACAACTCGGGAACGACTCATAACTTTCAACGAGCCACCGAGACGGACGAGGTTGCATCGCTCCTTCGCCGGTCTAGCCAGGTGCGCCAACTGTACTTCCCGTGGTCCCCTACAACATGAAAGGTTCCCGCGGGGCATAAGCCTGCATTCCTAAGGGGTTGTCACCACCCTTAGGGGCGTATCCCTACCGAGCTACTGATCCACGTGCGAAGGCTTCAAAATGCAATCGAAGATGTAGATCAGCCGAGGGCGTTTGCTCGTCTCGCTGCAGTATAGGAATTGTTTGACTAAACGTCGAATGAACCCGAGCGTCGTTCGTTCCCTGGGGCGCTGATCTCCCAAGTACGAAGCGTATGCCGGTTTACTAGGACAGTCTCAACCAAGCGTGAAAACAATCCTTAGTCCCTCACAATCAAATAACAAAATCCTCATACCACACAATCCAAAATCGTTGACTTGATGAGCTGGTCTGCCAAAGTGTCCTTTTTCAACCTGTATGATTGAAATAATTTTTATATTGTCGTTCCAAGACTATTAATTAAAGAAATAAACAAAGCTTGGTTTTTCTATCATGACTACTGAAACTTGTCATGAATAACTTCTGCAAGTAAATACCACTAGTACCATGCAGATCAACAAGTGATCTGGTTCATGGTCGATGTTTGAACTCTCGGTTCGACCACGTTTCCGTAGTATATGCAACTACTTGGAGGAGCGAGTGACAACTTTGTTGGTCGCTTTGTCCTCCTGAACAATAATTACTCTTTCTGTTCCACGAATGATGAAGTATCCATCTCCGGTACAAAGTTACGCAACGCAGAGATGTTTCCTCTTCCGCTGCTTCGCTTGACAACTTTTTTCAGACATTCGCTTTTCACTTTATCCAGCTTATTTTTATGCGAACGATTACCCCTCAATGCATAAGCATGATAGGGAAATCATTGGGGTAATCCGAATACTATCCATCGGGCGGTCCTAACTACATAAAGTGTTTTGTTTTTGTTTTTAGATTACCTCGTGAAACCATAAATTATATGGTTTCCTCAACGGGACCGAGTCCATGCGAGATGTTTTATGAAATTTGAGTAAGATTTCAGAAGACAATGTCTAATCCTGGTAGATCTGTCGCCCGTTGCGCATCTGTGCCTGCAACGAATCCAAACGCGTCATCTCGTTGTCGTCGAAAATCAGAGTAGACATTCGTGCACATTGCATGACTCTAATAATCCGAGTATTATAGAAAGAGGTCATCCGAGAGACTAGTCTCCAAACTATGACTCGGAGAGGTTGACTAAGTATAAACAGGTATCGAGTCTCTGTGTCCCGGATCCGGATGACGCCGAAACGCCTACCGGACGAGGTAATCTTGATACTCACAATGACTCGAGAGAGACATTGAAGATTACTCGCGCGGTGGAAATACAAGGTATAACCGTAAAGCTCGTCGGAAGTTCGAGTCGTGTTGGCTCTGAAATCTGCACGAGTGTTAGGGAAGAATCCCTCGTCATTTCGAAGCAATCCAATGAAGCCGATCCATTCAGTAGGAAATCCATCTCGAACTCGTAAAAGTTGCTCTGCACTCCTTATAAGATCCTCCTCGGGCGTATCGCGAACCAGCAGGTACCTTGGGATTGTCAAATCTCTTCGAGTTCTAGGCATCTGCGTATCAGAACAAAGTCAGAATTAGTCGTGTAGATGTTCCTCTATTTCATCCGCCTCAGCCTCCAAATCATCATCGTATAATGACTCGATGTCTACGATTGCGAACCTATTGGCTCACACCCGTTCTACGAAGTATATACCGAAGAAAGGTCATTGTCGATCGTTTAGCCAAAGCACGTATCGAACGAACATCAACCTTATTTTCGCAGTTTCGTCCACCCGTGGGTTGATCTCATATGGATGCAATACCACCAAGTTCATATTGACGAAGTGACGCTCGGGCAATGGCGGCGCGAACTCGTAATAAAGAACATCCAAGCCGGCCGGTCTCCTGAAAATAAGCCGTTTGGGGGGTCTTTGCGCACTACCATCCCAAAACCGCGGAACGTTCTCCTCAGAGTACAGCTCTGACGGATTGTAAACAAGTCGGCCTATCCTCTCTACCCTTTCTCCATTACAGCGATGATTACGCCTTTGGAGTTCGACCCTTTCAGCCGCCGAATTGCGGTTGTAGAAAAGGAACAAGTCCATGGATCCCATAGCCAGCTGAAAGAAAAAGGAAGACAAATGTGTTTTAAGTTAAACTCTTGCCTTCGAGTATTATTCGGTTTTTGTCTTCCTTATGGTCCGTGCTTCTTATGACACAACCAACCACGTCAGGAGTATCTAACTGTACTCCGTTCAGCTAGTAGGACATGAGTCATGCTGCTTGTGGCACCATCTCTCCATAATACGTCAGTGGTACCTAAGATGACCACTTAAAACAGGGGTGCTAAAACAGTTTTCTTTTTACGCAAGGCGTCAAGAAATAACTTTCTTCCGTGTAGATGCCTTTTCCATTAGCCTAAGAGGTGGTCTGGGATACTCCTCCTCCTCGCCCGAGTAAAAATCTCGGATCTCAGAAGTCGGGCCGTCTCCACCGAATCGGCATAGTACCCCCCCGCAAAGCGGTCCACTCTGAGTCGATAACAGGGTCGGCCCCTAAGGCAACGAACCCCCGCCCCAGATGCCTCCTAGAAAAAGGGAAAACACCTATACGGCAGACAAGAAGAATCTTGTCGCCTAACGTCAAAAGTAAACTTGGACGAAGAAAAAGGAATTCGTAGAAAGATAGAATCATTCAGACTGACAGGCATAGACGGAAAAAAAGTCATTCGGAAAGAATGGGTAACCTCAGGGATAAGTTTAAATCCAATTGAACTTTTCTTCCTTGTGCTCGCTTCGTTTCTCGTCGTCTTCTTTCTCTTTTATTTATACATAGAACACAAGCATAAAGATGAAAAAGTCAACCATTCTTTCATCGCCATCTCCCTCATCCATTTCATTCCACATGCCGTACCTGTAGTCAAAATCGAACGATACATAGACCACCATGTATTCCTTTACCATTGTCAGACTCCCAGTCATATACGCAAGAACACACATCCTCTTCCCTTTTTCAATGAACATTCAGTGAAACATGTCAAAGCAAGTGTAGGTTCACTCAGGTGTGAAGGGAACTGAGTCAATTTAACTGACCTTGAGTGACGCTGAAATGAAGATAATAACGGCTCACTCAAGAAAGCCGTATACAATTATGCCCCTTTGTCAAGAGACAGTTGTCTTCCAGTCGTCGACAAATAATCCACACCACTCCTTTCACCACAACCACCTGCCACAACGCCGCCTCACTATGTTTTCCAATGAGTGTCACCTCCACTGACTTCCACTGTTACCGCGTCACCACGCCGTCAAAATTTACACCACCTCAATCCTCCGCTCCAGCGGTACCTTCCCTACACCAAGGTCCGGCTGCCGCTAAATGTGAAACTTCTACCGTCGGTAACCTTGCGTCGCCGCCGTAAAATTTTCACAGCGCTTCCGCACCACCGCTGGTAAAACCGGAGTCACCACCGAAAAATTCGAACAGCGCTTCCGTACCACCGCTGAAAAAACCGTAGTCGCCGCCGTAGAATTTCGGCAGCGCTTTCGCACCACTACCGATAAAACTGTAGTTGCCGCCGTAGAATATCGGCAGCACTTTCCCATTACCGCCGAGAAAACCGAAATCGTCGTCGTAAAAGCTTGTGCTGCCGCCGCAGAAATTTGGAAGCACTTCAGTACCACCGCAGTAAAAACTTGTGCCGCTGCCGCAAAAATTCGGCAGCACTTCGGCAGCGCCACAGTAAAAACCAGGACTGCCGCTGTAAAATTTCGGCAGCACTTCCCCACTATAGTAGAAAAATGGCAGACCGAAATTGGTAAAATTTTGGCCTGAGGCCCAAATCTTACTGTGCCGCACAGCCGCAGTCCCGCACCGCTTCTAGATCTGTCCCGTGGGACCAGCACCAGCCAGAGGGGAGAGGAGCAGAGTGCTCCCTGCCTTAGCTATGGCTGCCCAGTCTTCCTCTTCGCGCTCCTCTGCAGATCTCCAGCTTCTCCTCCTTGCCTCAGGCAGCACCTCAGCAGCCCAGCAGCACTCAAGTGCACGTCACATAATGACAGCACGAATGCTTTGTGTGGCAGCTGGGGGCAACTGGCTGTTTTATAGTGGTTGAGGAAGGTTGGACGTCACTCCAGCCCCCAGGCAAAATTGCGGGCTCACTGTGAGTCCTTGATCTGCCAAGATCCAGGGTTGACTGTCGCCGCACCATTTCTTTAATGTTAATGTCAATTGAGTTAATGTGGGGCAGTTTCTTTAATTGCCCTATTTTATTTTTATTTTTATTTTTCCCAGCTATCTCGAAATCTAGAAAGAATATCCTTATTATGTTAATGTCAATTGAGTTAATGTTACTTGCGGTCAATTTGATAGTTGGGCTCCTGCCATTTCTAAATCTGCTTTTCTTTTATTTTTCTGATAAAGGGTTGAAAAGATACAACCCTTTTCAGTTTGATGTATCCGGACCCTTTTTCCAGGGCAGATACATTGAGGAAAAGGTTGTATCTAGCCTTTTCCTTAGTGACCCTTTAATTTTCAGGCTCCCTGCAAAAACGAGAGCCTGTCAGTTACCTCTGGCAGCTTCTGCCAGAGGTAGCACTACGTGAGGAGAAGTGTCCTCACAAAAATAAACAAAAAGAAAAAGAAAAAAATAAAACTAATCTGACTGCATGCGCTTGGCCATTTTTTCGGCCAGGTTCATGCAGTTGTTCACAACAGTCCACTCCTCACTTTTCTCAACCCTCCCACGAAAACGGGGAAGGCAGTTGTCAGGTTGGGAGGAGTAGGACCTCCTCCTCCCAACTACCCCGTTTCTCTCTCTCTCTTCCTCTCCTCAACTCCCTCAGTCCCATCTCCACATGCACGTCGTGGACCGCGAGATTTCAGATCTCGCGGCCACGACGTTTCGTGGTAGTTGAATAGGGAGTTGATCCTGCTCCCACCTAGTCTGAGAAAGTTGTTTTCCCTTCCAGCCACGAGGTAGGTTGCCTCGTTTTTTTTTTTTTTTTTTTTTTTTTTTTTACAGTTTTTTTTTTTCTTCTTTCTCCGTTTTTCTTTGCTTTCTATGCACCAACGGCCACGCGACGGGGGCGAGCAAAAAAAACGAAAAGGAAACAAACAAAAAGAAAAGAAAAATAAAATAACTTACCTTGCATGTGTACACTTCCATGTTCCAGTGGAAGGTTCGTTCGATTTTGCTCATCGTATCGTGGCTCGTACGACGAGGGGTCAACCAGGTAAGTAGGGGTAGGTAGGTAGGGTAGGTACCCTTCCCCTCTCTCTCTCGTACCCGTACGAGGACACTATCGGTGCCAGGTTCAGGCGCATAGTCAGACTGTAGAGGGCCACCTCCTGATGAGTCGGTGGGAATCCGACGAAACAGTCTGGTCACCCGTTCGTTCAAATGTAACGGGCTTTCGTACAAGAAGGACAAAGAGAAAAGAGAAAAAAAATCTAACAAAATCTAACAAGAAAATCTAAAGAGAAAAATCTAAATAACTAAAGAAAAAGAAAAAAACAAAAAGCCGTTTTCAACGGGCGCCTGTCTTCTCTGGGGA
>BFEA01000143.1:1677638-1701464 GCA_003427395.1 Chara braunii
CCCCCACCCCCCAACTCAACTTTTTTATTGCAGATTCGTGGTCCTCTAGGGTAGCGCAGCACAACCCCGCCTTCAAAAAAAATATAAAAAAATTCCTTGCTGTGTTTTTGCGTCGCCCGGTTTCGCCGGGCGGACCCCCCTGGGCCCAACCGGCCAGGCATGCCCGGCCGGGAGGCGGCCCAGCCTAGGAAATAGCACAACCGTATGATCAATCAACACCGCAACGGATTTTCAACAAAACGATGTTTGAAATAGTGAACGCAAGTAAGAGTACTAAAAAGGATTAGCCACTTCATTCTTCCCCTCCCAAAATTGCTTTCGGAGAGAAAAGAGATTTCAAAGCATGACTGTACTAGACTGTTTTGTAAGACTTTCACGGAGTCTGACTCAACAGGATTCAGGAGGTTGTGACAGGGTGTGTCGTTGTGTGTGTGTGTGTGTGTACCTAACATGCAGGCGCACAGCTCTGTATCATACTCAGATCCGGAAATGTGTTCTGCTGCTGAGCTGTTGCAAATTTGCAGTACCGTAGAAGCCGGTACCTGATACGGTGTCTCCTCTTCCTGCTCACATTGTTACTGTGTGATGGTGTGCTATTATGTTTGCTATACACAACTCCACAGAAGAAAGCATAACTGTACAAGAATGTTTGTCAGGCTTTCACGGATTTGTCACCATGTTGTGACGGTGTGCGTGTGTGTGTACCTAACATGCAGGTACAATTCTCCGTATAGTACTTGAAACAGAAAACACAGTTGTACCCCAAACAGAAAACACATGTTTAACTTCATAATTTTTCTTCAAGTCGGTAACTTCAGCAAGACAACACCTGCTTGATTAAATCCATGTGTTCTAACATCTATGTTGGGTAACAATCTAAACGAACTCAAGAAGAAAGCAACAGCCTACTTATGGACAGGGGAGCCATCCAAGCAGAACTTCATCAACAAAGTAGCCCAGGAATACGTAACGCGTAAGAAACGCCAAGGAGGTCTAGGAGTAATCGACCCCATAACTCAGATCAAGGCTCTCCAAACAAAATAGATATTAAAATTAGTAACCAGACCAAGCATACCATGTACACGACTAGCATTGTCAGGCATCCAGCAATTCCGGCATATCAGACTCCTAGCGACATGGAAGGCCGTCGTCGTCCATGAAGAAAGAACCAAGAGAAATCCATCGCCAACGAACAAACGACAGGCTGGTTTTTTGGAAGGAAATCCTTAAAGCCTGGAGGGAAATATTCCCTTCCAAAGTCAGAAGACCCTCCAACAAAGAAGAAGGCCTCAGACAACCACTCTTTTGCAACCCCTGGATTACAAACACACAAGGACACCCTCTTACTCTAACAACAAAGGACACTACAATCTTCCCCCGAACAAAACGCACGTGTGCTATTTACGAATAGAGTGCACGGTGCAAGGAAAATGAGCGATAGCGAACTTCAGAAACCAAGCAGCATCCTACACATGAGACCAGATAGTTGTGACCTTGAACCAAAAGCAGAATTGCAACACGAGTTAAGAGCACAGCAAAAGCTCATAAGTGACAATGTTGGAATGGTCTCATCATCATCAGCGAAGAACCAATGTCAACATCCTATCTGGCGCTCTGCGCCCAGACTACAAATGGCAGATCCTATCTAGCCTATCGACAATGCCGCTGGTGACGTCAACAGCTCCCCCGAAGTACGAGCAGAACTCGGCCAATGCCGTTCGCCTCAAGCACCAGGTATGTCTCTCGTATCACTCACAACCTCGATCCCCCACTCACAGATGCCACGTGCACCCAAGGACCACCATGCGCAACCATCCAGCTATGCAGCGCAGCTCAGCTATGGCTGCCTGGCTCTCCCTGCTCGCCCGTGAGCGCATGAGCCTGGCCAGCGTGTAGCGCAGCAGCGTTTGTGCAGCATGCAGCCAGTGCCCGAATACCGAATGCGGGGGCAGGGCCTTTCCTAAATGGAAGTGCCCTGCTAGCTGCGTGCGGTCAGGCTGTGCTGGGCCTCGGCCCAGAAGCTTCCGGTAGGACCCGAGAGGCTGAGCCCCAGTCCTAACGAATCAGGCCCAGGGCCTGTGACGGTTGCTTGTGCCCAACTGCCCGAAGCCTGGGTTCGGCCCATGTTGTGTATCTGGCCCAGGGCCTGCCTCAGTTGCATACGAAAAAGGCAGCCAGGGCCTGGGCGCTCTCAACCAACTGGCGCTGCGAAACTGCCTGAATTTCCCCCAGTTGCGTGGTAGCCTGAAAATAGGCCTTGTGGCCTTGGTCGCGCCTGCCTTCACTTAGGGCGGCCGAGTGTGCTGCTTGAAGGGTTTGAAGGGGCTCATCGGGGCCTTATGCCTCGCATTCCCTCCTCCATACTTCGATAGTCCTCTGCGAAGTTCCCTTTAGTCAATCTGGCGCTTTCCTTTCTCCAGCAACTTCTCATAGTGGGCGACAACCTGTGGAGTGGTCTGCATCAGTTCGTCCCGTGTAAGCCATCTATCCTCCTTAGGATCAGGGTGATGTCTGAACCAGACGCGATACTGCAGCTTCGGTTTAGGAGGACGTCCCCTGCCTGTAGGTTTTGGAACTGGTATTTCCCTCTGATCCACGATGTCGTCGATGTCTCCATCCATGGTTGGGGGCAGCATTGAGCATCGCGAGGGAAACTGATCGGTTTCTTCGAAAGGTGCAAGCTTGGAGGCGTGATAGACTGGGTAAGTGTGAAGGTGATCAGGGATCTGAATTACGTAGGACGGCCCATCTGGATCATCCCCGACGATATCTAGAACCTCCCAGGGTCCAAAGTACTGCGGCATGAGCTTGCAGGATATCCTGTGCTCTTGTCCCGGTTCTGAGGACTTGACCCAGACTCTGTCCCCTACCTGGAATGTTGATGGGTGGCGGTGCTTGTTTTCAGACTCTATCATCGCTGCCTGCGCCCTGTGCATCTGTTCGAAAGCTTGCTGCATCAGACCATCATATCGATATGCAAACTCCAGGGTGCCTGGTGCAGCAAAAGGCTGGTTCTCAGGTAGTAAGAAATCTAAGGGCAGTCTAGGTTTAAAACTTAGCAGCAGACTGTTAGGGCTCACCTCTGTTGCGTTGTGCATTGCATTGTTATACAAACTGGCGATGAGCGCAAGTTTCTCATCTCAGTCCACCTGATTGGGTTTGATGTAGTGTCTCAGCAGGCGTTGTACAGCGCGCTTCAGCTGCTCCGCTTGCCCATTTGCCTCTGGGTGGTTCGTGGAGGTCGTCTGCAACTGTGTACCCTGTTCTGCAGATGCAGCCTTCTGCAACTCGCTCGTGAATCTGACATCCAGGTCACTAATAGTAGACTTTGGAAGCCCAAAGTCTCTGACCCAGTTTTCCTTGAACAGCCTAATGACGTACTCGGTCTTTGCTGTTTCAGGCATTGCAACTAATCTAGCATACTTACTAAACCTATCCACAATGACAAAGATGTGTCTCATTCCGCTCTTGCTCATGACCAGTGTGTCCATGAAGTCCATGGACAGGCTCTTACCAGGCCTTTTCGGAATCGGAAGGGGCTTAATAAGCCCAAGAGGGGCCTGCGTACGTGGCTTGTCCCTCTGACACACTTGACAAGTTTCTAGGTACAGCTTGACATCTTTCATCATCGTGGACCACCAGAACTGCTGCAGCAGATTGGCTGCAGTCTTCTTATATCCAAAATGTTCGGTGGCATCATGGCACTCACCTAAAAAGAAACTACGCAAAGACTCCAGATTAGGCACACACAAACGTTTATTCCCGGGCTTCTCAAGAAACAGCAGGCCGTTGACCAACTCAAACTCGACTGAAGTCGCTTTGTCCTTCGCCTCGAGTCTGCGTATGATCTCGGCCATAAACGGATCCTCGCGATAGGCTTTCACCAAAGAGCGAGTAACATCGTCCGCAAGTCCAAACTCAGTAATCAGCGCACCGAGAAAGTCTGGCCTACGCGACAACGCATCAACAACTTTGTTGTACTCTCCTTTGATGTACTGGGGCTCGAAGTCATACTGCTCAATGACTTCGATCCAGTGTTTCAGCGCATCAGAAAGCACAGGCTGGGTTCTCATCCACTTCAGGGTCTGATGATCAGTCCTGACGTAGAAGAACCTCCCAAGGAGGTAGTGTCTCATGTGGGTTAGCTCTTTGTGAATCGCATAAAGCTCCTTCTCATAGGTGGACTTAGCCAACTTCTGAGAGGGATATTTTTGGACATGTACTTGACAGGCCTCACCTTTGGCCCCTCCTACTGCGCGAGCACGACGCCTATGCCATATTGACTGGCGTCCGTGGTTACTATAAACGGCTTATCAGGATCAGGAAGTTTCAAGACCTCATGGTGTGTCAAAGCATGCTTCAGATGTCTGAAGGCTGCCTCACACGTGTCTGTCCACTCCCATGGGGTGTCAAGGCGAGTGAGGTCCGTCGAAGGGGCGACAACTATGCTATAGTTCTTCACAAAATTGCGATAGTAGTCGGTCATCCCTAAGAAGGACCTCATCTAAGTCATTGACTGAGGATGTGGCCAATCACGAATGCTGGCCACCTTCGCGGCATCGGGCTTCAATCCCTCTGTGGAAATCTCATGACCCAAGTACAAAATACGGGTGCGACCAAACTTGCACTTCTCGCTATTGATCTTGAACTTGTGCTGCCAAAGGAGACTAAGGACTTTGTCTAAATGACCAACATGTTCCTCGACAGTCCTACTGAAGATAAGTATATCATTAAGGTACACGATGGCAAACTTATCCAGGTGGTCATGAAAGATCTGGTTCATTGCGCTGCCCCGCAGGCTCTTTTGTTTGCCTGGAGGGAGACCCCTTTCCTGTTTCTTCATCTGATTACTTTGGTCTTTTCTACCTTTGTCTTTCTGCTTGCCGGTGATTAGCAACCGGACTGCGACCCCAGAATAGATGGGGCTTATGTGTGTGTTTGGGTAAAAAAAAAAAAAAAAAAGGTGCCAGGAGCATTGCAAAGGTTGAAAGGCATCACCACAAACTCGTACAGACCGTACCTGGTCTGAAAAACGGTTTTGTGTTGGTCCTCAGGTCGTACTGCAGTCTGATGGTACCCGGACTTCAGATCTATCTTACTGAAGTACCGGCACCCTTGCACTCGGTCCAACAAGTCGTCAATACGCGGTAGGGGCTCTCTGTTCTTGACGGTGATGGCATTGAGGCCCCTATAGTCAATGCACATCCTCAAAGTTCCCCCATTCTTAGGTACAAATAGGACTGGAGATCCATAAGGGGAGACACTCGGCCGGATCCAACCCTTCTCTACGAGTTTCTTGAGCTGTCGGCAAAGCTCATCAAGCTCACTTGGAGACATCCGATAGATCCTACCCTTCGAAATGCTAGACTCTGGGATAATCTCTATCGCATGGACGACCTCCCTCTCAACAACCCCTTTCGGCTCTTCGAATAGATCAGGGTACTTAGCGACTACTCCCTCTATCTCCGACGACATTTTCACCGGCTCGTCTGCTGCAGAGACATAAACTAGATACATACCCTCCTCCGGATTATGCTTATAATAATTGTAGAACGCGACCGCACACATGCACCCATAGGACTCGATCGGACTACTAGCCTTAAACTTACATAATCTGGTGGTCCCCCCACCGGGCAAAGTGTGTTTGACCACTTTTCGGTCCCAGTCAAACTGGGGCTGTGCAATCGAAAGATAGTACATACCCAACAGGATGTCCATTGGGAGATCATCGCTGACTAGGAATGAGACGTGATGTCTTTGTTCCCCTCCCGCGTACGGGAAACAACACTCTACATCCTTAAGGTAGTCATTGACTACCATGTTGGCACAGGTCGACTGCACAGGTCGACTCAGGCGCTGCACTTGCCCCTCTAAGCGCAGCCTCTCAATGCACGCGCGACTGATAAAGTCTTGCGTCGAGCAAGTGCCATAATAGGCCTCGGCCTTGCGGCCGCTGATGACTATCTCACCGACGAATAACTCACCCTTAGGAGCCTTAGCTATAGTCGTTCAAGAAGCTAGCGGGTTTGATCTAGACCACTCCTCTAGCTCCTCTAAGGACTTGAACACATTCAACGAACAGAGGATCGTAGGGTCCAAATGTGTTTGCGGGATGGTATTGGAGTCGGTAGCTTGGGCCATCTCTCGAGATGGTGAGGGTGTGTCCACCACCTCGACCCTAGCAGGAACAACTACCATTCCTACTCGCCCGACGTGTTTCCCGGAGCAGTTCCAAAACTACTGGCAACATTGCTACCCACGGAAGCGGAGGATCCCATCACCTACCCCATTGTAGGCGGGGTCTTTTCGGTCACCTTTTTGTTACGACACTTGAACTGATTATGGCCATATTGGCCACAATAGATACAACCCTGCCGAGTGTACTGATCTCTCCACACGTATTCAGTGAGACCCGCTTTCTTCCATGGAGGAGCATTGGGGTCAAGACTCCTAGACCGGGAGCCTCCACAGTGTCTACCGGTCGCCTTGCCTTTTTAGACTAAGGAAGCGACTGCTCCACCCCCTGAAGCCTCTATGTTGCCCGCCTCTGCACCTACTCCCTCATGGAAGTTGTCGTCTAACTCGATGGTGGATCCATTGTTGTCAACGAACATTATGCGACTCTTCGCCTTCCAATTGGGAGGCAGTGGTTTCTTCCTTCCGTTCGTAGTGGGTTGGTGCCCATGCCCTATCTTTGCATCCAGGTCTAGGGCCTTCTTGCTAAACGAAGGGAAGTTGTGCACATTGATGTTAGCCTCTCCTGCCAATTGGTTCCTGAGTGGCATGGGAAGACACCTTAGGTAAGTTGTCAATAAGACTTGGGGGTCATAGCGTACTCCAGGAACACAGATCAAACGCTCTACAACGTCTGTGGCATCCCTCACTGACTTGAACGGTCTATTGCTCAAAGTCAGGATCGCATCAGTGGCCTTCTGGGCCTCTTGAGGATCATGCCACCTGTCCTCCACCATCTTGAGAAAGTCTTCCAGATTCTGGTTGACTGCCCAAGAGCGGAAGTCATGTCCGTACCTCTGTAGCTGCACTAACCCACTCAACCATCTTGTTGCACTCCCCTCAAGGTAGGAGGCAGCCACAAGCACTTCCTCGTGTGGCAAGTTCAACTTGCATTTAATGTAGACCGACACTGACCTCAACCATGTGTTGAGATCTTCACCCCTCTGGTCCCCTGAAAAGGGTTTGGATGAGGTGATGGTCGTCTTTGGAACCCACTGGCCTTGTCCCGGTACCTACCCCACTTTTGGTTGTGGACGCGGGGTTGCAGGCTGATGCACTAACAGGTGTTGGGGTTGTGTGCCCAGCTGTTGTGCTGGCTGCGAGACAGCACGCGGCCCAGTTACGGCAACCTGCAGCGAAGTTTAGGAATACAATGTCTGTACAGGAATCTGTACATTCGGACCTGCTGAGAACCCTCCTGTCAAAGGCATTCCTAGGGAAGCGGCCTGTATCGATGGCGGAGCTATGTATGGGGAGACCTCAGTCACCAGTGGGATAGAAGGAGGAGGTTGTACCATGGGCCAGGCACCGGGCCCTAATGGTGATGGTGTCGCCTGAGCTCGCCCGACCAGCACGGCCAGGCTCTGTTGGATGTTCCGTAAGAGCGCCATTTGGTGATCCTGCATTTCTACTACATCTAGCAAGACCGTCCTCAGGGTCCTCACAGCATCATCCACGTTTGTCAGACATCTCCTCTAACTCACTAATGTCCGCTTGTCTCCGCTGCGTACCTCGCTCTTCTCCTAATCATTCTCTCTTTCTCTGCCTTTATCTCCCCTAAAGCCCTCTGTAGTTGTGCCTCTTGAGCATCTGCTTGTCGTATGACGATCTCTTCGGGAGTCAGAACTAACGGCCAGCTTGCCATGACGCCAGTGGACTGACTCAGGGTGTGTGCGACTGTTGATCTTACAGTCCCTGAGAGCTCTACTGCACAGCAATTGCCATGGCTGCTGAAGTAGCGGCCTCGGTTGAGAGTGCCCTGCTTGCCTCTGCGGCCCTAGCTCTTCACTGCTGCTGCTGCCTTTCTTTCTGCTGGCGAAATATGAATCTGTCGCCCTCTGGTCCTAATGCCAAGTGGACTATCGGGCGTCTCGCTGATCGCAGGATCCTGTCGTCCTCTCTAGTTTCCTCCCTATCACTCATAAGCTACAGAACTGGACAATATGCACTAGGTCAGACTAAATGCCTTCCGCAGCATAGTGCCCAGACCAATTTAAAAATAATTAAATAAATAATTGGTGGCTATGTCAGAGTCTACACATTCGGGTCAGCAGGTAAGTTCAGATTCCTACAAACGAAACTATGTTTACTTAATTAGTCCACGAACAGAGAGCAAAACTACCTAATGTTGTCTGTCAGATGTCAATGGCAGTCCGTCTAACTAATCAAGAATAAAAATAGGATCATCTGTGTGGATATCTGCAGAGTGGAATTGAAACACAAACTTATCACCTGAAATCTACCCCTCCCTCAGTTCCTCTCGATGGCCACTTGACGTTAGCGTCCCTGAGCAATCCAGAACAGTGTGCGTGTTTAAAGGTGTGCACACGGCCCGCCCCTGTGCCCCGAGTGTATGCTGAGCTGGCCAGCCCTGCACATTGTTTATCCTCGCGTGCATCGAGCCTTACACTGACCGATTGGTTGATCAGGAGGTGTTTAAGGCCGGCCCCCCAGTCCTCAGGAATTCTTTAACCTTGAGACAGGACGACGATCACTGCCAATGGAAGGTAACCCGCCAGTGTTTATTTATAGACGCCCGGTTCTCCTCTCCCCGGTAGGGCTGGCCTGCCCCTCATTACCCATCTATCAGCGCAGCAAGCAGACAAAGGACAAAGCAGGAAAGCATGCGTGCTCTACTCCCGGTGGGTTGGCATGGTGACCATGACCCAGTGCTTCGTCCAGGGCCCTTCAGATAGCTCCGCCCTCTCCTTCCAGATGCTCCACTTGAACAATGCCGACTCTCAAGGTTGAGCGCACTCGACTCCTCACATGAGAGGACTCTCAAGACAGAAAACACATCCTCACGGTAAGAAGTGTCGAAGAGGGTAGATAAGGTTAGGTGCAACGTACCTCAAAGTAGTTGTCCCCAACCACAGATATTCTCACCAGATGACCTGATGCCGACTCGGCACAACCAGCATTATACCGCCGTTACACCTCAGCATCAATCGCATATCAGATAGTTCTCATCACACTGCGAAAACCCAACATTCACCACGTAGCCTTCCTGGCGATACCCCTCACCTCCTGGGTCGCCCTGCTTGCCTTCTCCCTCCTCACTACACACTCCGTACGGCCGCTCGCCCAGCAGACCGCATGCATGTACCGTATAGGCAGAAGACAAGCGCCAGATTAGCGCACCGTACCACAGCTCCAATACCAAATTGCAGGGAAAATGAGCAATAGTGAACTTCAGAAACCAAGCAGCATCATACACATGAGACCAGATAGTCGTGACCTCGAACCAAAAGCAGAATTGCAACACGAGTTACACTGAATAAGAGCACAGCAAAAACTCATAAGTGACAATGTTGGAATAGTCTCATCATCACCAGCGAAGAACCAATGTCAACATCCTATCTGGCGCTCTGCGCCCAGACTACAAATGGCAGATCCTATCTAGCCTATCTACAATGCCACTGGTGACGTCAACAGCTCCCACGAAGTACGAGCAGAACTCGGCCAATGCCGTTCGCCTCAAGCACCGGGTATGTCTCTCGTATCACTCACAACCTCGATCCCCCACTCACAGATGCCACGTGCACCCAACGACCACCATGCGCAACCATCCAGCTATGCAGCGCAGCTCGGCTATGGCTGCCTGTCTCTCCCTGCTCGCCCGTGAGCACATGAACCTGGCCAGCGTGTAGCGCAGCATGCAGCCAGTGCCCGAATGCGGAATGCGGGGGCAGGGCCTTTCCTAAATGGAAGTGCCCTGCTAGCTGCGTGCGGTCAAGCTGTGCTGGGCCTCGGCCCAGAAGCTTCCAGTAGGACCCGAGAGACTGAGCCCTGGTGCTGACGAATCAGGCCCAGGGCCTGTGACAGTTGCTTGTGCCCAACTGCCCGCAGCCTGGGTTCGGAGCATGTTGTGTATCTGGCCCAGGGCCTGCCTCAGTTGCATACGAAAAAGGCAGCCAGGGCCTGGGCGCTCTCAACCAACTGGCACTGCGCAACTGCCTGAATTTCCCCCAGTTGCATGGTAGCCTGAAAATAGGCCTTGTGGCCTTGGTCGGGCCTGCCTTCGCTTAGGGAGGCCGACTGTGCTTCTTGAAGGGTTTGAAGGGGCTCATCAGGGCCTTATGCCTCGCAACGGGGTGCGTTGTATTCGTACATAACACACGTGCGTTATGCTACGAATATAATCTTCCGAAAATCTTCCCGCCCCCCCCCCAAAAAAAAAAAAAGTATGTGCCTTGTACAGCTATCTCCAGTCTTCCTACGAACATGACCTTCAGGTAAGACACACACACACACACACACACACACAGAGAGAGAGAGAGAGAGAGAGAGAGAGAGAGAGAGAGAGAGAGAGAGGAATACTGCATACTGCAGGGCGCGCACCTGGAAACGAGCACGACACTGCAGGAGGCAAGCATGTGTTCTATTTGAATAGAAAACCCATCTGTTCGAATAGAAGAAACATGTGTACTATTTGAATAGAACATACATGCATACTATTTCAACAGGCGTACTATTTGGACTATGGGAGGACTCGACCAAAGAATGGAAAAGTGAGAAAGATCTTAGGTCCCCCCTCAAAGGTTGCCACCACCTAGCCAGGAATATCAACGAAGGCAATTTGGCAGCCATACCAGCAGAATGGGTAGAAATATTGCAGGGGAATAGAAGTTGGCAATTTGGCAGCCATACCAGCAAAATGGGTAGGAATATTGCAGGGAAATAGAAGCTGGTCAGTAGGGTACTGGGCGGTAACGATCCAACCAGGCCTACAGAAATACGTGCTAGCAGTTTGGGGAGAAGAAGAAGGAAAGGAATATTGGATCAGATTCACAATGCATGAAATAGAAGACCCGTGAGCAGATTTCGTATCATTTCAGTAAATTAAGCAAGAAAACAGAAACGCAAGTAATCATATGCAAGGAACTGGTTAGAAAATAATAGTAGTAGAAAATGAGGAGCTTACAATATTCCACCCACAGGTGGCACTAGAAAACTTTGAATTGGACCCCGCAGAATGGACATGGAATACAAGACAGGGGTCGGGAGGAATCTCCAAAAAGCCTTGGATGTAGACTTAGAAGAAGAAAAGAAAACCCAGATCAAATAGTACAAGAACGGTGGTCGAAGCACCTAATCATAGACCTCCATGACTATATGCCACTATCTTGGGAAAAATAGGTACCATGCACCCCCCAAAATTCAAAAGCCTTCGATGGCTAATCTACTATCTAGCAGTCCCAGTGAATCAATGGCTGAATACCAGAAGAAGCAGAGAGGATCGGTACCCACCAATGAGCTGTGCGCCACCTGCACAGAAGGTGTTACATGCTGCGCCTGCAACATGCTGCGCCTGCAACATGCTGCGCCTGAAACGAGGGCCATTTTCAGGCCCTGTGTTGTTTTCAGCCTAAGAGCCTGAAAACAAGGGCCTACAGGCCCTGTGTCGTTTTCAGCCTAAAAGCCTGGAAACAAGGGCCTACAGGCCCTGTGTCGTTTCAGCCTGAAAGCCTGAAAAGAAGGGCCTACAGGCCCTGTGTCGTTTCAGCCTAAAATAGGGCCCTCTAGGCCCTAAGTCTTTTCAGCCTGAAACGGAGGGCCATTTTCAGGCCCTTATAAGATCGACCTGCCCTGAAACTCAGGCACCAGACCAGGGTTTTAGCACAGGCCATTTTGGGCCTGTTTTCGAGACAACCTTTGTTTGAGCTTCAACGCCAGGGTCTGGCACATTTTGGCATTGGCAAGAGCAGCCTCCTGGACGGGCCAGCACTATATAAGACTGGCCCGCCCTGCAGGCTGCAGGTAGTTCATAGGGACTTCCCGGGCACTTCACGTGCAGTTCAGGAGGCAGGAGGTAGTCTTCAGGATTCGGCAGCAGCACTCTGGAGGAGCGCTGCACTAGTAGTAGTAGCGTTAGCAGTAGTCTTCAGCGCTGTGTTATGATTCTTGTTGTTTGCTGTCTGAAGACCAACAGTCACTCACATAGACTTCCAGGTATGCCCATACATACACAGAAGGAAGGGGAGAGGATAGGAGTATCACACCGCACAGGGAGAGATGAACACATCGGAAGACTTGACCATGCGATATGACAGGGTACATTGAAAGTGCAATTCACTCCACTCAATCCTCACAACCAGTCATAAAGAAAAGCCGAGCAGATCACATCCAGGAAATCGAATTGTCAGGATAACTTCATTACTATAGTGCGCTGCTCAGAAATGAGCAGCGCTTCACTCCCCAACCCTAATTAGCCACTCGTAACACCCCTGAGCCCTTGAAACATCCAGCGCCACCCAGATACAGCCTCCAAAGGGAAGCGCCACCTTGAAACAGGCCTCTGAGGCCAAGCGCCACTCAGAGGATGAAGAAGAAGACCAGCGCCACAGTATCTGATGATGACGAAGTGTCGGAAGACTTCCCAGGTGGAAGTCTGCAGCAGCGCCACCAGACCCTGACAAGATGACCTCTGAGGAAGAAGCTGCAGCTGTGGCTGCAGCGCCACCACCCTGGAACCCCACTCCATAGGAGGGTCCAGCAGGGCACCAACTTCTCTCGCCTCCAGCAGACCTCGATAGCCCAGACCTCTGTCAACCCCTGCGAGCTGGCAGAGTACAGCGCAGGTCCCAGCTATGGCCGGCGCTCCGAAGGTCTGGCTATGCCTGTCTCCTTCCACGCTGAGCCGTCACCACTTCCGGTTCACGCATAGCGCAGCAGCGATGTACTCGGTACCAACTGCCAAAAGCCCTGAACCGATGTGCCCATTCTATCTATAGACTAACCTAGCCTAGACTCGACCTAGACCGGACTGACTGACCGACCGGTACCAAAAGCCCTGAACCGATGTGCCCATTCTATCTATAGACTAACCTAGCCTAGACTCGACCTAGACCGGACTGACTGACCGACCAGTACTGTTTCGGTTTCGGCCTCTCGGCCTCTACCGGACCCGGCTATAGGCTATAGGACCGTTTATCAGAATAGGCCCTTAGGGCCTGTCTGTCCTAGGGGTAGCCCAGGCCTGCTATTCGCAGTTAGGGTAACGGTAGGGAATTCTGGTAGTACCGGGTCTGCATTTTTCCCGAATTTGCAGATATGTCCCTCACAAATTTCCCTCACAGGTAGGTCTCTCGGTTAGCCCTCAGCCAAACAAAATTACGAATCTATCCTACCTATAGTACAGCCTCGACAGAGAGAGGCTACAGGCAACCAGAAAACAGCAAGTCATTGCAGCTGGGCGCTATTAGGAGCTAGAGTAACACTGGAGAGAGAGATTGGGTGGAGGCCAGGGAGACTTACCTGCAGCGCCATAGCTCCAGCTCGTCGTCAAGGTACCTGCAGCACAGCGCCATCTTCAGAGGTTAGTACCTGGCACATGAGACATGAGAGAGAGAGAGAGAGAGAGTTCTTCTTCTTCCTCTTCTCAGTCCACCATCTACCCCTCACCCTCTCGCTACCTGACTTCACTGCATCAGCAGACTACGAGAGAGAGGGATCGGTGACATTTGGATCCAGACTCGACATTGGGCTTCAGACATTTGACAAGGGATTCTCTGGGACTTGTACCGAAGACTTGGTGTTTACAACATTCCCATCTTCCCCCTCTTCCTCGTCTGATCCCCTCCTCTTCGTCTATGTATGGTCTGGACCTGGCGCATTCTTCGTGTGTGTAGCGCCGGGCCCCTTCATACCTTGTGATGAGGATGATGTATGTTTGGTCTGCATTGCGACATTGATTGGGTATTCTAGCATTCCACTGCGTTGTCTTGTACTACGTGAGAGAGGTCAGTCCCGGTCAGGTCAGGGCTTATATCTAAGTCTTCCATTGCGCTACAAGGTGCTATTTTGTATGTATCAGGATGTACATTGCTTGTTGAGATTCCACTAACACCGCATTGTCCATTCAGTCCTTTTTATCACATTGCGGATCCTTGGCTATACATACATTGCCCAAATGGGCATGTAACAGTTGGTATTAGAACACCGCACGTGAATCAGGACAATCTGATCTGACACGTGTGCGGGGACTAAGTAGTTAATTAATTTTGATTGATTGACTGATTAGAGCATACTAATTAGCCCCCCAAATCGCGATTTTTACCTAACTGCCGAAAATCGATTTTTTTTTTCATTTCTTGGATTTTGTTTTCCCGCTATTTCGGTTGTGGAAAATCGCAGTGCAACACTGAAATTTTTGTTTTTCCCTCTTCTGAAAATTCAAAATTTCGAGGTTGGAAATCTGGAATGTCTTTCTTTCGAAAATTTCGATTTCCCTTTGCAATTTCCCGTTATTGCAAGGAACCTGTCTGTTCGTCACCTGCTAGGGTGTACCAGATAGCATGCATATAACACAGATCACACAGATTGCAATGCCTCACACGAAGTTCAATGAAAGATGAGTGGAGACCAGAAAGCACAGCTCAATTTTCGTAACCAGATTAAAGAAAGAGAATCACAAGTTCAAAAAGTAGAGCCCCAACAATATCACAAATCTTCTTCATCCAACAAGAGTTCCAAGCCTGGCGCTTGTCAGCGCCAACAACCAACCGTCAAGAACAGCGCTCAACAGATAAGTTCCACCATAGCTCACTTCTCTCTCTTCTCTTCTTTTGTTCTCTTCTTCTCTCTCAATGTCTATAGCCCTGGTCTACTCAAACTCTCTATGCATGTACACTCCCTGTCACATGAGGATCTACTCTGAATACTACTCACTGGTCTTCTCTACTAACTATCCCTTCTACTAATACTGACTGGCACTGGCGCAACTGTGGCTGCCTTCCTTCCAGCCAGTGCCCAACTCTCTCTTCCTTCAGTGCAACTCTCAAACCTGGCGCAACTCAATCACATCTGGCGCACAAGTGCCTTCAACGCTTCCACACTCTCATGCTAATGAGTATTTGCCGAATGGGGAGGCTGGCCAGTCCTTTATAGCGCTGGATTGGTCTGGCGTGGTCTGCATTCGGCCTCCAAGTGCCTGGGACTCCAGCTCAGTACTTGTTGTTGCGAAGTGTGTGTCCCAATATCTTTTCTCATGGTCTGTTGCTGCTCTGGCTGACGGGCCTGTCTTTTGAACTCCTGATCTGAATCAGATTTGACCCTTGGGACTGTGACTGGTCTGGGACTGTGACCTTTTGACTTGTTGTCGAACAGACATGACCCTGTCTCAGACTCATAATTTGAACCCAGCACCTGTTTGTCTAGGACCTGTCCGTGACTTTTCAAAACGACTTTTTATTTCATTCTGGATGCGACATTTGCTTCAAGGGACTTGTCCTTAGAAGGTTGCTCCTAACTTGCTCGTGAAATGGAATTTTGGCCGACAGGGCCCCTTTTATATTCGGGTTTGAATCGTAAAGGCCCTTGTACTCTCGACGGACTAATTTCGAAGTCGTCTGAGAAACACTTATTTGTCTACAATATTAGCACCTCTTCTTGCATTTTCATAGTGGGAAACTATGTTTGGTGCAGATTCCATTAGCTCTTCCCTACTGTACCAGCGGTCTTCACTTGGATCCTTATATGCAAATCTAACTTTATATTGCTGCTGAGGTCTACCTCTGCGTCTAGTCTGAATAGTACTTTCAGCAACAATTTTATCAACATCAAATTTTCCATCCATACTCGGAGGAATTGCTGATCTTCGACTGGGAAACAGGTCGTTAGTCACGCAAGGTAAGAGCTTTGATGCATGGAACACCGGGTAGGTATGCAAGTGTGGAGGTATCTCAATAACGTAGGAGGGTCCATCCACGTCTCCTATCACATCCAATACTTGCCAAGGTCCTCTGTAGGCAGGTAAGAACTTCTAGGAAATGTTCTCTTCTAATTCTTTTGATTTCACCCACACCGGATTGCCTACAACAAACTGAGAAGGTCTTTTGTGCTTATTAGCCTGTTCAACCATCTGATGTTGCGCCTTTAGTATGTTTTCCTTTACCTTTTCTCATTCTTTCTGATATTGCATTGCAAATTCTCTAGTCCCTAGCATGTACTCGATCTGGGTTCAGACAGTTTATAGGTCTGCGGGGACACCATCCCAGATGCAACTTCATTGGAGTTCTACAATTAGTTGAGTGCACAAAGTTGTTATAGGCACTAACAACTTTGGGCAAACGCTGATCCCAGTCAATTTGATCGGGACGAATGTACATGTGCAGCGTCTGCTGCAAAAGCTTGTTCATTTGCTCAGTATGCCCGTCCGTCTCAGGGTGTCGGCCCGACGACATCGTCAGCTTAGAGCCATAGACACTCACTAGTTGCTGCCATTGTTCACTGGTGAACCGGAAGTCTCTGTCACTAACAATAGTCAAGGGATGACCGTAGTCTTTTACCAGTGGTTAAAGAATTCTCGTTATACCAGGTCAGTGCTAGCTTCCGCAGGCAATGCTATGAAACAACAAACTCACTGAACCTGTCAACAATTACCATAACTTGGTTTTTCCTATTCCTGCTTTTTACCTCAGTGTCCATAAAATCAATAGACACAGAGTCTCCAGGACCTGTTGGGATAGGCAATGGCTTTAATAAACCAAGGGGAGGCTGCGTGGTGTTTTTGTTTCACTGACACACTTGACAGCCTTGCACATACACAATGCAATCAGGTTTCATTCGAGGCTAGGTGTAGGAACGTAAAAGGTTAGCATAGGTCTTCTTTCACCCGAATTGGCCTTCGGTATCATGGTATTCCCCCAAGATCATACTTATGATCTCTTCTTAGTCTTGAATACAAAGCGTATTATGCACATCAGTTCTTTCAAACAATAGTCCTTGAGTTACTCGATAGTTAGGAAAATCTTGTGGCGCTTCTTGAACACGTTTCAGCATAGCGCCATAAACAGGATGACTAGAATAAGCGTTCCTAATCTTATCTTGGATGTCAGTGCCTATGTCTAAGTACGGAAGAAAATATCAGACAATTAGAGAAATCTCTCGAACAAGAAAAAAAGAAGATTGAGGAATATCGGAGGAGAAAAGAAGAGAAAGAACAACAAGAGAAAATGTTAGAAGAATGAGAGAACGATTTTACTTAGAGGAAGTTGGAACTGATTTGCGTCTGTATTGCAATCTATCATGGTTATCTTCTTCATCTCGACAGAAAGATAGACACTAATACTCTCTCATTAGATGCTATGATGAGACTGGTGAAAGGGAAGGATAAGGTGACTGTTGAGGAGATGAAGGGGGAAAAGGACAGAAAGAAACCCCAAGGAAAACTCATGAAAGATGCAATGCGAAAGGTGAGGCAAAAAAAAAACAGGAACTTCACGGAAAGAACCTGAGACACCCGTGGAAAAAAAGGAAGAGTCCGTGAAGGAACCAGTCAAAGAAACAGAGAAACCAAAAAAGAAAGAAAAGGTCAAAATGAAACTGTCATTCACGTACAACAACAAAAAAGATGAAAATTTGTTGTTGTGGATTGCTTAGATCCAGACTTGCTGTAGTACCGCATCTGTCGAACCCGAGAGTTAAGTGGCCTTCTCCACATCATGTCTGGGAGGAGTGGCCAAAGAGTGGGTTTTGTCTGAAGCCTACGCCGCTGGCTTCAAAGATATTGGTGAGTGGGCCAAGACACTAACACTCAGGCAATTTCTCCAAAAGATTAAGGAGAGATATCTTGATAAGACAACGACTGACAAAGCTTTCGATGAACTCACTACGACAGGAAAGAAACGTTGGACTTCCATGGATGCTTTGTCACGTGAAGTGGACCGTCTCTTACAGATACCATGGTTGAATCTACAAGACAACCAGGAATTGTACATCTGCTCACGTGCCTTGCCCGAGCCCATTCAAGGACAGCTCGTGGCAGACTGGTAACTACAACTATCGGCAATTTTGTGATCACGCTCTCCAACGAGAGCAGATGACCGCGCAAGTGAAAAGTACGTACGGTTCAGTAGTGAAGTCCGGACCGGTTGGTGGGTATGGAAAACGAGTCCTTTGGCGGCAAAAAACGCTAGGACCATATGCTTGTTGTGTTTGATGATGATACCGTAGAGAAGTTATCCCTCAACGAGTCTAATGGAGGAGGAGGTAATGGCGCCACTGAATCTGGGAAGGGTGATGTCACTGCCATGATGGCCAACAAGGGAGGCGAAAGTCAGTGGAAGAAGAAGAGGCCACACTCGTTCCCCGAGCATTCCGACATTGCATTCAGGAAACCATGGGAGAAGATGGGAATGACACGAGAGGAATGGCAATCCAAAATGGGCAATCGCCAATGTTTCAAGTGCGGTACGGTAGGGCATGTGATATCCGGAACCCAAAAGCGAGCAGCCAGTAGAAGTAGCATCTGGTCCTACTGAGTCAAAGGGTGTACACAAAGGAAAGGCGCCTACAACCCCTTTTAACCCTTCGACTCTCAAGGCAGAGAATGACTCTTCTTTCGCCCGTTGTCCAGAACACCCTGACACTGTACTCTGTTCTGTCACACTGGACGATTCCCTTGACGAGCTCGACAATGAACTCATAGCACTTTGGAGTTCGTGGGCGAAGAAAGCTAAGTCTAAGGGTGAGTTGATGATCGCAGATATTAAGATTGCACACACACGAGTAGGTGTATTGTTAGATCCAGGATCGACACGGTCTTACATCCAAGAGAAGGCAATTCACAAATTGCATTAGGGAATGAAGGTGATCACACCTATGCTGGTTGACAAGAGTACAATTACTGTCTTTCAATACGTCGATCGTGTCAAGTGCTATTTCAGGACAAGAAGGTAAAATATCTTACATGAGATATCATTCCTTATAGAAAACAAATTGCCCTTTGACATGATTCTGGGTATGGATTGGCATGGAGAAGCCGACCATAAGTTAAATTCAAAGAGAAGATTGTCAAATTAAAGGACGAGAAGTTCGAACTTCGAGCTATAAAGATATATCATAGGTCTGACTCTGACTCTAATCTGTCTTTCTCTTGCATGAGTTATCTATCCCTTAGGTCTATGGTCACTAAGAAGAAGTTGGACCAAGATGTGATGATGATGCTTGTTAGACAAGCAGGTGAGTGTTCCTCATCCTATCCTCTTTCTATCGAAAAACTTCTTGACGAGTATAAAGTCTTGCAGAAAGAGCCGACGGAATCACTAAGCGTGCTATTAAGCACACGATCGAGATTATTTCCGGAAGCAAGATTCTCAAGGGTCCCATTTACCGAATGTCTTCTAGGGAATTTGAGGAATTGTGTAAGCAACTACAAGAACTTACTGAGAAAGGATGAATTCGATCAAACTCATCCCCTTATGGTGGTCCTGTCTTATTCGTGCCCCAAAAGGAAGGTGAACTCAGACTTTGTATTGATTATTGTGGGTTGAATGCTGACATTGTCAAAAATGCTGAGCCTTTTCCGCACATTGACGATCTATTGGATCAATTACAGGGATGTAGGTACTTTAACAAGATTGATCTCAAGTCAGGATACCATCAAATTGAGGTGGTTCCTGAAGATGAACATAAGACAACCTTCCGAGTCAGGTGTGGTCACTACGAGTTTGTGGTTATGCCCTTCGGATTGACTGACGCCCGACGCCCATGCAACCTTTCAAAGGTCCATGAACGAGTTATTTCGTCAGCGGTTGGACCGATTCGTAATTGTCCATCTCGATAATATCCTTATGTATAGTAAAACACTTGAGGATCACGAAAAACATCTACGAATGGTTCTTCAGAAGTTGCGTGAAGGCAACTTCAAACTGAATCCTAAGAAGTCAGAAAATCGCTAAGCCTGAAGTACTATATTTAGGGCACATAGTGAATGAAGAAGGACTAAGGCCTGAAGAAAAGAAAATAACAACAATCAGAAATTGGCCTCAACCTAAGACTATCAGTAACTCAGGTTTTTTCTAGGATTCTCCAGTTACTATAGAAAGTTTGTTAGAAACTTCTCCTTGATAGTTTCTCCTATGAGAAGACTGCTAAAGAAAGAAAAGCCTTGGTTGCGGGACAAAGATTGTGAGTCATCATTAAGAAAGTTAAAGCATGTTCTGACTCACTACCCTGTCTTAGAGATTGTTGACACTTCTTTTTCTTTCATCGTCACGACTGACGCAAGTCGATATGGGATTGGGGTTGTGCTACAAGAGGACGACGGTAAGGGATATAAACCAATAGAGTTTATGTCCAGGAGACTTCCGTCAGAGAAAGTGGTCAACTCCACCTATGAAAGGGAGCTATATGCCTTGGTCTTTGCACTAGACACTTGAAAACATTACTTGTTAGGAAGACACTTTATTGTGTACTCTGATCATTCCACTTTGAAATGGATTAAGACACAACCTAGACTTTCTGAATTAAGACACAACCTAGACTTTCTGACAAGTTAGTGAGATGGTCCGCTTTCATTGATACCTTTGATTTTGAGCTAAATACAATCAAAGGAAAGTGTAATGTGGTTGCGGATGCCTTGTCCAGGATTGCAAACTTCTTTAGAACCATTGTCTCTTATCTCCATATTGGGAATGAACAGAAGGAACAGATACGAAAGGGTTATGAGAGTGATCCTATCTGGAGTCCTATCATTGGGATCCTACGAAAAAAAATGGAACTATTCCCCGAGTATCGAATGACTAATGACTTACTCTTCTACATAGATAAAACCGAAGAACGATTATGCATTCCTCACAAAGAAGAAATCAAAAGTTTAATCATAGGGGAATTATATGATGTTGAGGGTCACTTTGGTTTCAAGAAGACGTATGCCGATGTCCGAGAACGCTTTGAATGGAAAGAAATGAAAGAGGATGTACTAACATATGTGCAGACTTGTCTTGTCTGTCAAAGGAAGAAGCCCTCGCATGAGAATCCGTTGACTATTGAGACCATTGCCTATTCCAAGTGAGCCAAGTGAGTTTATCTCCATTGACTTTATGAGTCTCACTAAGAGTCGTAATGGCAACAGTCAGGCAATGGTCATCGTAGATAAATTCTCAAAGTAAGCTATGTTCATTCCTTTGTCCGTCGGAGCTAAAACCGAACTGGTAGTCTTGAAGTTTCAGATGCTATGGGTTTCTGAGTATGGATTCCCGAAAACCATCGTCTCTGTTAGAGATATTCAGTTCACGAGTCTACAATGGCAAAAGTTTGTTGAAGTCTATGGCACCAGGTTGACCATGTCGTCAGGTAGACATCCTGAAACGAATGGCCAAACTGAGCAAATGAACCGTCTATGCCAACAACTTTTGCGTATGTATGTCCGACCCGATCAAATAAATTGGGATGAGAATTTGCCTAAGATTGTTAGTGCTTGTAACAACAGTATGCAGGGGAAGAACGCCTAACGCACTGCATAAAGGTTGGAAGCCTCGACGTCCCATTGATGCTTTAACTCAGGACCAGATTCAGAGGCTACCCCCAGGAACCCGTGAATTCGCAGTTTTGTATGAAGAAGATATCAAAAAGGTAAAAGAAAATCTACAAAAAGCCCAACTTCAGATGATTGAGTAGGCTAACAAACATCGTCGGCCCTCACAGTTTCAAGAAGGAGATTTGGTTTGGGTGAAGTCTAAAGAATTTCCCTCAAAGAAAACGTGTCTTAAAAACGGTTGCCTGTATATTATGGTCCCTGGGAAGTTCTCAAGGTGATTGGGGATGCAGACGGACCTTCCTATCGAATCGATGTTACCCCACACGTAAGGACCTACCCTGTATTTCATGCGTCTAAACTGCTACTGTACGTAGAAGGTGATAACTTTCCTAACAGGCCATCTATGTTTCCACCCTCCATGAATGGAGGTTATGAAGTTGAGAAGATTCTAGAACATGGCTACTTTTTTACAGGTGGCAGAGGAAGACCGCATAAGCAGTATAAGGTACAGTTCAAGTCCCAACCCCCATCTGAAGCCAGATGGTTTAGTAAGAAAGAACTTTTACCTATTGCTCCTGACATTGTCGCTATATACACACGTGGGTTGAAAGGAAGTTAATGTCTTTTCTGCGATGGAAATCGAAAACCGGGTTGGCATGAATGCAATAACCAAGTTAGAGGGCATTACCAAGCCGCACTCAGACCCATGTCGAAAGGGCGAAAGAACCCCATATAAGGATTCAGGGCCTGGGCGAGTTCCAGTTGACTAAGGTCAATTGTCGGATCCCCAACAGTCAAAGTCAAAGAATACCTAGCCTAGGCCGCCGGTCAGATGCACACACTTGTTTGTATGCAGGTACTTAGACAGCATCAGGACCAAGGGGAAATCTGCAATTGTACAACCCAGACCCTCGGCTGTGAGCCAATCTGTACGATTGTGGGGAGGAGACCCGAGGCCCGAAAGCCTCGTCAAAAACTACTTAAGGCAGGGTCTCCAGGAAGACAACATTCAAACTTGCTATGTTGCTTTGACGTTGGCTCGACTCTGACTAGACGTTGGCATTGACGCTGGCGAGATGCTGGTTCGACGCTGGCTGCGCGCACGCACTGTGGACGACGACGAGAGACTGTGGCAGCATGCTGGCACTTCTGTTCAGTGCACCAAAGCATTGCTTATGTGTCGCTGCCACTTGTCTACACTTCTGATGTGGCGCATGCCACTGGTCTACATTCTTGAGGTGGTGCTTGCCACTTGTCTACATTGCTGATGTGGCTATGCCACATGTCTTCATTGATGATGTGGTGCATGCCACCTGTCTCTACAATTGACGTGGCATTGGCCACGCGGTCTTAGCCTGTCTACATGTGGTGATTGGTTGCAACAAGGAGGGAGATCGGGATCTGTGGATGATTGGGATCTGGTACTCACCTGAGGTTGACGTCGCTACCGTATTCTGCTATTGTCTTCATGGTCTTCACGAGTTAGTAGTGCCACGTGGCACTCCTGAGTGATCAGAACCTATCGGACTTGTTACTGTTTATTGGTTGATGACGTGGAAGGACGAGAAGCCCGGAGAAGGATTGGGAATAATTGGGCTATTATTGTGTGATCTTTGCTTACTCTTCCACCTTCTCCCTTGTCTATCCTCCCTGCATTCTCTTCGTCCATTGGTAACGACTGTTCAAATATCATTTCAAGTAACTGAAGACTTTCTGCAGAATTGAGACTACTCGTACTTGACGTCTGATGAGTATCTTCCAGATTGGGTTCATTACACATTAGTTCCAATGGGGATTAATTTAATTTATTCAAAAATAACTGATGAGGTCAAAAATACGTTTTACCAAAATAAAAAGGTGAAATGTCGAAAAAGAATTGATTAACTAATAAATGTGAAATATTTTTGAATTAAATCAATCTCGGATTAATGAAATTTATTTGAAAACAATTAACAAATTATATTTTGTAAAAAAAAACATTAGGAAAAAAAAAAGGTTGAAATTCCAAATTAATTCGAAAGTAATTTCGAATTAAAAGTTGATTAATTGCTGAATTAATATCATTTGTAATTTGGAAGTAAGGAGACTGAAAAGTTTGAGGTATCAAAAAAATTCGTAATTAAAAGTAATTCCGAGTGAATTTTGAAGAAATTAATTAAGATTCAAATTTCGGAGAATTTTGAAAATGGTATTCGAAAGAGAAGAAAAAAAAGAAAATATGGTGGGAAGGAAGCGATCCTAGTTATGCGAGCTATTCAATGGTAGTAGAAGGGTAATGGTTCTGGTGAGTGGTAATGGGGATAATAGTTGGAGGGGGAGGGGGGCGGGGG
>BFEA01000143.1:1706381-1717484 GCA_003427395.1 Chara braunii
AGGTGGGACTTCGTGATGCAACTTGAGAGAGGCGACAGTGAAGGGCACCTACAACTTGAATCTAGACTTCAAGGAAGACGAGGAGTGACTTTAGGGCTCCCCTCGAGTTAGGCGAGCTTGAGGGTGGCAGCCATATCCGCACCTACGGACTGCAAGTTGCTGCTTTGATCTTCAACATCGATGGGGAATCCGGCGTTGTACTTTGGGGTAGATGTTGACCCTTCTAGATGATAGGACACTAGTGTAAAGGATGCTAATTGGGTCATGAGGACTATGTGAGAGGGGGGTGAGTTTCTTTCATCTCGAGAGCCCGGCCACTCAGGTAAGTGCAGTGCCGCCAGGGTGCCCATGTGTGTGTGCATGGAATCGACTATCGGCTGGGGTATTCTGGTTCTTCTTCCATCCTCCATAGTCTTGATCTTGTGTGAGGTGTGTGAACTGCTTACACACCTGACGAGTGAATGAATGGATTATCTTGCATGCCATGCTATATCTTTCTACAGTGCTTTGTTTATTTCATTGTGAACGACTGTAGTCTGTAGGTTCTTTCTGGGTCTATATTTCGTTTTTCAATTCGGTAGAGACATAGATTAGGTCTTTGTGGAACTCTTGTTGGTTGGGACCCGGTTCCGACTCCACAGGGACCATTTGGGACTCAGTGGGACCAGGCCCAAACAAGAAGGGCCCCTCAGGCCAAAGCTGTTGACATCAATTACCTTGCTCTATCTGATTGGGACTCGAGTTCATGCTTTCGGACGAGGACACTCGCTGCTAAGGGGATCTCAGCTGAGACGTTTTATTAGACTTTACCACACGATCCCCCGCCTAACTCGCACCTTGGACACCACTCAATTCTCTCTTGCATTTACGTAGTACACTTTGAATTTGATTTGTTGTGTCTTCAGGGAGCTGAGTCCGGTTAGGCTTGAGAGGACCTCATACGTGGCCGGACCAGACTGTGTGGCGGAATCAGATCTCTTTGATCTTTATTTTTTGTTTTTACTGCTTTCCAGTCCAAATGAATTGCCACTCTGGCTAGGAGTTTTACCTTCTCTTCTAATTGTTTTCAAGACTGTTTCTTTTATAGGGTTCATTAAATGTCTGCGTCTACACGATTGCAAACAAGAGAGAGAGAGAGAAGAGAGAAGCTTCTGAGTGTTGCTCTTCAGGGGGTGAGGAGAGGGAAGAGGAGTGTTCGTTCCAGAAGTGTGAGGAAGTACGGACTCTTGAGAGACTTATTGACACCCTCGTCCTCCATCATGGCATCTGCAGCAGAATGGAAGCTGCAAATGGACGCTACCCTTGAGGCAAAGAAAGCGCAGGACCAGTTCTTTTATGAAAAAACATTGAAGAGGGAAGAGAAGGAGAAGGAGAGGGGAAAAAGTAAAGGCTCATGAAGTCGTCTTCAGTACGGTGCCTGCCTTAACTGATGATGAGGTGGAAGAGAGATTGCCCCACTTCTCAGGGCTTCAGTAGAGGTCCGGGCTGTTGAAGACCATACAGGCTAACTCGCCAACGTGTTTGATGAACTCAAGAAGTTGCGCGAGGATATGGCCCTGATGGCGCAACAGCACCGTGACCAGCTGCAACAGTTTGCTAGCTTGCAGTAGGCCCAAAGTGTCTGTCCACCTGCCTACCCTGCTTCTAGTGCTACGTGTCTGTCCGTTCTTGCCCCTCTAACCATATCTTCTTCTTCTTCTTCTTCTTTTTCTTCTTTGAAAGTGGCCAACAGCCTATCTGGATCTGCAACAGGTTCAAAACCCACTGTTGTTGTTGCTGCTGCTGCTGCGGCAAGTGGCAGTGCAGGGCATTCTGAAACTGTTGCAGCCCCGAATTCGGACCCAGCGATCGCTGGTCCTATCTGCAGCTTTCCCTATGTGGACAGGAAGGCGGCACAGATTTCGTCTAAGTATGACGGAAAAGACGACATCGAATTTTGGTTCAGTTCCATGCGATCCAACTTTGATGTGTTGGGGACACCGCCAGTGACTCAGTCGTCGGTCCTAGGGACCAATGTGGAACCCATCGTAAGGGGCTTCTTAGAAGTCCAAGCTATACAGTCAGGCTATAAAAGAATAGACCTGAACAAATGGCTGAAGGCTACAACTATAGCCGCACTCGAGGAACTCTTGATCAAACAATATGTTGATTCACAATGTGCAGCCAAAGCTAGACTTAAGCTTGACAAGCTCAAGCACAGCAAGTGGACCGACACCATGCATAGTCTGCAGCAGCATGTTAGTTTACTCTTTGCTACTCCGGATCTGGAGATGACTGCGCAGTCTTGCTTGGATGTGATAAAAGGTACGGTCCCTTCTACTGTGACACATCACCTGGGGCTCGGACTCATAACGTATACAAATTGGCTTACCCTCATGCGGGATTTAGTCAAGCCGGAGGCACAAGACCTCCTGGGTGGATTGGGTGGCAAAAAGACCACCGGCCGTGAACGGTTTCCAGGCAGCAACCGTTTTGCAGCGCACGATCTACTTGAGGTTGACGAGGAAACCTTCGCAGAGGACCCTTCTCTTGATGATGATCAAGAGCAAGATTGTGAGGCATCATGCTCTTCGTCAGCCCATGAGTCTGAGTATGTAAATGACAATGAATCTATGAATGCCTTCAAGAAGACTGCCTTCAAAAGTAGGGACCAAGGACCACAGTGAAGAACAACACTAACATCATTCTCCTTCCCAAGGGAGCGAAGATTCCACCCAAACCGGAAGATCCTGCCACAAAATCATGGGTAGATCTCCGAATAAGTGAAAGTGAGTGGAAACACAGGGTGAAGAAAGGGGTTTGCCTGCATTGCACCAAACCGGGACATTCAGTCCAAAACATTGCTTCATATTGCAGTAGGGAAACCAGCAATGGGGGTAGAGACATCATCAGCACACTCTACAGATGGAGAGGCTGAACATGTAAGTGCAAATCCTTCACTAGATTCTGATCCCACTCAACAAACCTCTCCTGAGACCCCATCTGATGTTGATTCCAAGGCTGAGAAAGTGCACATCCTATACAACGAGCCTTGGGTGGAGTCGGAATAAATTGACTTTCATGCTCTCTTGACACGTTGGGCTCACATGAAGTGCAAGGGAAAACGAAGTTGATCTTCTTCAAACTCTACATTAACGGCCATTACATCCGTGCATTGGCTGATTGTGGCGCAACCGCCGACTACTTCTCACCGCACGACATTCGTAAGATACGCTTGGGAATGAAGCAAATGACTTTGCAGAATCATTGTCAAGTGGGCAACCAAGAGGTTGTTACATTTACACATGCAGTCAAAGGTGTGCGCACTACCTTTGACGCAGACCACACAATCACGCATGAGTTGAACTGCTATGTCCTTGATAAGTGTCCCTTCGACGCGGTTATTGGCTTAGGCTGGTTGCAGGCCCAATGTGAAAAAACCACGTGGGAGGACTCACAATTCATGGTCAAAGATGCCATGGGAATCGAGCTTTCATTCCTTTTGGATGAGCCGCACGAGTCCCAATTAAGTTTTCTCAATGCAATGCAATTCTACAAGTGGCACAGGCGCAAAGTTGATGAGCAAATGTATATAGCCCTTGTTAGGCCTGCTCATGTGCCTTCTATTTTTGTTGTACATAATGATTCTACTTTGCATGTCGTTTCCACTTCTAATGCAAATACTTCTACCTCTACTAAGTCTATTTTTAGTCCAAATGACTGTGCTTCAAATTCTGTTGTTTTGACACCTATGCAATTCGGTATGCTTGCACCTGAAAGTGATGATCCACCTCCGGAAATTCCATCAGAAATCCGCAACCTTCTCAACCGATTTCCTGAAGTCTTGGTCGAACCGCATGGAATCCCCATGCATCCGGTTCGACATAAGATCGAGCTGATAGAAGGTAGCACTCCTCCAAAAGGCTGTGTCTATTGAATGGGCTCAGGCGAATTCAAAGAGTTGCGAAGACAGATCGATGACATGATTGGGAAGGGATGAATCAAGCCAAGCGCATTTGAATTCGGTGCACCAGTTTTGTTTGTCCCGAAGAAAGGAGGGGAACTACAGATGTGTATTGATTACCACGGACTGGATAGAATAACAAGAAAGAATGCGTACCCTTTGCCGCGTATTCATGATCTGCTTGATGCCGCAGGTGGATGCAAGGTCTTCAACAAGATCGATCTCAAGTCTGGCTACCACCAGATTGAAGTCGCCCTTCAGACCAGCATAAAACTGCATTCAAAACTCGCGGTGGGCTGAACGAGTTTACCGTCATGCCCTTCGGCCTCACGAATGCACCGACCACCTTCCAAAGTCTCATGGATAAGGTGTTCCGCAATCAGATCAATCGATTTGTTGTTGTTTATTTGTATGACATACTAATCTTCAGCAAGTCGATGGAGGAGCACATAGGACACCTTGAGGAAGTGTTGCAAATCCTCAAGAATGCGCAGCTCCATCTCAACTTGGAGAAATCTCGGTTTGGGAGGGACAGCGTCATCTACCTTGGACATCGGTTGTCTGCTGCAGGCCTAGAGCCCGAGGCAACCAAAGTTGAGGTCATCCGCAAATGGCCTCAACCGGCAAATGTCCGCGAGTTGCATTCTTTGCTTGGTCGTGCATCATGCTACCGCAAGTTTGTACCCAAATTCTCTATCATTGCCCGACCGCTGTCTAGGTTGACCAGCAAGAATGTGTCCTATACATGGGATGGGGAATGCACAACAACCTTCCAAGCATTGGAGGCTTTGGCGAGTCATCTGGTGCTCCGCATTGCAAATCCCAAACTTACATTTGTAGTAACTATGGATGCAAGCTTGTATGGGATTGGTGCAGTGCTGCAACAAGATGATGGCGATGAATTACGTCCGCTCGATGCCGAGTTACAAGGTAGTTGCCTCCACTTACATGCGAGAACTCTATGCCTTGAGAGAGGCACTAGATTGGAAACAGTCACAAGGTAGTCGCCATTTCAAAGTGTTCTCAGACCACGAGACTTTGAAGTGGATTCAGACACAGAATAATCCATAAACTACAGTGCCCCCTGGTTGCACGAGATTGTTGTGTATGATTTCAAACTTCGGCACAAGAAAGGTAGTTAGAAACAAAAAAGCGACAGCCATTTAACGTGAGAAGAAGAAGAAGAAGAAGAAGAATAGGAGGAAGGAAGAGGTAGAGGAAGAGGAAGAGGAGGAGGAGGAGGAGGAGGAGGAGGAGGAGGAGGAGGAAGAAGAGGAAGAGGAAGAAGAGGACGAGGAGGAAGAAGAAAAATAAGAAGAGGAAGAAGAAGAAGAAGAAGAAGAGGAAGAAGAAGAAGAAGAAGAAGAAGAAGAGGAGGAGGAAGAGGAGGCAAACGAAGAAGAAAAAGGAAGACGAGCAAAAAAACAGAGACAAAGAGAACGACGAAGGACGAAGATTGAACGAAAAACAAAAAAAAAGTGACAGCCTTTTGACTTAGCCACATCACAATCATATGACGTGGGTGCTTGTAATGATGCACCCTAATCTCCTTGTTTCCTGTTTCCTGTTTCCTGCATGCTATCTTATCCTATCTAAGTCTAATCCGATCTATAACTGCGTACTGTACTCTAATTTAAATTCCCTCATAGAATCCAAGTCTAGCTAGCAGTCGCTACCGTCATCTCCGATTTCACTCCTGCTGCCAGAATTTCCCTATTTCTTACCAACATCGCCACTCACGGCTGTTACGACGCTATTTGGCGCTGTGGTACACGCCTCAATGGATTCTGCAAAGACTCCCTGAGGTGCATCATACGTCCAGCGGCAGAGGTATATGGGTGGCTGCGCAGGGCCAGTACCTCGCTTCGCCATCTCCACTCGTTTCATTTTCTCCGGGTAGAATAGATGAGGACTCAAAAGGTAGTTACAATCACGTTGCGGATGCTTTGTATCGCCACCCTGAGTACATGACTTGTCTTGTGGGCTCCTATGACCTCCGTAAGAACTTGGAGGAACTAGTTGAGCATACTGCCAAGGACCCGGAACTCAATCCCATCCTTGAGTAGATCCAGGCTGACTCTAACGGTCAGCCTTACTTCCATGAGTGTAAAGGTTTGCTCTTCCGACGTTACGGGAAGTACGACCACCTGTGTGTACCCAATCATGAGCCTATTCGTACTCATTTCTTGGACTTGGCTCATGGTCGGAGTGGGCACTTCGGTATTGAAAAGACATACGGAAGTCTGTTGCAAAAGTTTGTATGGCATGGGATGAAAGGAATAGCACAAAAAATTGTGGCTGAGTGTGAAGATTGTCAACACATCAAACTGTCTCAGCAGAAGCCCTATGGGCTGCTGCATCCTCTTCCTATTCCTGATGGGCCGGGTGAGTCTCTTTCCATCGAGTTCACGGACATGGGAAATAAGAGTAGGAATGGATATTCGCAAGTAATGGTGATCGTTGACCGCTTTTCAAAATTTTTGAATTTGATCCCATTACCACCTCACGCCCCAACTGACCTTGTGATCAAAGAATTTCACAAAAAGTACGTTGTGTAGTGTGGGCCCCCAAAAACTCTTGTGAGTGACCGGGAAACTAGGTTCATAAGTGCAGATTGGAAGGAATACACCTCCCAGATCTATGACATCAAACTCAAGGTGACGTTTGGTTGACATCCCGAAGTCAATGGACTGGCCGAGGAGATCAACCAGATCGTGATCCAACTTCATCGAGCTCTAATTGTGCCTGATCAGAACTCTTGGGATGAGGAATTGCCGATTGTGCAGGGGTTGTACAACAACTCCATACACTCCACCAGGATGACACCTAACCGGGTGCACCTTGGGTGGAAAATTCGCAATCCCCTATCCTATCTGTTTCCTGACCAGCCACCTGGCCTAACACCTGGCCAGCCAGGCTACAGTGCTAAGTTTGATCGCTTGCTGAAAGTTGGTTTCGCAGCTATGGAAAGGCGACGCAATGTCATGATTAAGCATGGTAACAAAAAGCGTCAGCCTGCACCTTTCACAGTGGGAAGTTATGTCTGGGTCAAAATGTATGAGTTTTCTGAAGGTGTATCGCGAAAGCTTCTTCCTCAGTAGGACGGTTCGTGGAAGGTGCTGAACCAAGTAGGGGAAGATTCATTTGGTCCTTCTTGCACGATCGACGTGCCTACTCATTTGCGCACGTACCCGGTCTTTCACGCGTCAAAGTTGTTTTCGTATGAACCACCCGAAACTTTTCCTTATCGAGAATCGATGATCCCTCGCGCAATCAATGGCGGCCACGAGATTGATAGAATTGTCGAGCACAGTGGAAAGGGGAGAAACAGACAGTACAAAGCTCATTTTTTGTACCACCCGTTGAATGAGTTTTACTGGATCGCTAAGAAAGACTTGCTGCAGAGTGCCCCGCGAGTCGTCAACACCATACTTGCAGCCGTACCATGCGCCGCACGGTCCGGTCCGCCGTACGGGGTCCGGGTCGGGACCTTCCCGTCTGGCCTACAGGCACGTACCCGTACCAGACAGGGCCGCACCGTGCCGCACGCTGTCCGGTAGGGCCATCGCCCGTCCGGTGCGGTTTTGTCCGCGAATTGAGCGGGGAGGTCCAATCCCCCGTCCGGTCCTGTCCGAAAACTTTTTTTTTTTTTTTTTTTTTTGAAAGCACTGTGAGGTGGGGATGATATATAACGCACCTGGTAGTTGCTGTCGCACTGCGTCATCATCGAACCTACAAGCAGCAAACGAAACGGAACACAAAACAGAACAACAACAAAGTGCAAACACGTGCAAACTTGCAAAGTAGCAAAGAGAAGAAAGCAGAAAAAGTGGAGTGTTGTCCATAAATATTGGAACCTCGAAGTTAATCAAATGAGCATCATCATGCTCATTTGGAGTCTAGAATCGACACCATCCAAAAAGCACAACCAGTGTCACCCACCCAATCTACTCCTGTCCACCTCCATCGACAATTTTGTCACCACCCTCCTCACTCCCCTGATCCTCGCCCCCTTCTTCTTCACTCCCAACATGGTCCTCACATTGATCTTCCCCACTTGCAGATGATGCAGAAGGTGAAGATGACGACGACGATGATGATGAAGAGGAGGACGATTCTTCACACTCGTCATCATCGAGGATCACCGCCGTTCGCTTCCCCCCCTGTTTCATTGCCTCCTTTGTGACCAGGCGGGAGGATGTCGGGGCATCCGCAGATGCAGCAGCCGCTCTCCTGGAAGCTTTCTTAGCAGCTCTCGCTGCTGCTCTCCTTGCTGCTTTCTTAGCAGCTTTCTCTGCCACTGCAACCTTCTTCGCAGCCTTCTCCGCTTTTTTCCTCTCGACCACTTCGACATTGGTGGGGCGTCCTCTCTTCTTCTTCTTCGGCGACGAAAGTTGTTCTTCGGCCGGGCGCTTTTCCACAGCACGGACTTCAACATGCTGCTGTCGTTTTGCTCCGCTGCTGCCCCCTGGGCATCTACCTTCCACCCAATCGCCTGTCTCTCGTGCCCGCAATGCACGCTCTCGCTCCTTGACGTTGTACTCCACTAAGGGGTCTGGTCGCTCGTGCCCTGATCTCCTCCTCAACAAGCGCTCTCTATGCCTCCCCGGTGCAGTGCAGAACTGCCACTCGTTCGTATAGTTCTCAATATGAGCGATGTCATCCTCTTCGTGCATCATGTCGTCAAGTCGGTCATTGTGCACGCATCTCCTTGCCAAAGGCAAATCACCTTCATCGTCCAGCTCTGCAATGACAGCGCTATCATCCTCTGCGCCAGCCTCCATATCCTCGGTGCTCGCCTTTACTTTCTGCACCCACTTATAATAGCGCTCTGCCTCCGCCTTGTTCTCTGCATCTGGTAAGTCCTCCATCCACGGGATGTGGACATCGTCTTCGCCAGCCCCCTTCTCTTGCCTCCACTGCAGGTGGAGATTCCAATTATTGTACACAAGCTTGGCGAGACGCCTCGGCAGCAACTTCGTCCTCCTCCTGCCGAAAATGAGTTCGTGCGAACTCCAATTGCGCTCACAAGCAGCAGACGAGCTTGCCTGTCCTAACAGCTTGATCGCTTGGGGCTGCAGGAGGTTCAAGCGTGACCCGAACGAGTCGTACCACATGGACGTGGTATTCAATCGCGCGCCATCCAATGCCTCTCTCGACCCCAATGCACCCTTCATGCGAACCCAGTCATCCACTTGCCAACTGATGACCTTCAAATCGTCCGACGAGGCCCATGTGTACAACCATATGTTGAACCCCGCCTGGATCTCCGTATTGTGGATGGCAGACTGTGCACAGAACTCCGGATCCAAAAATGCTGCTGCACAATGCAGCTCCGACGTCATAAATGCCCATCGATCCATGAGGATCGATTCCACTTCCGCTTTCTCAAAGTCCGTAAGGACTTCCAACGTCCTGATCCCCTCCACCACGACGTCCATATGATGATAAACCTTGCTGATGGTGGCCCCTGGACCGTCCACCATCCTCAATAACTTCACAATAGCCTCCGTGGCTTTGATGGACTTCTCAACATCGTCCCAAAAGCTCTCGTCAAGGATAGTGGTCGTGGCTTCCTCAAAGTTGGACCGCAGATCAGTCCGCACCATGCTAGACACCCAGCCCTTCGCACCTGCGGCAAGTTTGAGGGCATTCTTTCCATCCCAAAGGGACTGCAGCATGATAATATTCGTTGCGAATCTTGTCACTCCTGGCCTCTTTATTTGTGCCCCGCCAGAACGTTCAAGGAAGAATGCACGAACCTTGTCGTGGTTCATGATGAACTTCCCCAACTCGTTCGCTCTCTTGACCGTCCTGGAAAACCATCCAATGCGCTTGTCGAAGTCCTCCAACGCAAGGTCGAGGGCATGCGCTGTGCAACCAACCCTGAAGATCCAAGGGCAAACTCTAGCATTGTCCATGATCACCCCGACCACACTCTTGGGTCCAATGTCCTGGATTGCAGCATCCAGGATGTTGTAGTACGCTATGGAGTCCTTCTCCTTCCCTTCTACACAGACGGACCTCCAAAAGACGGTCCCTACAGGGGAGGAGACCATCACATTGATGTGCGGTCTCCCTCGCCTGTCGGACCACCCATCCACCTGGACCATACACCCTGTTCTCTCCCACTTCTTTGCAATCATCCGCACATCCTCAATGCACCTCTTGTTCTGGCCATCCAGTCTACCATTCCTTGCGGCCTCCCTGTTGTGCATCCGCCATGAGGGATGGACATTCCGTATAGCATTTACCATATGAAGGTAAAATTCATTCTCGACCATGTTGAAAGGTTGGTTCGTGCAGGTCAGCCAGTTGTCGACCTTCTTGACGTCATCTCGTTCTTCGTGATGATGTTGTCTGTCTCCTCCAGCACCATTTGCCGCACAGATGAAGCGGATCGTCGCGTGTCGGATGCTGCACCCCCTTTTCCCATGCCCCTACCCACATTCTCCACAGTCGTTGGTGCAGTAGCCAAACTCGATCCACTAGGAAGACTGTTGTCGCCATTCGCCATCGCCACGTCAGCCAGAGCTTGTCTCAACCCCTGCTTCCTTGCTTCTTTTTCTTCATCTGTGAAAACCTTCCTGCTCTGCTCCGCCGCACAGGTTCCCTTTGAGTAATGTTCCTTGACACGGTTCAGGCTGGCCGAGAATTTCAAATCACAGTACTTGCAGACCCACCATTTGCCACCCTTGCTTGGATCTTTCCCTGCGACCCCATCCACGTTGCAATGCCGCTTTACCATAGCAGAAGTGTACTTTGTACTCGCCATTCTGACCTGCAGACAGGGGGAACCATCGGGCAACAACCGGGAAATCAGCCTCATCCCGCATCGTCTCAAAACTTGGCACCACCTCTTACCACGCTAGACCCCCTCCTACCACACTAACCACCCTAAAACTCCATGAAATTAGCACTTCGGTGGCGGATGAAAGATGGACAGGGAGGGGTGGAGGAGGAGATACCAGTCAACTTGGAAGTTCACATCAGAAAAGCTGGCGAGACCTTGGAATGGAGGAGGAGGAGGAGGAGAGGAGGAGAGATGGACAAGGAGGTGGAGTAGGATATCCGAAGGAGGAGGAGGCACCATTGCAGTTCCATGTTTCAATCCAAAAAAAAAACAAAAAAAACGAGCGCTGACTCTGCTGAGGCCATGA
>BFEA01000143.1:1723786-1745802 GCA_003427395.1 Chara braunii
GCCCGAAGGATTTTGCCATGAGCCAGAAGAGCCCCTGTCTCTTATACACATCTAGATGTGTATAAGAGACAGGTGTGTGCTCAGTGCTCACCCTGTATTGTGTGTTGATTGATTGCAGGCTATTCTCGCTGTTCTCATTGGGACGATGACGTTTCTCGCATGGCATGTGGGCAATAAAAGCAGTTCTGAGACGGCGGTTGACCTTTCTCGTAAATACCAGCAGGAGTTCCTCCTACGCACAACAGATGACTTTGTGTCCTCCCTTAAAAGAAAGGCTCAGCTGGTAAGGATATCTGCGAGCTTGCTGATGGATGAACAGCTTTTTCCATCTAACTTGAGTACGGCCGACTTTGATGCAAAGGTGAGAGCGACCATTTAACTTTTCATTTATCCAGCCTTCTCTGTTTCGTTTTGTCGTTCTTTGGAAGACTTTCACTTTGTTCTTCCGACATTTCTTTCAAGAATACCGATTTTACAGGACTTCAGCCCAGCTTCCCAGGGAGCTACCTGACAGCACCAGAGTAGTCATTCATTGTGTTAATCTTTTAGTCAGTGAGAACTTTTCATGGTTACGACCTGGATATCGGGATCCCAGTCCAGACTGTCCGGGTCTGGATGTGTGGCTGGACCCCCAATTTTTTTGGGGGGGTTTGTTGAACTTTTTTCTGGCCCTGCCAAACAGGGCCCGGATGACTAGAGCTGAGACTAATTGTGATGTGTGTGTGTGTGTGTGTGTGTGTGTGTGTGTGAGAGAGAGAGAGAGAGAGAGAGAGAGAGAGAGAGAGAGAGAGGCACAAGTTGGATACTGCCTTGAGGTAGGTATGGCCCAATTCGACCCCCGTTTGTGGACCTTCTGTGACTTCCCTTTTTTTCTGATGTCCCGATTTTTGACATCAGTCCGGTCGGACGTCCCACTGTGTCCGGGTTCGGGTCTGGCGCAACCATGGAAATTTTATCAGGAATATTTATTCAAAACAATGGAATACGGAGTGGCAAGAAGGCTCGACTAACCTGACACTCTGCATGCTGCTTGGAGAAAGCTTTTGTCAATTTCTCAAAATTGCCATTCCACTGATTCCAGGATGAATTGGACTCTACACTGGTTCCTACTCCCTCGGCAAGTCAATCTCCTCCGCATTATGGTTGAGAGGCCCGGACGGACGACATTGGTTGCTTCCCTACGGATGGATGTATTACCCCTCACCCCTGCCCAAGTTAGCCTGATTGTACTCTTTTCGAGTCTTTTGTCTATATGTTTGTGGTGCTCACTGCTTAGTAAGGCTTGTGCATGTGACTCCTCCCTGGTGGCTCCTCTCAGCTGTATTGCTGTCGGATTCTCGTGAGCAAGCTAGAGCCAGCGAGGAACTCAATCACTAACAAAGCCTTCCCAACGGCTCACGTCACACTCTTACTAGGCCTAACACGCCCAGCTCATGGCAAGGATGCAAGGATATTCTTCCACACTTTAAGACTCGCATCCTTGTGGACGATTTGGAAATGCAGGTGCCAAGAAACGATTGACCACACATCCATGGGAGCGCAAGAAGCGTGGGAGGGAGTGTTGTACCTAGTGGAAGTTACTCGATTATGGACGTTTCTTGATTATGAACGTTTCTCGATTGTGGACGTTTCTCGCATCCTTATGGACATTTCTCGATTCCTAGTCTGCCTGATTTCCTCTTCCATGCCCATTCCGCTGGGTCGATTTCCAGGTCCTCTATACTCAAGAGTGATTCAAAGATATGGTGCTCCTCCCTTTTCGCAACTCTTACATTCCTTATTGTAAGTTCCGGTAGGGCAATTTCTCCCGATGGGTTTCGGCTTAAGAGGCTTGTGGTTGTTCCTCAGTCTTTGATCAAGTACATGTCACAGATTAGCCAAGAGTTCCTTGGTCCTTCCCTCGTGCGGAACTGATACCGTGTGGTGGGGTTGTTTTTAGTCATTCTTGTTGCCCAGTCATCCGACTTCCATTTGCATGTACCTTCAGCAGCTGGAGCCAGCTCTCTGGGACAGCGATCAGGATATTGTTTAAGTTCTCTTGCAGATTGTGGCAGCCCTTCAAACATTCTCTTAGTTCTCCTACCGTTCTCCTTTGTCTGTATCCTGCCATAGATGCTTGATTTGGCACACTCCTTTTTCTACCCATGCACCCCATTTTGTGTCCTTCTCGATTAAGGTCCAAGGTTTCCCCTGAGTATCTAACAGTGATTGGTTACAGAAAATTGGTTGCCTGAGAAGTTGAGAACTTTTTCCTTAGTTGTAGGTTCTCTCACTTTGGCAGGTAGGGTCCACATTTTCATTAATTGTCTCCAAAAATAATTGTCTTGCTCTTCTTCTTGGTCTCCTTACTCCATTGTTTGCGATGCCCATTTCCTTGCCCGAAGGATTTTGCCATGAGCCAGAAGAGCCCGCTCATGATGTCAAGCGTTTTGTATCTAGCTAGTTGTATCATGCATAGCCCTAATTCATTCCGAGGGTAAGTTGTTGTAAGTTATCATTTTGAGAGTCCACTTTGTTTGTAGCACTTTGTTTTGTGTTTCTGGGTCAAGGATTCATAGTCCTCCCTTAGATTTTTTCAGAACGGCATACTTCCATGCTACCTTTGTTGACTTTGGAGGGGTCCCCTGACCACAGATAGGCTGCTGCTCTTTTTCTCAGTTGGGCTCTTCGCTGTTTGGGCGGGCTCCGAATTGTGGTTGCGTACCACATCATTGAGAAGATTGATGTATTCAGGATAAAAGCCCTTCTGAATATAGGAGTATAAACAGTGGAGCAACTATCATCTTATTCATTATGGTTGGTGTCGTTACTTGGTTGGTGCCGTATTTGAACGCTTGGCCGCCTAAGAATCTGAGTGGTTTGTTGCCTCGTGCCCAGGTCATTTCCTTCAAGGCACTTTGTGGGGGGTCAGTTTGCGAGTCTAATAGCCACCAACCAATTGTTTTGGGCCAGTTAGTTTTCATCTCTGACGCTATTTGGGATGTTTGCATGGGTCGAGTAAGTGTTTGAAACAAGGAGTCCGATGAGCGTATTAGGACCGTCAGGTCGTCCACGAACATGATGGTAGTGGGAAGGCTAATTGGGTGTTGTATGTCCTCCACCAATCTTTCGATCGAGAGGTATTTCCTTAGAGAGGAAGCAATGGCCTCCATGATGAAAAGAAAGATTGGGGCTTCCAAAGGGTCTTCCTGTCTTACTAAACAGGAGATTCGATATCGTTGAAGCAAATGGTCATCGACCTGTACTCTTCCGTGGGCTTCCAAGTATAGGACTTGACAGTCTTGACCCCGTTTTCTGAGATTTGGTCCTACCCTCATTCTTTTCATGCATTGTTGTAAGACGTTCCAGTTAACCTGGTCGTATGTTCATTCTTTTATCTTGAATGTATCTGACTGCTTCGTTAAGGGCCATTAGATCATCCAATATGAATCTTCTTTGAATAAATCCAGTCTGGTCAAGATGGAAGCAGTTCCTTGTTATTGTTCTTATTCTGTTGGCAACGAGTTTGGCTAAAATTTTACATGTTACTGAGAGCAGAGAGATTTCCCTATGGGGCGGCAATTCGACGAGCATCCGAATTCGAAAGTTGTGCGACAACCCAACACTCGCGTCGAACCCGAATCCGGAAACGACAGCACTCGCCACTCTCAATCATAGTTTGTCCAACCATAGCCACACACCCCGGAGAAGAAAGCCGATGCGCGCGCCCAAGGCGCGGGCCCGCCTAGGTTGGCAACGCGTTTCCACCAAGCGGACAGAAGGCCGATAACATCGATGTACCAAGTTGGTTTTCGCGCCAAAGGGAGAAGAATCACCGGCGAGCAGCGGATGTCGGGGCCCTGTTGAGGAAACCTAGTGGCTAAGCGACAACACTGCTCTCGACGGATTTCAAGGTCACACTCAAGTATCAATGTCGTTTATAGCGGGGACTTCTCCACAACGCTGAGGCTGCCCCGCATGAGGGATGAGGAACAAAGAACAGACAAACGAGGTTATCAGTATAATGCATCAAGACATCCCTGCACGAACAGACTATGACAAAGTGAGAGCTAACCAAAACTGAATTCCCCCCTCCACCAAATTCCCCCCCTCCCCCCCACCCATTCTCCACCCTCTTTTCTCGCCATACCACTGGCTCTCTACACATAATCCTCGCCCATGATACCAACAAAAGAATCTCTGCCCCGGTCCGGTCCTTCCCTCCTTAGTCCGCGGCCCCTCGGTAGTCGTCTCCCCTTCTTACCCATTAACTCAGCCTAATACCCACCCCCCTCACACTGTCATCCCCTACACTGCCTTCCCCCCAACTAGACACAATCCCACCACGCTAAATCTACAGGATTTCCAATCCCGACCCTCAGCCATTCCACCCCACCATACCACAACCACATCCCCGAAGCTTCCTCGACATCTCGATCTATTTCCTCTTGCTCAACCCTCTACACAGCCCCCCCCACCAACAAATCTCTTCCGCCACAAATCCTCCGGGCCCCAAATGCTATGATCTTGGGAAGCTAAAGCAACCGGTGTCCCTCCTCTGACTCTCACCCCCCCCGCCCCCATCAACTCGTCCAACCCCGGAAGACCCCCGTAGTCGATCCATACTACCGACAATCCTTCCGTCACACCGTCTTTAAGTGTACCCTCCCAGTCAATCCAGCAAGTACTAATAACACTTTGTTCTCCCCCCTACCGACTCATTCCTCAGCCCGGACCCATCCCAACCCCGGACCCACCCCAATCCTTCCCTCAAACCGACTCATTCTTCTCCCCGGACCCATCCTAATCCCAACTCGGTCTCACCTCGGACGCCACCCCCCCCGCTCCATCTCAATCTCGATCCGATCCCCACCCCGATCCTTTTCCCATCACAACCTTCATCCCACCTCAACCCGCTATCCCATTCCTGACTCGTCCCCACCCCATTCTCGATTCCGAATCGCTCCCACCCCGGATCTAACCTGATCCCGATCCGCTTCCGACCCGATTCCATACCATCCCCGTATCATTCTCCTCACCGGATCTACTCCAATCCCGAATCGGTCCTACTCTGGGCGCTACCCCCCCTGTTTCCTCCCAATCCTAAATCGATCCCCCGCCCCGGTCCCTTCCCCATCACACTCTTTGTCTCACCCCAACCCGGCACCACAATCCTGATCCGTCCCCACCCCATCCCAGATTCCAATTCGTTCCCACCCCTCTCCCAATCGTGATCCTACCCAGACCCCGTCTCAGTCCCACCTCCAACCCCACCTAGATCCCCTCCCGACCTCACCTCGACCCTACCTCGATCCATCCCCGATCCCATCCCGATCCCAACCCGAGCCCCTCCCGACCCTAAACCGTTCCCTCCTCGATCCCAACCTGGTCTCGTTTCGAACCCCCTACCTTACCGGAACCTTCCCCACTCCCATTCCCGATCTTGACCTCACCCCGATCGCGTTCCATCTCCAATTCCGACCCCGCCTCGATCCCTTTCCGACTCCGTCGCGATCCCAATCTTAGCCCATCCTGACCCCATCTCAACCCAACCGCGATCCCATTCAGATCCCACCCAGATCCCAACCTGGTCCCACCCTAATCCCAACCCGAGCCCCCCCCGACCCCAATCCGAGCCCAAACTGATTACTTTGGAACTACATACCGGCGTTTTTTACAATCTTCGTTCCCACTCCGATCCCCCTTCCCCAGATTCCAGTAAAAGCACTCGACATCCCCGATCCTAATTCATCCAGTCATCGAAGACACCTCCCCAATCCCAAAGCTGTTCGCCTCACCCATTCCGAACCTTCCCCCGCTCCAACACATCCCCCGACCCGCTCCCACATCTCAATCCTAACTCAAAATTACCTCCCCACCCACAGCGCCCCCGGCTCAACCTTCTTCACCCCGCTACCCCCCCTAGCACCTCAAATCTCCCCTTCACCACTTCTTACCCCTCCCTCCCTCCGTCTACTCCCCCCCCCAACAAGCAAACTATCGAGCCCCCCCCTGCCACTCTCGACCCTTTCCCGAACCAGATTCCAACCATTCGCGATTCCAACCCAACCTCGATCCCGCCACGACCCAATCCCCGTCCCCATCCCGATCTCGACCTCGTTTCCTCCTCTCCACCGTCTCGACCTCCTCCCGATCCTACTTCTGCCCCGACCACGATCACACCCGAACCTCAAATCAACTCCAGCTTCACGGTGATCGTCCTCCCACCCAACCAGACTTCCCCCATTTCCTCCCCCCCCCCCCCCCCCCCAAAACCCCCCCCCCCCCCCCCCCCCCCCCCCCCCCCCCCCCCCCCCCCCCCCCCACCCACCTACACACGTATTCATTCAGCTCGGAAGAGAGAGAAGAACCATCGGTTAGAGCAATGGAGGGAATGCGAATTGAAACACAGAACTGGCTCGCAGAACAGACTAGAACAACATTGATAAAAACCACCAAATGTATTGACCACGGGGGGAACAAAAAAGAAGAAGTGGTGGTCTATGAATGTCCGAGGGAACTGACGACCAAGCAAGGGGAACTCCACAGGAAACACGCAGTGCTTTTCACTTTTTCCAAAAAAAGCCAAGAACTCGACAGACAGGCTAAATTGAAATGGATCTGGGAGAAATTGAAAACACTGGAACCAATTCAGGGGCAAGAACCGAAAGTGTCATTTCACCCGAGGACAAGAAACGTCATCATGGTCTTGTGTGTGGAAGAAGCACTTGCCGATTTTTTGAAGAACAAGTGTTTCACCTGCAACTCGTCGATGGTCACAGTGCACCCTTGGAAACAAGCAGCCAACTATCAGCAGACACCCTTCAGGTACAGGCAAGAACTAATCAAAAAGCATTTCTGGATTCAATTCGATATGTACCAGAGGGAATGCATGGCAGCGTGAAAGAGAGGGTCATAATGGAATACGGACACTTCAAAGAAGTACGGTGGATAGTCTCAACCCCGGATTTTCTAACACCACAGCACAATCAGATGACAGTAGTTTTGGAAACGGGAGACAGTTCAGCCCCCTTCACCCCAGACGAATGGTTCTTTTCGCAGGAAAACAAAATCATCAGGATAACAGTGTCAAGCAAAAGCAATCCATTATGCTTCAAGTGTAGAAAAAGGGGTCACCTGGGGACAGATGCCAACTACCCGAAAACAAGAGAGACTGCAAAACCCAAACCACTTAAAATAGCAAATCTTTTGGAAGTAACCAACAAAAAAGGTTATTGGTACATCCCAGAAGATCAATATGCAGGTTGGGTGTTTAATGACAATCTGGATACCCCGGACTGGGTCTGGACCATCAATGGGGAGTCGACTCCCAGACCGGATATGTACCCGCCCTTCGACAGCAGATGGCAAACACTCAAAACAGAAAGAAAATCTCCTAAATGCTTCATCAAAGACCCAGTGATACACGTGAACGCACTGAAGCAAGAGATCTGGGAGAAAGACTTACGAGCAGACCTTCAAACAATACAGGAAACCACAGAAAGAGAATGGGTGAATGCAGTCAAACGTCATCTGGAAGAGGAGAAAACAAGGGGGGAACAAACCAGGCAGAAAACATATTCCAGAAGATCACAGAGGGGAAGGGGAAAATCCAACCAAGGACAGGGGATTGAGGCAGAGGGAACAGATCAAAGCATGGAAGGGGGCGCAAGAGACACAATGATGAAAGAAGGGGAGGAAGGGGAAAACCCGACAGTGGGGGGTAAGAGGAAACACATTGAAGGCCAAAAGGAAAGAGAGGACATATAGGAGGAACAAGGCAACTCGGAATTGGAAAAGTACCCATGGTCAGACAAATAGGAAAAGGAACTGTTGGAGTACATCCAGACCTATGAAAGATTGAGACAAGACAATTTTGAGCTACAGTTGATTCTGCACAGGGAAGAACAAAAAAGCAAACAGAATGCAGAAAACCCCAACCCATCGCAACTAATCCCGCTGTCTGAGAATCCATTTGCTCCATTGGAAAGGGAAGAGAAACTGGCTACCTTGTTCGCAGAAAAATACGCTGCAACCAAGGAAGATCTGGAAATGGAATTTGAAGGAGTCAATTCAGGCATGTCGAAGGAGAAGAATCAAAACAAGGAGGCAAAGTTGCCAAGCTACAAACCTTCGCAAGTTCTGATGGACCAAGGTAAACAACAGGGGCCGGAGGAACAAAGCAGGATGTTGTCAACAACCACACAGTCGGGCATTCAAGTTGAGGCACTGTATGCCCAAAACAACCGGCTAATTGACCTGAACCGGGAAATGTCCCTGCGCACAGTGACAGTCTAGGACCTGCATCACAAGGCTCATGAAGAGTTCTGGAAGAGGGCAGAAAAAGAAGCAAGCACCCTACTCCCATCAAGAGCGGTAATCCCTATCCAAAAGGACCCGCTAACAGAGGATTGGAAGATAGCAGTCCACGAAGACCTATCAGTAATGAGATGGAAACTGGGACAAAAGAGAGAAGATGTGTTGAAAAAGATCAGCAAGGGGAAAAAACCAATCTTCATGGGGCTTGCAGACAAACAGCAAAAGGAAGGAGAGGAGGAACACTTGGAAACAGACAAAGAATCTGAGGGAGAAATTCTAACACAAAGGATGCAAGACCATTGATAGTCTGGTTGGATCAAGGATCAGAACTCTCTGAAGACTTGCAGTGGAAACCATGGTGGTGGATGGCGACACTACCATTAACAGCCTTAGGAGGTGCAACAACCATGACTCAAAATGCAGTAGCACTTGCAACATTGGTGGAATCAGGAGCACTGGGACAGGATGAGAACAGGCTACCATCCTATCTCACCCCACTAGAGGAGGACACGGGCAGCAGCTCTTAAATATAGAAGGATAAACACAAGTCTCAAAGGAAGATCACTCACAATAAGTCATGAAGGCACCAAGGGGGGACCTGGTGATTCAGTCTTGGAACGTGAGGGGGCTAGCAATTGTCCTGACAAACCCGCAAAAGTGGAGTTGCCTGCTGAACATAACAGGCTGGAATGGCGCAAGCCCCCCGGACTTACTCTGTCTCCAAGAAACACATATCACTAACACCCCAACACACAGTACAATAGAAAAAGAAATCATAGGTAGATTAAAAAACTGCACTGCAACAGTCTCAGCGCACAGCCCGCAATCAGCCTCAGCAGGCATCATCACCTTAGTACACAACCGCGCACTAGCCACATACCAATTACAAGTAGTATCAACGGTAACGGACCCAGTAAGCGGCAGATGGACCAAATTGGAGTTAACACTCAAGGGAGAAGATATCATTTTAATAAATCTATATGCCCCAAACTCATCAGCAGAGAGAGTGACCTTTTTCGAAAAGGTAGGAAGTCTAATACAACTGCAAAAACACGTGATTCTGGTGGGAGACTGGAACACCACCCCAAACCCCCAGCTGGACAGAATCTCATGGGCACAACAAACCTCGCAAGATCCAGCGGAGACGACTTTGGCCCACTTAGCTACAGAGAATAACCTTAAAGACCCCTATAGGATCCTTAACCCAGAGAAAAAAGACTAAACTTGTATTAGGAAAACAATGCAGGGCAGAACTTCCTTCTCAAGGATAGATTTCTTCCTCGTATCAGATTCCTTGGAAGGAGCGGTTATAGGCACCACAATAGGAAAAATTCCCCATTATTAGGGATACGATCACAACCTGATTGACATAAACTTAGCTTTATCCCTAGATAACTCCCCCGAGAAAAGTTTTTTCAAGTTGAATACCTCACTTCTCATGTTAGAATCATTCAAACAAGAATTCAAGATCAGGTGGAAAGAAACGAAAAAGGAACTGAAAGAGGAAGTTTTGATAAGGGACCTCCCACCTTCCATCCGGGAAATAAGTCACCGGGCGAGTCTTTTCTCAAGAAAGAAGGCTAGCAGGAGGGCAAGACAACAAAGCCTTGAGGCCATGGTGCAAATCGCAAAATTCAATCTAATATCTAACCCAGGAGCAAGCCTATACGAACAGCCCCTCGATGAAGCGCGTACAGAGCTTAGTCAATGGGCAGAGTGGATAAGACAAGGGTTAGCCATAAGAGCCAGAGTGAAGGATTGGGAAAGCAACGAAAGTATGACAAAATATTTCTTCCAAAGGATTAAAACAGGACACAGGAATAACACAATACAAGCCTTAAGAGACTCCCTAGGCAACACACAAACTTCACAAGAAGGTATATTGAAAGTAGCGTCAGATTTCTACCAGAACGTATACCCGTCTAAAACCTTCCTTGAAAATCCTGGCAACGTGAGGAAAGCAAGAGAGAAATTCTTAAAGTACCTAGACAAAAGTATCAATCAAGAATAAAAGGAAATCCTAGAAAAAGAGATTACCAAGTCGGAACTATTAGAAGCCCTTCAAAGTATGCAGCCTAACAAAACCCTCGGTAGAGACGGACTTCCCAAGGAGTTTTGGCAACCTAACTGACATCAAGTAGGGGATACAGTCACCGAATTCTTCAAGGAAGCATTCGCTAAAGGCTCTATAGGAGAGGACTTCAGTACAGGCGTGGTCACGCTGATATACAAGAAAGGCGACTGCACAGACATAAGAAACTACAGACCCATAACTCTCTTGCGAGTAATATATAAAATTCTATCTAAAACCCTAGCAAATAGAATAAAGAATATTACTGACAAATGTTTCCAACTTTCCACATTAAACAAACAGGTTTCATTCCGGGGAGATACATTCTAGATAACGTAGTAACCCTAAACGAAGCTACCAAATTCATAAACGATAAAAAAGTACAAGCGGCCATACTATTCTTTGACTTCGAAAAAGCCTACGATCAGGTAAACTGGGATTTCCTCCAACAGAGCATGGAAAAAATGTTGGTAGGACCAAACTTCCGCAGATGGGTAAAAGTATTATACGGGGTTGCCAGGGGTATGGTACAGGTCAATGAACATCTTTCCGAAAATATAGAATGTCGAGATCGGTCAGACAGGGAGACCCGCTCGCAGCACCTATCTTCCTTTTTGTGATGGAAGCAATAGCAACCTTCCTCCGCAAGGATCCTTCAATAGAAAGGCTAACCATACAACAAGACGGAAGGTCTTTTCCCATACCCACAGCTATACTCTTCGCAAACGATCTAACCGTGTTGATAAGGGCTTCTGACTCCTCTTTCCAAACCCTCACAAAACCCATGCAAGCCTTCCAACTAGCAGCTGAAATGAAAATTAACTGGAACAAAACAGTCGGATGGTGGTTAGCCTCCTCTCATCCTCCCCAACAAACCCAAACCATCCAGGGCATACAATGGTTGGACGCTCAACAACCGACGCGCTTTCTTGGCATCCAAATCTCAACTGAAGGAACAAGCAATGTATGAGGAACCAGTCTTCTTCTTAAAATGACAAACAAAATGGATGGATGGCAAGCAACGAACGTATCACTGATGGGAAGAGTGTTGGTACTTAATACTGCAATACTATCTACGGGTTGGTATGTAGCATCTCTCTGGAACCCACCAACAAGTTTTTTCACAACTCTCAAAAGAAAATTAGGAGCTTACCTCTGGACTGGAAAAGTAGAAAAAAAAAGGTACATCTCCAAAGTGGCCTGGAAGTACATCACCAGACCCAAAGTTCAAGGTGGATTAGGACTCCTAAATCCCGCAGTACAATTCCAAGCTTTGCAACACAAGTGGATAATAAAAATCCTTTTCAACAGGGAACTGCCATGACACGAAATGGCTCTCCAGCAGATTCGTAACCTAGTGCCGTTCAGAGTTGACCCCTCCATAGAGGGATACCATTGGATTCTCAATCCCTCATGGACCCCAAGAAGGATGGAAAGGGGAGGAATATCGAAAGACAAGGACCCACCGAGCGAACACTGGGCCACACTAATAAAGCACTGGAGAAACTGCTTCCCGCAAAAGTCAAGAACCCCAAGAATAAGAGAGGAAGKCCTGAGACAACCGCTGTTYGGGAATCCCCTGCTGACAGACCAYAATGGYAGARTATGGGCCCTAAACACGRAAGGCASACAGYGGAGAAAATGGATGAGCAAGGGAGTGTGSAAAATARAGCACATATGGAAYCCRGACGAAAACAGATGGACCACCGAACAGGAACTCAGATCCAAACTCAAAGGGGTTCACAATCTAAAGGAACACCTAGACAAACTCATAGAAAGCATCCCGCTCAAATGGGGCCTCCTTCTGAAAAGCAAACCTAAGTGGTCAGTAGGGGATTGGGCCACAAAAAAGGAGGCAGAACGACCGTCTGTCGCCTACAAGTTGATCCAGGTGACAGATACGGAAGAAGGGAAAGCTGAATTTGTTGTGTATGAGTTGGATGAGGCGCACAGATCGTGGGTAAAACCAGCTAAAACATTAGAAGCAAGGTCAACACAAACTCTTAGCACACTCAAAAGAGTACGCGCATGCACACTCAAGATTGTTCTTAAACACAGCCCCCCCAACCAACCAAAGCCAAACAAAGTTAAACTTTTTAGACCAGAGTTGGACATTAAGGACCTGGAGGTGGACCCAGCGGAATGGGGATGGATGGTTCCTAGTAGCTCGGGGCGAGCCAAAAAGGTCATCCCAATTTACGAGTATGAAGTCAAAACAGGTTACAAACTAGGCAACCGCACAAAGGACCCCCAACCAGTAATCTCAGAAAGATGGAAAAAGAACCTTAGCGAAAATGCAGGATGGGTTAATAAAATCCCATGGCGCCAATACACAAACATTAGACCAGCAAGAATCAGAAGTCTACAGTGGTTGATACTCTACTGGGCACTACCAGTCAACCAATGGCTAGCCAAAAGGAGGAAACAGGAAGAATCCCAACAACAAAGCGCACTGTGCATGGTTTGCGACGACAGAGCCGAAGAATCCTTGGTCCACTGTTTAATAACCTGCCGCCAAGCACAAGAGATATGGAATAGAACTAGAATCCTCTGGAATAAACTAACAGTAAGCGATTTCCCCAACAGCCCGTTATACCTCCTATCAGGTAGATCGGAAAGTGAAGAAGCAAACGAAGAATTTACTAATGTGGCCGACCTATGGAGGAGAGCAGCGCTTTGGATAAATTGGAAGGCAAGATGCAAGGGTACCATAGAAGGCCAATTACCAAGCATAGAAGAGAGATGGACAGAAACAAAACAAATAATACAAACAGAAATAAGAGCCCGCTGGTCCAGAGAGCAAAAAGAACAACAGAGGATAATACAACCAGACAAAAGGGATCTGATCCAGAAAAGAATCGAAAAAAATTGGTTGTTGGGAGACAAAATCGCAGAAACAGAAGGGAGGAGCTTACACTTCGTAAACTGGGATTAGAGGATAAAAAGGCCTGCCCAAGGCACATTCTTGCCCTGAAAAGCAGAAGGCTGCAACGGTTAAAGGTCTATGCAGCCATTTAAGCAAACCCCGCACCATACATCAGACGGAAAAATATAGAGCACAACAGTCGGGAAATAGGCACAGTCTGCTCCGAGAACGCGGAAGGAGATACAGCTCACTACAAATTACACAGTAAAAAGGAGACAGAACGCTGAGTACGAGTCACATCTATCTGAAACCCACTATTCCCAACCTCCTCTCCTGAGCAACCCTCTCAAATTCCCCTATAGATTAACATCCCCCATTCAGACAAGAGGCGACGGAATACCAGACGAGAGCCTCGACACTCTGAGGCTCACTCTCCTTAACCCCCTTCCCTGAGCAACCCATCCAACTTCCCCTCTTAACTAACATCCCCAATCAGGTTCGAAAGGCAGGAAAACTCTGGATCGGACACATCAGGAAGGTGTTGGTATGGGCCACACGGAAAGAGAGATGCAGCAGACCAATTGAAGGATAGTCCAGATCACGGGGGAAGGTTCAGGTGGAAACCAGAACGATGAAACAAGCCGAGACCCTGTGCAGATGGCGGAAGACCAAGCAAGCCTGGACAGAAGACGAGGAACACTGAAAGAAGGAGAGACAGAGGTCTTACAAGAACTGGTGGTCAAATGGCAAGACTGCAGAGATATGAGAGGACCGTATATGCAGGAAAGAGAGGCTGTTACATACTTCAATGAGTATGGGCAGAACCAAAGATCAACCAATATAGGATGAGCATTTATGCAGCGGAAGTCTGATAACGAACTGACTCACATAGACTGACTCACATAGACTGACTCACATAGCATCACTCCACACACATACAATCGTGAGATGGTGGGGTCTGAGCCATACAAAGAAGGTGCTCAGCCCCGTACACAACATACACAGATGAATGGGGGAGGAGAGACGAAGGAGGTGGGGTAGGTAGACAGCACTGAAAGTCACCGAGATAGAATCTGATAGGTCACCGATATGGTAGTCCAAAATGTCATCCAACAAGATCAAAATGTCACGGACGATAGGTCACCAATGTCGGAGGTACAGAGTCCAAATGTAACCGGTGTCCGAACTGTGATGCAGCCGAGTATCAGCCCCAACAATCTCCAAGTCTCCAATCAGGTAAGTACCACAGTCTCATATCACCGAAGTCCAACTCTGATCTCTGTCCAACTGGATAGTCTCCAATCTGAAGAAGAAGAAGAAGAAGAAGAAGAAGAAGAAGAGGAAGAAGAAGAGGAAGAAGAAGAAGAGGGAGGAGAAGAAGAGGAGAGAGAGAGAGAGAGGGGACTGGCGAGGGAGAGGAGGAGAGATCCTCCAAGCTCCCAGTACCTCAGGCGGCAATGGCCGCCGTGCTGGCTCAGTCGCCCTGCCGCTGCTCCGCTCGCTGCTGCGCTAATCTGCGCTATGCTGCGCTCCTGCTTCAGCCCCTGCGSTAAKTTTAGCGCATCAAAACAGCRCTCTGGCGCTGACCATACCGTACCGGTATAGTGCCGGTAGGTCGATCCTCAACTGAGGCAGGTACCGGTACTTATACCGGTAGGCCATGGTCTGGCCTCAATGCTGCGAGGCCAGGCCAGACCCTGGACCGTCCAGATGGACAGTTCAGCCTCAATCGGCGGGCGGCAGCTTCAAGAGCGCCGCCAGGCCCAAACGAAGTGTCGTTTGGGCCTAACCGATGGTGCTGGTCCCAAAATCAGGCCTTTAGGGCCTGTAATTCAAAAAAGGTCGGGCCTTGAGGCCCTGGTGTGTCCCTCCGGCCCTAAGTCGGGTCCGGTAGGACCCGTGTGGCATCGAAGATGTAACAGAGGCATAACTCAGTTCCAAAAGGGAGCTCTCAACAGAGGCTAACGACGGGTGGAGCAATCACTTCTTAAACACGAGATGACTGCAATTGCCGGAAAGACTGGCAAAATTCAAACTCAGGAAGAGGCTATCGACAACAGATAACTGAGGACGGGCAAAACACCTCCGGATCAGACCTCCACGGGAGATTCACAAGCCTAAACTACCACAGCTATGGAAGGATAACATGGAGATGGACGGATGGCACCAAAAGACCAGAACAAGGGGAAAAGATTGACTCAAAGGGATGTTGGAGTATGGGTACACAGGTCGAGGGCTTAAGGTTCAGGGTTCTAGTGACGATTTAAAGAAAGGAGGACAGTTAAAATGGGACAGGAGACATCACGCCTCTGAGGCAGGACAGAGGAGTGGGGAGGACGCAGGCCAGCAAGGACAAAAGATGGGCTCTTTCTAGGTTGCATAGTGCTATTTGACAGTTCTGGCATCCAGATCTGAGAGGAAAGAGAGGGACATGGCAAACTGACAGTCAATCCTCCACCAAAGTGGAGCAATCAATGCTGTTCAAGGTTCCTTCGGCCAAACGGAAGGAAGCGTGTGTGAGTTTCAATGTAATGTATATTCTGACTTGCCGGTGGAGTAGGAACCGGATTGACGCTCCCCAGAATAGAACGGAGCCAGGACCATAAGGCCCTGTGTTATGTTAAAAAAAAAAGAAAAAAAACTTAAAAAAAAAAAAAAAAAAAGAGAGAGATTTCCCTATAGTTTCTAATGTCTGTTGGATTGTGTTTCTTGTAAAAGTAAAAATAGTACTCGTGTGCTTTAAGTTCTCCCTGTGTGCCTCTATTCAAGCCTTCTCCATAAAGTGGAAATGTTATGTGTGTTACGATCCAGGTCCTTCCCAAAGTGCAAATTCACAATGAAAGACAATGCCACCCAATTGCGAAAGAAGTGAAAGCACTTGCAAAAGATAGAGACCAAAGAAGAGAGAAAAAAGAAGAAGAAGAAGAAGAAGAAGAAGATGTACACCAGCAAGGCCAATGACAAATCCCCCTTCTCTCTCCACCTTCCTTCTTCTCCTTCACTTCGCCAATCTTATTCTTCTTCCAATAATAATAATAACAATGAGTGGATGAATCAGAATCAATATCCGAAGTTCCCTCTTACTGCTGACACAACATCAGGTCAACCATAGTCATGGCTTCGCCCTTTGTCCTCCTCTCACACGCCTAGGCTATGGCGGACTACTAAGGGCTCTGCCCTCATGTCCAAAGGACAACCCAAGCAGCTATGTCTCTGCCCTCCTGTCCAAAGGACAACACAAAGCAGCTATGCCGCTGCTCAATAAGCCAACATGCCTGACTCTGCCTCGAGCTTCCTTGATGCGGCAATTCCCCGACTGGGTTCTTCCAGATGCAGTGGCAGCACTCCAAGTCCAGCGGTTGGCTCCACCAGTATGTTGCCAATCCTTGCACACCGCAAATGAGGAGTTGCTTGCTCCTCCCGAAGATATAGCGGCCTACTGGCCTCTGGGGTGGTGACTTCGTAGGCCGAGCGGCCTCCAAGCAACCGGTACCTCCTCCCTTTTGGAGGGAAACATCATTGCAGGCTCTGATATCGTCCAGACAGGCCTTAGACTCAGGCTATTTGGACTGGTACCGGCCTACCTTTAACCTACTGCTACTGGGCCTCTAAAAATGCCAACTTTTGTCTTCTTCTGGTCGGCCTCCAGTGCCCGACACTTCTACCACTACTTGAGTGGTACCGGCCTACCTGCTACTTGAGTGTTTTTCCCACTGTTCTAAGTGTCGCGGGCCTACCCCCGCTACTTGAGTGTTTTCCCCGCTGCAACCCTCAAAGTCACGGCCACAGGTAAGTACCAGCCCTGCAGGGCCTTTCAACCAACAAGTACCCTTGCGGGTCACACACACACTCAGGCCGACAAGCACTCAGACAGGCACGCAGACCAGCAGGCATGCACACACACAAACTTAGAAATCACAGCAGAATGCGGGAATCTCAGCAAGGCATACATTCCAGCGGCAAATCCCAGAAATCAGCACTCACTGTGTTCTCAGTCTCTGATTTGGTGGGTCATTACATGTGCCAGCCAGAAGGCGACCCAAAACTCCTTAGAAAGTCTGTCTAGCCCAGGGGATTTGTTTGGTTTTATTGACTGCAGTGCTACGAAGACCTCATGTTCAGAGATCGGCATGTCGAAAGTTGCAGCCTGCTCTGCTGAGATTTAATTTATCTTGTCCAAGTGTGTCAGAAATTTGGCTGTCGCGTGTGAGGTTTCACGGTGTGAGTAGTCATGCTCTTTAGATGTGCAGAGGTTTTGATATAAGGCTCCAACTGCTGATGGCATCTTTTGTGGGTTGGAAGCCAGTCCCTCGTGTGCAGTTTATCTATGCTTGCATTCTTGGCATTTGTTTTGATTCTGTTGAAGAAGCACTTATCATTTTCTCGCCTTCTTCCTATTTTCTTATTTGGGCTCTCATCCTCAGGCCCTTGTTCCTCCATTCCTCTCATTCAGTTATCTTCTGCCTGGTCTGTTCAAAGACTCTTTCATATAGGTCGTTCCCTGGGTCACTTACGAGGGTTTTTTTTGTTACCCTTATTGCCTATTGCAACCCCTCCTCCCTTGCTTTTCTCTTGGAAGCTATTATTCTGGAGGCTCTAATTGTAGCTTCTCTCAGGGCAGTGCCAATTCAGGGAAATGCTGATTAGTGTAGTCATGCGTAAAGCACGCAGACAGGACTGCGTCCCTTATTTTTGTTGTATTTAACAGTGAGTTGTTGATTTTGAAAACGCTTTGTCCCTTATTTGGTTTGTGGTTTCTAGGTTTAGAGATAAACTAATTGGTTTGTGGTCTAGGCCTGAGTACTGGGGAAGTTCTCATATTTCTATGCATGGATTGTTCCTATTGAGTGATCCTGACGTTAGGAAGTAATCTATTTGAGATGTCGAGACGTGTTGACTTCTGTTCTTTTTTAAGTGACTTCCTTGTTGTCCAGGTGCGGAACTCTAAATGGATCTATTAGATCCTTTTTCCATTATCAACTCATGGATGGGTAGGGCTTCATTCCACATTTAGGGCTTCATTCCACATTGATTGTACTGTACCAGGCAATCCTTCTGAAAAGCGGTCCATAGTTGGGTAAAGTGCAGGGTTCCAATCCCGGCTAGGACGAGCTGCATGTTGGGATCACACCTCGGGTGAAGACCCTCTATTAGTCTGGACATTTGATTCAAGGCATTCGGGGAGTAGACCGTTAGTATCCTGAACTTCTCTTCGCAGATTTGGAAAAGATGGTTCATCTTCCTTTTTCTGCATCTATGCTTGATTCAATCCTAGTGATCCTATTTGCTGATTTGGATTTGACGTGTGTTAGGATAGCCACGCCTGCTGAATTAATGTGAGGGGTAGATGCCCAAATTGCCTCTTTTGTCCATTTTAGCTTCCTTTTTCGGATTCTGTTGGGTGAGTCTCTTGGATGCATAGCAGGTTCGGTGGAGACCCTCCAAACTAGTTTGTGCCCTTGATTAGATTATCCCATTTCTTATGATAAATTAGTACAGAGGACATGCCATTGACGTTCCATGATATAATTTTAAGGTCCAGTTCAGGTTTGCGGTTGTGAACCCGAGGTCTTGTTCCATCCTCTCCTGGTCCTCCATCATTTTGACTCAGTCCGAACCTCAATGAGCCGTCTGAAAATCTGACGTCTAGGTGTCAGGTGTCGCTGTCACCTTCCTAGTTGAGACTGAACCCAATAGCTTCAGCCTGAGATGCTTGGGGGGCAGTGTGAACAAGCTGTATGCCGTGACCAGTGTGCTGCTCAAGGCATCCCTCTCCACTGCCATCTCCCCACCTAACAAGCCATATGGCATGGATTCCACAGCCAGCCATGGAGCCCGGCGCAGAACCCCTTTGAGAACAGGTCTCCTCCAGTTTCAGCAATAAGGACCGCAGGTCTGCCACCTGAAATTCATTCTCTCGGTCCTTCCATATCTCCGCACCCTCCTTTTCGGACACGAAAATCTGAAGCTCTGCTGGCACACTGTTTGAGATGGGCTCTCGCAAAGTGTTCTGTGTGCAGTCTTGGTCTGGCACTGAGATCAACGAATTGGATCTGTAGTAGGCGATTTCCCAAGTCTCAAAGGTGTTGTTCCAGAAAAATGGGATTATCGTTCGTCGCCTAAGACTGTTGTGTGCATCAAATCTGGCCGTTGCTTCTACTTCCTTGTATACGCCCCCTGCTATGTCCATGAGAGTTATACAATCTTCATCCGACTCCCTGTTGTGGTCCCTTTGTGCATTTACCTGTGCTTCCAAAATTGCAGCTTATCTTCTTAGCTCATCTACTGACTCTCCGTCTGTTGTCGTGGAAGCTGTGGAGATTGTGTCATGGTCATGCTCTCTTGTGGAACCGTGTTCCTCATCGCTCATGTTCCTCTTGGCTCTCATTTCTGCTTGCTGTTCAGCATAGGATTGTTCATAACTCCATGTGTCCACTCTGATTTTGTTCTTCTCCACTCTTGTCTCCATATTGTATTGTGCTGTGTAAAATTCATTATCTCTGTTTCCCGAGGATCTCGAATTTGTTCTCCATACTGATGGTGTCCTCCATTTTGGTTGCAGAGCTGAGGTTGAGGACGTGTTTGTGACGTGTGAGTCTCACCTCTAGTTCGACTGCTCAAAGTCCTCATCAGCGTCCTCGTCATCTGGTCCCTGGTTGATCTGTTCTCTTTCTGTCCTTACTTGAGTCCGAGTTTTGTTTATTGTCAGGACTGGTTGGCTGCATCAGTTGGTGTGAGTTGTCCACTTCCTCATCATTCCCTGCCCGTTGGGAGGTGTCCTCCTCCATCTTTGTTGGATGAACTCTCTTGGCATGTGCACTGTCCCTTCCTGGGTGTCGTTTCCCTACCTACTGTGCCTGCTGTCCTTTGTGCCCATGTCAGCCGACAGTTCGTTGGCGAGCTCAACTGATCTTTGCCCCTCCTTAATTGAGGAAACCAAAGTCGATTTGTTTTTTGCGTTGTCTGTTTTTCTTTTTAGTGGCCTGTCTATTTGCATGTTGTCCTTGTCCTTTGTGTGACCTTTTGTCGGTCAATTCCAGTACAACAAATTAGGGTAGGTTTTAAGCAAAACACACGAACCGAGGGCGGAGCTTGAAGTTTCATATCATGACTAAATCCTAATTTCAAGATAAGTATGGAGCTGAGCAGGTGGAGTCCTGTTCTTTTTTTTGGAGAATTTTTGGCTCATTGATACTCCAAGTAGGCCCTTTCTGCATTTTGGCTGATTGTGTGCAGCTCGTTTCATTGTTTCCAGTCTTGCTGCTCTAGGAGGCCTGTGGTTTTGTTCCATTCTCTTAGCCCCTGCTGTTGTCGTAGGGCAGGTAGATGTCCGGTTTTAGCTCGGGTTCCCCCTGAAGTATCCACATCCATTTGGGGCTCTCCAGGCTGTCATCAAAGACCCAGCCCCTGTACTGTGCATCATTAATGTACCAAGCCCCTGGTTTTGTATCATGCTCGACCAAGATTGATTGTTTGAGTGTGGTTTTCCTCCCCATTTCCCCAGCGAGCGGCCACTGTATTTCTAAATGCCCTTGTTTCTGCATTTGAAGCAGAAGGGGTCTGTTTTCGTGGAAATGGACACATTTAATTGTCTAAGTGGATGTCGAGGGCGAGAAGGGGGTTTAACAAGAATTTTGGTTGGTTGTAGGATTGGGGGGCTGGGATTTGACTGTTAAGAAAATGTGGTCGGGGGGTTGTGAGGGGGGGGGGAGTGCGAGCAGGAGAGTATCTAGTATCATGGCGTAGAGGTGTGGGAAGGTGTGGAGTAGGTGTCACTGTGAGTGGTGGGCGGTGAGACTGGGGGGTGAGGGTCCGTCGGTGGGCGTGTGGACGGATGGTAGGAGGAGGGAGGTGCGAGAGGGAGAAGGGGGACAGTGTGTTGTGATAATGTGGGAAGGGGTGGGGGTGAGGGGAGAGTTGAAAGGTGATTGGTTGTCGCTGGGTTGCGAAGGAGGGGGTCGGCTGGTGTGGAGGTGAGGATGGTAGGTGGGAGTGGGAGGAGGGACAAGGCATAATGATGGGGGAGTTGTGGCGAGGAGGTAGTGAATGGAGGGCAACCTTTGAGCGACCTGGACTTGGTTTGGACTGTGTTCGTTGGTAGGATCACCATACTCTTCATACAAATCCTGCCTTAGGCGAAACGATTTAGACGATTCTGGACTATCTCCCCGCTACGGTCAATTTGTGCTGATGGTATTATGTCTGGTCCTTGCCTCTATTCATGTGAGTTATGTTCCCCTCTTATCCGTTTGTGCCTAGAGATAGTCTATGCTGAAAAACTGCTTCGAAATGGATGCTACAGTGAAGTGTGTGTTGCTCTTCACATCATTCCTCGTGATACCTACCGCTTGATTACTAAAAATGGAATAGCAATAACCTTTTCTCGCCTTACTCTGCATTCTCTCTATTGGGAAAAGTACGCAGATCCTAGCAATGCTACTCACTAAGGACCACTCCTTAGCGTCGATTGCTGGTCCATGCATATGCGCTGTTGATCCCCTGTCATCTTCTCGATTTGTCGCCAGCGTGAGAGATAAGGAGCAATCTTACCTCGCGTCTTCGTTGTGTCCTGGTTTGGCGTTCTCCAGACGCACTTAAACTCCACTTGAGAAGTCTTCCTCCACTTTCCTCTCTCGTACGTTCCTCTCCCTCGTTCCTCTCGCTTGCTTTCCCTTTCCTTGCTTGGAAGGCATCTGCCACAAGTCCTATTCCTCATGAAATGTCCATTTTGAAAACTGCCCCAAACAGGGTTGCATGCCTCTCTCTCTCTCTCTCTCTCTC
>BFEA01000143.1:1763351-1775053 GCA_003427395.1 Chara braunii
CCTCTCTCTCTCTCTCTCTCTCTCTCTCTCTCTCTCTCTCTCCCTCCCTCTCTCTCCCCCCCTCCCTCTCTCTCTCTCTCTCTCTCTCTCTCTCTCTCTCTCTCTCTCGCTCTTGCTCGTGCGCCCCCCCTGAACATAGCTTCAGACTCCAGTGTGATTCATCCTGATTTGGATGAAATGTTCTTAAAATGGTACCTGGTCCAGTCTCTGATTCGTAATCCAGTGAGTTGGACCAGGTCTTGGCTCAAACGAGCGGCCGTTTTGGACGGCACACTTTTGCAACCCAAAACACTTTGTTGGAGTCCCAGTTATGGTCCGCATCTTTTTCTGGCCTACAGTCTTTCGGGGAGGTGAAAACTAAAAAATGCACTTCTCTCAACCTACTGCTTTCTCTAATCAATGTCTCACAACCCACATTGTAAAGCTCCACACGTACAGACATCAGATGGGCCTACATAGTATGTCATACTGGCCCACATAGTCTGTCACACAGGCCTGGATAGTACATCACTCACTACCACATAGTACGGCACACTTTTGTCTTTCGTTTTTCTCTATGTTTTGTGGTCTTGCTTATACAAGGGCCTCACCGCATGGTACAGGAAAAAAAACGAATTGTTCATCATTGCCACACACCATGCATCATGTTGTACACTCGACGAGCACATCCTTGTGTTGTGTAACTCAAAATCTGCTACGTATTTCACACATTGTCTGAGGCAAAAGTTGTTTTGAATGATGTCTTCTATTTCATACATTTTTTGCAGAATTTTGAGCTTTTTTAAAGTTTTTTCTTTGACAAAAGTGGTGCTGCGGGTAGTGTACAACACACTAGTCGAGAGAACAATGCACATACTACGGAGTACAATGCGTGGACTACGGAGTACAACACACGTACTTGCAGAGTACGACACATGTAAGAAATTTATTTTTTTGGTACGGTGAGTGGCGGATGGACCAGTGGTTAGGGCACTGGTTGGAAATGCACATTGTGGTCTGAGGCTGCGGGCCCAAACCTCGCACCCTCGTGCATAAGCCACTGGCAGGGCGTTAGACCGATGCACTACCACTCACGCACTGAGTGCGCATGCTCCCACGGGTGCGGATGTACATAGGGTGCTGTAACGGTCTGAATTGGGGATTCATCCGCTAGGGTGCCCATCAGATGCTGACTCCCCGACTGTGCATCCTGGGTCCCCGCTACGGTCGAGCGTGTGCCTCCCCATGGGGTTGCTGGAGGCCATGTGGGGAGAACGCTCCAGGAGGAGGAGGCTCAGTAGGAGGCGTACGGGAGGGGTGAAGGGCTCGCACCCTTCCTAGCGGGAGTGGCTCTCATCCCTGTAGCACCCGGTCACTATGGTGCATCTTGCCTCCCAGGTGGGGGCCTCGGGGATGCAGGACCCCGAGTTCGAGGCTGGTGCACCCTGGCGCTGGCATCCAGGTAGCTCCGTTCCAGGGTGATACTCCCGGGTGTGTGTGTGGTGAGGTTGTGTGTCCTGTCTTGAGTGATCCCTGTGTGTGGGTGGGTCCGTGTGCCGACAGGTAGGCTGAACCCGGCTGCCGGACTTCCTCCCTGGGCCCTATCCACGAAACCTCCCAACCCTTCATTAAAAAAAAAAAAGAGATGCACTGGCCGCACACCCTGACAATTTTCTGTCGTGGAAAAGGAATCACGAGGTGTCAGAGACGATTGCCTTCATGCACAGTAGTGTGGAAAATTTGCAGACTGCCAGGCTGGGGTTTTACCTGAGAACTTGAAACTGCCCTCCGAGCACCCATAGAAATTCATGGCGCTCTATGGAACTAACTGTTTTCTTCTCCCTTCCCCGAACACCCAGTCCAACTACTCCTATGGACCAACATTCCTACTAACCTTACGAGTTGAAAAGCATCTGGTACGGCATGATTCGAAAGGTGGATCTCTGGGTCATATGGAAGGAAAGATGCAGCAGAACCTTGGACAACTCGAGCAATCCACGTGAGAAGCTATGGGCGACAACCAAGTCCCTAATGGAGACTGAAGTCTTCTCCCAATGGAAGAAAGTCAGGATTCAAGCTCAGGAAAACCAGGAGAAGCAGCAAGAGATTTTGGAAAAATTCATGAAAGTATGGCTGGTCAATGGAAAGGTGGTGCTCATTCAAGGACTCCATCTCAGGTGGAAAGACTGGCACACCTCCTGTCCGCTTCAGAGAGCACGGACAGACACATCCCACAGCCTCAGGACTTCAGCACTACATAGCACGGACAGACGTCCATGAGTACATGTACAAACAACAGGGGCTCAACAATCAAGAACTGCAGCAGTGGTTCTCTGAGGTTCTTGAGTTTAAGTTTATCTGACAGGGGCTCTGATGGGCACTCTGAGAGGAATCACAGGGAAAGGCAAGCTGGCAGTCAATCCTCCACCAAGTGGAGCAATCAATGCTGTCCAGGGATCCTTTGGCCAGACGGAAGGATGCATGAGTGGGTATACGATGTAATACTGTTATTTTGACTTGCCGGGGGAATAGGAACCAGACTGACGCTCCCCAGAATGGATATGGAGCCAGGCCCGTAAGGACCTGTTTTTCTTTTAAAAAAAAAAAAAACAAAAAAAAAAAACAAAAAAAAAACCAAAATCATGACGCTCACAAACCAGTCCAGAGGGTTGAGACAGAAGATGGTAACTGTACTTGTCCAAACCCATCTCCTGAACTCCTGAGCTCATGTGAAAGAGCTGATTGTGTCAGCCATGTGGCGAAGAGGCGAGACGGCACGGATATTTGTTTTGCTTCATTTTTCTTTGGGGCCTGTGTGTCGAGGGCCTAATGTTTACTTTTTGTGTTTCTTTCTCGGCTTTTGTAATATTTCAATTTCTTTGTGTCCCTTCTCTGAAAGTATCTCTTTTTCCATTTCTTTTGTTTTTTGTTTCTTGGTGAAGCATTGTTTGCACCAAGGGCGACAAGGGTGTGTCAAGGAACAAGCGCTCAAAAGCATCACACTTTTTGTCTCCATCATCATTTTTCGGTTTTATCTGTTTTACTTTTTCGTTTTCCAAGGGTTTTGTCCCGATACGATCTTTTCAATCATACACTCGGTGTTTAAAGATATTCACTTCAATGAATGCCCATCCTGAACTAGAGAGACGCTCAGGAAAATGCAACATGCACATTCTCCGGTGTGTGTATCACAGTTAGGCAGAAGAGCACATTTCATACAGTTTCGATCGTAGATGAAGGCAATCAGACAGACTCAAAGCACTCTGTATTGGCCCACAGCTTGCCACAAACCCTCCCTCGCAGCCAATGCTCGTTAAGGGGAAGGGCAGTCAGGTCCTCTCAAAATAACTCAAAGAATCGAGTTCTACGACGGACGTGATGACAAAAGAAGTTGAAATTCACAAACATTCCTGCATTTGGTGGCATCTGTACCCTATATCCACTCTAATTATGGCACAGTTTGTGGTCTTTCTGCACATTGGCAGGTGCACGCAGTTGCATGGGCCTTGTTCAGGTACAGTCCAAGTGGCACCACGGCAGGGTTCCAATCAATGTCAGGAAGGAGCCTTTTTTATCGCTGGGAGACTATGTTGCCCACCTATGGTCCACAAAATAGTACACCATTTCAACCGAGTGATCTCTTCGATGGCTGGCTTGGTGAATTGTCATCCGCAGATGACTACATGCATGAGCGTCCCAGGGATGTTGTTATGCGCCTCTATCGCTCAGGCATGCCTAGGGAGGGGGGGACCAGCTCCATTGCACCTTTGTTCCGGTGTAACGTCACGAACGCCAATGGAACTTGCAATCGTCCTTTTGAAAAGGCGGAGGATATATATCCAGTGCGGATAATGGATGAAAGAAAAATGGGCTTTATAAGTAATGCAGCGAAGTTTCCTGGTGTTGACCAATGGGGCATATTCATCGGCACCTATTGTGAGTGCCCCCTCCCTCTCCTCCCCGATTCTACCCACTGCTCATCACGTGGAATTGCTGTGTAAATCTCTCTTTGTCATTCGTGGCGGCATTGTGTTCATATCTGCCTATGTGAATCACTGCATAGCTGGGATGATTTTCCCTATTCAATTTTTCTATTGTCTTTTTCCATTCCGAAGTTACCCCAGCTTCCATGATATCCCTTGCTTCTCCTCATGACTCCCTTTTTTTTTTTTTTTTTTTTCTTTTTTTGGACAAAAGCTCCAATCTATTCATGGGGAGCAGCATGTGCCGGAAACCAGGTCCAGCGTCCCATAAGAACATTTATGTTTCAACAAATATCTTTCTTGAGAAAAGTTAAGAGGACCTCCCCCTGCCACCATTGATGACCCTGGAATCCAGAGGATTAACTGAGCAGGGAACGTCCTTTGATGGTAATGAAATGGATACTAATGAAAAATTACTTCAGCAATATTCTCCCAGAAGCAGGATAAGTCAAATTCAGAAAAACCTGTAACCCCTGAAACAGACAAGCAGACAAGACAAGCAGAACAATCCTGCCTCCATCATTGAAGGGAACAACCTCAGGCTGATCCAGGTGGAGTTAGCGGCCAGTGGCCGGTACCCGCCGAGATACTCGGCTCCAATCGCATCCACCACCAACGTCCTCCATCCAAATCGCATTCGTCATCCCCAACTCCGTCCTCGTAAAGAACTCCAGAGGACCTCATCTCAGCAGGGGCCGAGCACCATCATCACCCAGAAATTCTTTGCCCCCACAAGAATTCCAGTCTTCGTCCTCAAGGAGGTGAACCAGCACTACCCAACGCCAATCGCGCCAGGGTTCGCCCTCATCAGCCGGTACCCATCAGACAGCCTAAACTACCCGACGTCAATCGCATCTGCTAAGAGACTCTCCCGAGCCGGTACCCATCGAGCAGCCCTATTCCGTCCCCCTCTCCGTCCTTGTGAAGAATCATTTCATGCCCCTTGCCCCTTACTTCAAAGCAGGTCCCCCAAACCTCCACAAAATGCTCCACTTGGCTATCCTTTTTTTAAACCACCACTACCTTTCCCAGGCAAACTCAATGTCCATCTAGTAGCCTACTCCTGAAAACACGGGGCTGGGGGCAGGGTTGGAGGCCGACGAAAAAAAAAGAAAAAAAAGAAGAAAAAAAAAAAAAGAAAACGAAGAGTCCCCACTCCAGGGATGTCGGGAAATGCCCTCACGAGGGTGGAAGTTGTACCAGTGCTTGGACAAATGTATCTGGCTACTATGTCGGAAAAGGGATTGCAGTTGGTTTTTCTTTTCTTTTTGTTTTGAAATCCTTGTAGTGCCCTGCCAGCCAGGCAGGGCGTGTTTCACGGGTGGCACATAACTGTCTCACTGCTGTAGCATCATGTATCTGCCCTCAATCACAGGAAAAGGGATTCCTTCTTTCTTTCTTTTTTTGTTGCTTCTCTGTTTTTTCCCGTACACGCCCTCAATGAGGGCACAGTCACACAAGTGCTTGGTCGAATGTATCTGGTGGTTATCAAGGCGTTCGGGAAGTCTCTTTTTTTTCTTTTTCTTTTTCTTTTTTTTCCCCTTCTTCTTTCTTCGATGAAACTGCCCCGGCTCGGCCAAACTCGGTGTGCAGTGAAAATCAGGGTCGGCAAAAACAGGTTCGGATGTAGTGGTGGTTTAAGGATTTTTTTTACAGAAAATAACCCCTGGAACAGTCAACCCCAACGATCCCGCCTCCATCATCGAAAGGAAAAACCTCAAATTGGCTGGTACCCACCAAGATACTTGGCACCAATCGCATCCACCCCAACTCCCTGCATCCCAGTCTCGTCCGTCCTTCCTAGCTCCATCCTCGTTAAGAATTCCAGAGGACCGCTTCTTAGCAGGGGGCGAGCACCATCATCACCCTGAAGGTCCTTGCCCCCACAAGAACTCCAGTCTCCGTCCTCAAAGGGGTGAACAAGCGCTACCCAACGCCAATCGCGCCCGAGCTTGCCCTCATCAGCCGGTACTCATCGGACAGCCTAAACCACCCAACGCCAATCGCATGATACTTGGCACCAATCGCATCCACCCCAACTCCCTCCATCCCAGTCTCATCCGTCCTTCCTAGCTCCGTCCTCGTAAAGAATTCGAGAGGACCGCTTCTTAGCAGGGGGTGAGCACCATCATCACCCTGAAGTTCCTTGCCCCCACAAGAACTTCAGTCTCCGTCCTCAAAGGGGTGAAGAAGCGCTACCCAACGCCAATTGCGCCAGAGCTTGCCCTCATCAGCCGGTACCCATCGGACAGCCTAAACCACCCAACGCCAATTGCATCTGATAAGAGCTCCCCCTAGCCGGTACCCGCCAGGCAGCCCTATTCCATCCCCCTCTCCGTCCTTGCGAAGAATCATTTCATGCCCCTTCCCCCTACTTTAAAACGGATCCCCCAAAACCCTACAAGATGCTTCACTTGACTATCCCATGGGGCCTTTGTTAGGACTCTGACGGAACTCTAACGAAAGAATAGGACAAATTTAGGAAAACAAGCAACCCCTGAAACAGACAACCCAAACAATCTTGCCTCCATCATCGAAAGGAAGAACCTCATCCTCCCAAACTCCGTCCTCGTAAAGAATTCCAGAGGACCGCTTCTCAGCAGTGGGTGAGCACCATCTTCAACCTGAAATTCCTGGCCCCCACAAGAATTTCAGTCTCCGTCCTCAAGGAGGTGAAACAACACTACCCAACGCCAATCGCACCAAAACTCGCCCTCATCAGCCAGTACCCATTGGACAGCCTAAACTACCCATCGCCAATCTCATCTGATAGAAATTCCGCCTAGTCGATACCCGTTAAATAGCCTTATTCCATCCCCTCTCCGTCCTTGAGAAGAATCATTTGCTGCCCTTTACCCCCTACTTCAAAACAAATCCCCCAAGCCCCTACAAGATGCTCCACTTGACCATCCCATGGGCCCCCTGTTCAAAACTTTGATGAAACTGTAACGAAAAGAAATAGGTCAAATTTTGAAAAAGTAATTAGACAATTCAATTGCAAAAGTAAAAAATTAGACATATGCAATTAAGAGAAAAAAATACGGATTTAGGTTTAGATATCCAAAAGCGATTTTCAAAGTACATTCTCAAGCCTCTATGATAAGGACATATTTGAGAAAATTTTAAGAAAAGAATCAAAGATTCACTCAGACAGTAGATAAAAAAGACACCAAAGACGGAGTATTTCAACAATCAATTTTGTGCGGGACAACCATAAGAAAATACTTCTCCCTATGACTCCTTGAGTGAACCTTGTTATTTCCTATTGTTTGCTTGCTCCTTGCTCTGCAGATTACCCAAAGCGGTGTCCTCCACGTCAGGTCGAGAATGCTCTATTCTTTATCTGGGCTTCCCCTTTCTTGTCTCTGGTTAGTAGGAAGAGGTAGCATGTCGGAAACACGGGCAGTGATATTCCTGATCATGTGCTAGCTGCCTTTTTCCGTACTTCTGTTGCATGTGGATATTCTATTAGGCAGTGCACCAAGGTCTCTCTCTCTTTTTCTCGGGAACATTCTCGGGAGCTTCAGTGTGGTTCCTACTACACTGTCGAGTCAGAAATGATGCATGAACCCACTCTTGACGCTACCCTGCGGTCTAGGGTCCCTTGACAACATTGATTGCCTCATTTGGAAGAATTGACTCAGTCAAGTCCATAACCCTCCCCCTAATCAGCGGAAGCTACCCCATCAAGAAAGCATTCCTATGAAAGCAAACCTTTTGAGTGATCCTTCTCAGACTAGTACTTTGTGTGACATTGAGGAGGCGCTATATTGCACAAATACACTCGTAGTCTACATTAAAACACACTAGCTTAGCGCCCGCGGTGCGGGCGGTGCGGGCAATGCCCGCACAGAAAGGGGAAAAATAGAAAAAAACAGTCTCAAATTCTCTCAATGTACTACAACTGAAGTTTGTTTTACACAGTAAAACTCAGCAAAATGTGGTAAAACGTTTTAAAATGTGGGATACAAAAGCTGCACGGCCGGGCACCTGTGCAGGTCACCCAGACGACTGCCAGGCCAGGGTACCCCAGGCACGTAAAAACTCCCGGAACAACTTTTTCTTTCCTTTCTGTCGCCGTTTTTTTTTTTTGCACCCTCCAAAAGCAGTCCAAATCTGAGCTGTTTTTTGTTTTTCAGTGTTGTCCATTGGTGGGGGGAAAGGGGGATATAAATGGGGCTTAAAGGGGTTCAATGGGGGGTGCCTTAATTCGACTATTTACTATCTTCTGTATTTTTATTTCAATGACAAATTCTGAGCTGACCCTCAGCCAAAAGTTGGTACACCCATGAACTGTTGAAAATACAGACATTAGTTCCAATCCAATAGCCGTAGATGAATAGAACAAATTAATTTGTGAATTACCTGGGGCTGGTCACTTCAATGATGATACGTCAAAGGCCTTTTTCTTTTGAAGTTGTCTGGATTGGAGTTTTATCCCACTTCTTTTTTTCTTCAGAATTTTTGTTTTGTTTTTTTCTTTTCGTTTTGGGGTGGGGTTGCCTGAAACCCCCGCACGGGGTTCCTGCCCAGCCGGGCGGCCAGGCGTGTGTCCGGGTATCGCCGCCACTTCACTTATGGTAGGAAGTCACCACAGAGCGTGGAACTTGAAGGAAAAGAACAACACAAAGTGGGATGCAGTCACAAAAAACATCACCATGCACAGGAAACCGTATGTATCAGAAACAGTATGACAGAGTCGACTAAGCACACGGCTAAGAGGAAATCCGTTCAGGTCTGAACATGCAGAGTCACAGAAATTTCCAATGCAGATACTGTCCGTGGTTTCCACCCGATACCATTTCCCTTCCCCCCTTCCCGTCTCCCCCTGCCCCCCTGTTGATGATCTCCTCCCACAACAGCAGCCCCACATCCTATTCTCTCTCTCTCTCTCTCTCTCTCTCTCTCTCTCTCTCTCTCTCTCTCTCTCTCTCTCCACCAAGTCAAAAAAGAGAAGAACCCCTAAAAGAGGAACCCACCCCCAAAAGAGAGAGCCGCTATGCACTTGAAAAACACACAGACACAACTCGCGCTGGGCACGGGGTACTATGCAAGGTGGTCCATACTACGTGGACTGGGTGGTACTATGCACGGTAGGTGGCTGACGCTACACGGGCATGGGCTGGGCGGTGCAATTTTGTGAAGCTGTGTGAGCTGAGCTCCGGGACACAACCCCTCCCCTGCTCTCCCCCCCCAAAAAAAAATCAAAGAGAAATTGCACTACAGAGGGAGAACCCCAACGTCTTTGATGAGTTGAAACTTGAAAGTCATTTCCTGCCTTTTCCTGCCTACTTTTATTCTGTGTGTTTCAGGGTGTACTTGTACTTTTCTTTTGGCATAGCTCCTACCATTTCGGTATCAATCTGATGCCTGGCCTCACCACACCGCTCACCAAATCCGAAGAAGATAAAAGCTATGGCCCGTGTATGTTTCCATGTTCTAGCTGAAATAACATCTTCCGTGTTGCACATTTGGAAAGTAGTGTGGCCAGGCCCCCCATGACAATTTGAGCTCATGGCGCACTTACTCCCAGTTACATGTGCAATGTCCATCGAGATGGTCAAAGTGTGTGCTTGTGTTTCTCTGTGTATTCGGCAAGCTACCCCCCTCCCAGGACAAAAAAGGAAAGGAACAGTGCCTCTGGGAAACTGAAAAAAAAAGAAAAGGATCCCCAGCAAAAAGCGGCCCTCAGTTCACTTCAAAAAAACTCAGAGATGAAGAAGAAGACGCCATCACCACAATGAGGGAGGATCCCCCTTGCCGCTTCTTTTCCCGTACTCTTTGTTATGCAGAACTATCAGCCTGTGTCAACCCCTCTCTGCACAGATAGTATGTATGTGTGGCCAATGGAAAGAGTGGGGCACTGACGTTTTTTTTTTTTTAGTTTTTCTTTTCATGAACAAAAATGATAAATTAATAATTTACTTCGTTATTAACAGAGCAAGCAGCAAAACAGATCAACCTGATCCTCTGGGTTCAAGCATAACAATCTGAAAAAGAAGGGTATGATCATGTTCGAAGTAACTTAGTGCATATGCCTTCTCTACTGGTGGAACTAAAGCTCTGCCAACCGATTACTGATAGCCCTGCCAAAACCTTATCAAGGTGATGCATGACTTCAGGAAACCAAAACCACACTTTCCTCACTCTCTGTACAATTTTTCCACAACTTTCCTATTTTGGCGGTATGAACTCCAGCACCTAGGCTGTTGGTGATGAGTTTGCTCTATGTTGTCATTTAAACTGAAGACCGTAATCTAGGGGAGGCAATCGTGGCGGATGGCGATAGACCTCGGTCCTCTATTGTTTCCTACGAACGAAGGAAGGATGTATGTCCAATAGTTAATTTACCCCAACTTGTAGACCCTGCAGGCATCTCAGAGGCATACGAAGTAAGGTAAGCAAGGTCGTTTGCGACAATGCGTATTGCAGACTCCACCTCAACACACTGTCCGTTCGTTTCTAGCAATGCTTCACGAAAAGCGACACAACATTTACCCTTCTCTCAAACTGAAAAGCTCCGCAACTAAGTGCCTTCATGCAGGCTTGCACTGTCCCTGAACGCACTTCTTCCAACAACCACCATCATCATGCCCATTGTAGCACTTTGGTCAACACTTAATTGCCACTGGTTGTGTATGGGCGCTTGCATTCTACCTGCACACACTTCATCCCACGGCCACAATCACAATCCTTGCAGCACTTCTGTCCTTTGGGGCAGCACATGAGCTTGCACTGTCCCCAGACGCACCTCTTCCCCTTCTGACGTTTTATTTCACCACCATGGCATGTGATTTCCCACAGGAGATATGCGTCGGACTGGGACTTGGAAGAGAGAGGCCAACTAAATCTCACATCTGCTAGGCGACACACACACACACACACACACACACACACAGAGAGAGACAGAGAGAGAGAGAGACAGACAGACAGAAAGACAGACAGAAAGACAATAAAAAAAAAGGAACCTTTGCCTCCGGCCAACCTCCTCCTCCTCCCCTTCCCCTCCTGCACGTCTCATCCTCCTCTCGTCCAGTCCTCGGGCCCTCGTCTCCTCCTCCTCTGCCCCCTCCCCTCTTGCGCATCTTCTTCTCCTCTCTTCCTCTCCTCTTCTACATCTCCTCCTCCCCTCCTCTCCTCTTCTACATCTCCTCCTCCCCTCCTCTCCTCTTCTACATCTCCTCCTCCCCTCCTCTCCTCTTCTACATCTCCTCCTCCCCTCCACACACAGCCACACATCTGCGCGCACTTGTGTCAGACGCAGGAGTGATAAGGGATAGAGTGAGACGGGGGTTGGGATCAGGTAGAAGGGGAGGAGAAGCGATGGGGAAGGGTCCGAAGGGTTCGGGAAGGGTAGGGAAAAGGAAGGGGAAGGTGAAGAGAAGAAAGTGCCATATCTGTTCATCTCTCTCTCTCTCTCTCTCTCTCTCTCTCTCTCTCTCTCTCTCTCTCTCTCTCTCTCTCTACCATGCCACCATCCTTCAGACGACCAGGTTCCTAGGGGGAAGGGGCGGCTGGGAGGAACGGGGTAAGGGCAGGTGACAAAATGGATCCAGAGTAATCAATGCTGGCAGGGTTTCTCCTTTTAATTTTCCTGATGATTTCACCCTGTATATGGGACGCTGGACCCGTTTTCCAGCAGGTGATGCTCCCCACCAATAGATGGAGCCTCTCCACAGGTGGTCGTGGTGTCTGCTCTTATCAGCACTACTATCACCGGTAGGGGTGTTTAAAAAAAAA
>BFEA01000143.1:1792930-1817633 GCA_003427395.1 Chara braunii
TTTTTTTTTTTTTTTTTTTTTTTTTTTGTTGAACAGGTCCTTATGGCCCTGGCTCCATTTCCATTCTGGGGAGCATCAGTCCGGTTCCTATTCCACCGGCAGGTCAGGAAAATATTACAACATAGAACACCCACACGCTTCTTCCGTCTGGCCGAAGGAACCCTGATCAGCATTGATTACTCCAGCGACGTGGAGGATTGACTGTCAGCTTGCCCTTCCTTCCGTCTGGCCGAAGGAACCCTGATCAGCATTGATTACTCCAGCGACTTGGAGGATCGACTGTCAGCTTGCCCTGCTTGCACCTTTCCTCTCAGGACTACTATAAGAACCTGTCAGATAAAACATGCAAAACAAGAAAGGTCTGAGAAGCTACAACTGCTGCCAATGCTGTCTAAACCCTAAGCCCCGCGAATAGGCGTCGTGAAATCCTTGCTGTCTTATTTCTGTCCAAACCCTCAGGCCCAAACCCTAAACCCTAAAGAAGGTTAATCCTATTCCATGTGTTCCATGTGAAACATCGGCTGCCGCCTGTCGCGCATGTATCTTGGGTGCTCTTCTAGGCCCAGATTGGGGCTGGTTCTCCAAGTACCTGGGTGTTCTGCTGGGATACCAACTTGACCGAATTATGCCATTCTTTCCATTGTAAAACGTGTCCACTCAGCCATGCCACTTTGTCACCTACCAACCAGATACACTTGAATTGAGCGAGTGTCACCTGTTCTGTCTCTGGATTGTTCTGCGCCCAATGACATTCAATCATCTCTTTTGGTTGCTGCCCACACTTTCCCCCGTGGGTTCTTCGTGCCGTCCAGAGTTCTGCTGCATCTCTCCTTCCATATGGCCCATAGCATGACCTTGCATACCATCCCGAACCATATTTTCTCTGATTAGCCGAAGTTAGAGGGTAAATTAGTCCAAAGGAGCAGTTGAAGGGGGTGCTCTGGAAGGGGAGACGAGAACAAACTTTACCATAGTGCTGCTTGCTGCTGCTCTTGCCCAATAATCTGTGGCTTCTTTACAGTTAATTAGGCAATGTATCACGTCTTCATGTTCTTGGGTCTGAGCAGACTGCACAGATATCAGAGCTGGTTGGATCGTTCTTTCTTCCTCTGACATGTAGTCATTGATTGACCGGTAGAGCAACATATGTTATGAGCCACTGCATGCTTCTGATTTTTATAGGTCTTATTGTTTTATATTTTTTCCATGGGATTTTTGCTATCTGGTCTGCCTCCGAACCAATTAACTTGCTCCATCTTCCTTTGATTGTTGGGTCTGGGTCCTTTGTTTTTAACAGCATCTTGTAACSCAGCTTGACTGTGTRCTCATRTACTGGAATTGGTGGTTTGGTGGTYSTWGTTCRGTCRGGGGRCCAAGCCCACTCCGAGGGATCAAACTCGAGGTCTTGAATTGCTGTCCCTGTTTGAAATATCTGCTTTGGCCAGAGTCCTAGTGTTCTTATTTTACGGAGAGTAAACACATTGAGCCCTACTCTTTCAGGGTTGATGTTCTGAATGTACAGTTCATCTGGCTTGGTCTTCAGGATCGGGAAGGATGTGAAAACGTCCTGTGGCCCTGGACCTGATATTCAATGGGAAAATTGGTATGCCCTTTCAGGGGAGGAGTCCTGGATTAGGATCTCCCCCACTCCCCGACTTTCCACGTGAAATCCTCTTTAGTAGCTCTGCCCGACCTCCAGGAATACTCTGTATAATCTTCTGTAAATTTTCATCTCTGTGGTGGCATCCTTTCAGTTGAGTTTTAAGCTCATTTTCGTCCAGCCAGTTCTTCCTTTCCTCGTTCCAGATGTCCCCTACTTGCCATACACCATGTTTGATCCATGACAGCCATCTGTTGCCTCTGTGGGAGAGAGTCCACGGGTGGTCCCCTCGTCTCTGATCAAGGGGTTTCCAAACAGAGGCTGCTTGAGCACTTCCTCTTTGGATCTGGGTTTGTTTCGCTTCTCGGGCATGATTTCTCTCCAGATACGTATAAGGGCTGTCCAATAGGGGATAGGTGTCTGGTTGTGCGATGGGGGAGCGCTAGTCCCATGTCTTCTCCTCCCTGTTCTTGGGCTCCAGTCCTTGTTCATGACCCAGAACAGTCCGGACATGTTAGTGGGGGATTCTTTAGGGGCCAGCTTCCTGATGCTATCTTGTGCTAGTTTGTTCCATGACAGTGATTGACTAGTCAGTAGCTTGATGACCCACTTAACTTGTAAGGCTTTCGTTTCTTGTTTGGGGTCAATAATGCCTAGTCCCCCCTGAGTTGGTTTCCTTGTGATATAGTGTCATGCTATTATTGGGATGTAGTTTTCTTTGTTAGGGTTCCCTGACCATAAGTATGCTTTGGCTTTCTTGTTTAGATCTTTGATGGTCTGGTCTGGTATTGTCCAAATGGAGGCTATGTACCACATCATTGAGAATACGGAGGTATTAATGGTAAGAGCCCTACCCAGTAGTGATGTAAATGCTTGACTCCATTTCCCCATTTTGTTGATTTGACCAAGTAGGAGATTTTGTGTCATCTGGGGAACCGGACCGTCCTTTGTTGCTTGGATCCCCAGGTATCTCGTTGGTTCCTCCGGCATCTCCCAGGACATCAGATCTTCCGGTCCTTGAAGCTGTGGGATGGGTTCGTTGGATAACCACCACCCTACCGTCTTTTCCCAATTTATCTTCATTTCTGAAGCCAGTCTGAACGCTTCCATTACTCTGACTAAAGCTGCCATGGACGAGTTGGAAGCTCGTACCATCACTGTCAAATCGTCTGCGAACATGATTATTGTAGGAAATGTGAAGTGGAGAGAGGAGCCGACGTTCATTTTTGGCAGTCTTTGGATAGATGGGTCTTTACGGAGGAAAGAGGCTATAGCTTCCATGACAAATAAAAAGATAGGCGGTGCTAGTGGATCGCCTTGTCTTACCGACCTAGAGATTGGGTAGCCTTCGGAAAGCAACATGTTGATCTGGACGCATCCAGAGGCATTATTATATGGGACTCGCACCCATTTCTTGAAGTTGGGGCCTACCCGAATGCCATACTGGCATCGAGAAACTCCCAATTTACTTGATCGTAAGCTTTTTCAAAACCGAAGAAAGGAATTGTTGCGTTGATTTTCTTCTCCATCACTTTTTTGGATGCCTCGTTGAGGGTCATTACATTGTCCAAGATATACCTATTTGGTATAAAACCTGACTGGTCAATGTGGAAGCATTTGTCTGTCACGTCCAATATGTGAAAGGCTAAGGCTTTGGCCAGTATTTTATAGGGAAGAGTGAGGAGGGATATTGGTCTTTAGTTTTTTATGTCTTCCCGGTTACCCTTTTTATACAGAAGACTCACAATACTGGTGCTGAGGACTTCACCCATACCCTCTTTTGCCCAGCTATCGTTGTAAAAATTCATAAGATCTGAACTTGGTAGGGGCCATAATTTCTCCCAGGATTCCTTTGTCAGTCTGTCGATACCTGGGGTCTTATTGTTATTCATATTCAAAACTGCAAATTGTAGCTCTTCCATGGATAACGGTTTATCTAATTCATTTGCTTGCTCATCAGATAATGTTATGTCTAAGTATTGCAACATTTTGGATCTGGTCGCTCAGATATTGGTAGGGGTGGTTGTTGGTGTTTTAGACGGGTGAAGTTCTTTGTGGAAGTTTTTTGCAACCTCTAACATCCCTTCACTGTCTGTGCGAGTTTCATGTGGGCTTGTTAACTCCTTGAGATCCTCTACTGAGCTGGATCTGTTGTTTGCTTTTATTCTCGAGAAGAAATGCTTGGACATTTGTTCATTTAATTCAAGGTTAGTCATTCTGGCTCTGATCTGTAGTCCTCTTAGTTCCCACCGACTCTAGACCGCCAATTCTTCTCTTGTCCTTTTTAGTACATCGTGTACAACGAAGAGGAGGGGTTGGTAGCTAAATTGTTTTCCGCTACTCTGAGGGTCGTTTCGAGCATCAATTTCCTGTGTTTTCATTGGTCATTTTCCCTGAAATTATAGTTGTTGTTTCGGCCAGCTTGAGGTAGCTTTTTTGGAACCAGTCCCATTTGTCTTGTCTTGTGATAAAGCCTCCTCTAAGATTGTGCCAGCTAGTCAACATTCCCTCTTGGAATTCTTGACCAAGTAGGAGAGAATTATTTTGTTTGTGGAAACTATGTCCCTTTTGGATGTATTGGTTGAAACTGATGATTAACTCAATTGGTTTATGGTCAAGGCATGGGTACGGCGTCGGCGCCAATACGTCCGTTTCCTTGACCGTCCCCATAATGTGGTCGGTAATGAGGAAGTAATCTATGCGAGAGAAAGCCGTGTGGTGGGCATGATTTTTCTTAACAAGGGAGAATGCTTTGGTAGTTGGGTGTAAGGTGCGAAAAGGGTCTACCAAACTATGGTCTATGAATAAGTTTTTGAACCGGGGCTACTTCTTGAGATGACTGTGGTGAGGTTGCTCTGGATATACGGTCATTGACCGGGTCCAGAGTGGCATTCCAGTCACCCCCAATTAGGCAGGCTTGTAAGGGAGGAATTAGGTGACCTATGAAGTCAATAAAGGCGGATATGTCGTTACGGTCATTGGGAGCATACACATTGATCACTTCGAGTTCTTCTTCCTTTCATCTTATATCCATTAAGCACCACCTGCCCTCGATTCCATCGGGTCCTATGTTGATTACCATCCCCACATTGAACAACTTGGAGGTCTTAGGAATTAAGATTGTAGTCCCTTTCCTGCTCGAATTGTTGTCCGAGGACCAAACCGCATCCTTGACCCCTCCCACCTTTCTCATAAAGAATTTCTGTATTTTTTTGGTGATCACTGTGGTTCGTTAGATGGGTCTCTTGTAGCATTATAATGTCCGCCACCCTGTTGTTTTCCTGTTTGAGGCCTTTAATTATGTCATTCAGTTTATTTTTCTTACTTAGGATGTTTCCTAACCCATTTACATTCCTGCTGCGCATGGTGATACCTTGAGACTGCCAATTGGGTTTGGGGGCTTGTTGATTTGCTTTATTCCTTAACCCCTCCATGTACAGGGACTATGGTTTCGGGGTAAGTGGCTCATACCTTTCAGAGGGTTTCTGGGTCCGGTGAAATTGAGGCATCTGGCGGCGTCCCGGGTGGGTCCACTTTGGTTCCCGTCCCGAGGTCGTCAATCTTGTATTCTCCTATGCTGCCACTGACCTGATTTCTAGGGGAACCCAAGGGGTCTTGGTCTGTGCGCTCATCGCCAACCCAATCCTCCATGTCCTCCTCCTGGAAGTCATCTCTGTAGAAGCAGTCAAGGTCCATGGCATAAGCTTTGGCTTCCATATCAGTGTCCCCGTTCAATGTGCCAACTCTGAGGATGTCCGCCAGCAAGGCTGCTGACAGCTCCGCTGGGATACCCAGCCCAGACCTGACAATACATTGTAAGCAATTGCAGTCACTATGTTCCACGATCTCCACATCATGCCTCTCTTTGGTCTCGTGTTTTTCGGCATCTTGGCAATTAGGGGAGTGAGTGAACTTTGTCTGGAATCTGTTGGGACAGTAAGGGACTCTCGCTGGTCGTCGAGAGGCGCTTTCGTCTCCTGCTCTCTAGAGAATTTCGTTGAGCCTTCGATTACGTACACGCGCAACGGACAAGTGTCAGTGATTTTTTCGCGGATTATGGACATCAGGTTTGGACCCTCTTCAAATAGAGAGATTGCGAAGGAGACCTCTGTGGCTACTTGCCATTCGCTAGTTCCTTCTACATACCGAGTGGCTAACAGAGGCCGCAGTCCCATCATAGCAAGTCTGGCTAAGCTGGCCTGTTGAAGTACGTGAGGGGCTTTCCCCTCAGCTATCTGTTGCAGGGATGTGAATTCCGGTTGGTAAACAGCGTTGAGCTTCTTCAGTTTTTCTATTTGGGCCTCAATGGCTGCAAGATCCAGCCCGAGGTCTGCACGTTCTGTTTTCTTAACACTTTTTGTCTGGCCGGGGTTGAGCTCTTGCTTCTTTTGTGCTTTGGCAGCTTTCCATTTCTTCGGGCGCAGATCCTGGAAGGGCTCATCAGGATCTTTGTTGTTCTCTTTTGTGCCCAACTGACCATGTTCTCTGACTCTTTTCTTCTCAGCGTAACTGAAGGCAGCGTACTCAAAAAATTATTCCTTCTCCAACAGCTCGTATTTGTTCGAGGAAGCGTGGATGCCAGCGATCGTGCCTTGTATCATGTTCCTCTCTATGTGTTTTAGGCACGCAGGCACGCTGGCCAGAAAAATATAGTATTTGAGCACAAAACAAATTTTTTCTTGTTTTTTTTTTTTTAGTTTCGTGCCAGTGAGGTAGGACGGATTCAAATTTCTGACAACTACAACTCCGTGAGGGCAAAGTCACACTGGCCCTCGACACCATGAATCAGACCTCTATCATGTCTACATTGTAGTTTCACTATACCCAACATGTCGAATGGCAAGTCGTCGCTAACCAGGAACGAAATCTTATGATTAAGTTCCCTTCCTCCATAGGAGAAGGTGCATACCACGTCCTTGACGTAGCCATTTACAACCATGCACTCTTTGTTGGCAAAAGTAAAGGAGACAAACCTACTCAAGTGTTGCACCCGGTCCCCCAGGCGTAGTCTCGCAACGCAGTCGGGATTTGTGAAGTTTCTTGTGGAGCCAATGTCTACGAAGGCACCACACTTGACCCACCTACACCGACCTCCACAATGAAATGCTCCCCTCTAGGACTTTTTGACGACGCCACCCAAGACTCACGAGGATCTCTTGCTGACCACTCCCCTCAGACGCATCTAACGAACAAAGTGTCGTTTGGTGATGCGTTTGCGGGGTGACAACTGCGTCAATAGCTTCGGCCAACTACTGAAGTGGTGAGGGAACATCTTCACTTTAGCACGAGTAAATGCAGCTATAACCTCTATTGGCCCGATGTGTGTCCCTGCGATGTACTCGTAGAAGCACAACCCTAGGCGAAAGATCCTCTGAAACCTCCTTTAGGTGGTATCTTCTGAGAGACCTCCGCGTTGTTGCACTTGAATTGTTGATGGACGTACTCGCTGCAGCTAACGCAAGCACTCCGTGTGTATATGTCCCTTCACACATCTTGATCAAGGCCATCTCTCACCCAAGCCGGAGTATTGGGCGAGTTTCTGACCTTCCCCTGAATCTTTTGTTGGCTGCCCTTGTCACGACCAACTGCCTTTCCTTTGGTTATTGCGTCGAGGTTTCCTCCCCCTAGACTCTCCTCTCCACCTAACTCTGTTTCTTTTACAAGATCGGAAACATCATCGATCTCTGTTTGATTCCCATCGGAATCAACCATCATCAACCGACAACCTTTCTTTTTCCGCTCTTGTGGAACCACCTCCTTCCTACCGTCTGTAGCAACCTGTTGTTCGCCTCCTGGCTTGGTTTTAAGTCTTAAGGCCTTCTCTATCTCTATACAACTAAAAGATACAACGGTCCGTCCGTCACACGCAGTCGTGGGCCCAAGGAAAATTGTGGGATGGGCGGGGCCAGCCAGGCATGGCGCGCGCCGACACGAAAATTGGTGTCACAAGCAATCATGGGCCCAAGGAAAACTGCGGGATGGGCGGGGCCAGCCAGGCACGGCGGGCACCGACACGAAACGACACAGGGGCGAAAAGGGCAGGGCCTGCCAGGGCGTATGGTGTCGCGTGGATTGACAAAAACGCGCCGGGGGGAAAAAGGGTGTCGTCTCGCGAAACGGCGGAGGGGCAAGAAGATCAGGGCCTGCGAGGGTCTACGGTGTCGCGTGTGGCGTCGATTGACAAAAACGCGTCGGGGGGAGGGGGGGAAGGGCGGCCTGGCAGGGCCTGCGAGAAAAAGGGTGCCGTCTCGCCTCTATTGGCAGCAACGTAGGAGCGGGAGGAGCAGCGGGAGGAGGAGCGGGAGGAGGAAGGGGGCAAGAGTAGGAGAAGCAGGCGGAGGAGGAGGAAGAGTGGGAGTAGCATCTGGAGGGGGAGCGGGAGAAGGACTATCCATCATCTGTTGTTGTTAAGCGGTGTGAAAGGGAGGACGCGCGAGCAAGAGAGAGAGAGAGAGAGAGAGAGAGAGAGAGAGAGATTTCCATCGATAGGATGAGCAACGCACTGGCCAACAGGTAAGTCTCCAACCCCGCGACTGGCCTCACGCTACTTCCATCGATAGGATGAGCAACATGAATGAATCTTCCGCCAGAACATCGAAATATACACTACTACACCCCCGCTCACGCGCGCACACGCGCGCGTGTGTGTGTGTGTGTGTGTGTGTGTGTGTGTGTGTGTGTGTAGAGAGAGAGAGAGAGAGAGAGAGAGAGAGAGAGATGTCGCGCACGATGGTCCGATCGTCCGAGGTGGCATGTCTTGCGGCACGAACTACCACGTCGATCGATCGTCGTGGCATGGGGAAAAAGAAAAGCAGATATACTCTCTCTCTCGCCCTCACGATCGTTTGATCGATCGAGGTGGCATGTTTTGCAGCAAGAACTACCACGTCGATGGATCGATCAACTGGAGAGAGAGAGAGAGAGAGAGAGAGAGAGAGAGAGTACTCCAAGCTACTCTGTTATGCTATCCAACGCTACTCTACTACAATACTCAACGGCTCTTTGCTATGACGCTGCTCTACGCTACTCTACTACCCTACTACGTACACTACGTCTGTGTGTGTAGTGGGTGTGTAGAACACGGCTTCCCCATATACAATGGGGAACCAGACCATGCATCTGTCCAATCGTAAAATAGCGCCAAGTTAGCAGCAGACATAACACAACATGGGTTGAGAGAAGAAAAATTTTGATTATGTCAATAACTCCATAACAGGAGGATGCATGTTAGTTTTGAAGGATTAATCAAGAGGGGAGAAGATTAGAAGTTAGGCTGATGTTAGAGATGGTTGTTGAAGACAGCCATAGGGGCGGGGGTGCACGCCTTGAAGCGCGTTTTTCGCTGCTTAGCACCCATTGTAGCTCATCAGAGGGACAGCCTCTGGCTCTCGTTAGGGGGTTCTATGTGAGTGTTAGTAGTAGTGGAAGGGTTCGAGGCGGGAGGGAGACGATAGGTCTTTTGTGCGTTAGGCAGACACAAGGTGNTTCTATGTGAGTGTTAGTAGTAGTGGAAGGGTTCGAGGCGGGAGGGAGACGATAGGTCTTTTGTGCGTTAGGCAGACACAAGGTGGTAAGAGTATGTAGAATCGTACCTGCGTGCGAAGCACTTGTGCGGAGGACGACGTGTCTTCGATGGTTGCCATCGGGTCCTCTAGAGATCAGCTGCCACGTGTCACTGTTCGTAGCACCGAGGACGCGCCCTCAATTGCACAGTTAGGAACGCACTGTCTAGTTAGAAGTGTGTTTGGCACAACAAATGGACAGGACCACGATATTGGGAGATGGTTACGTGCTTTGCAACGTGCGAGCAGGGATTCGGTGAGAGCATAGAATACCAATGCAGCCTGAAGCACAAATATGCATAGCAGGAAGCGCTTGTAGAGTTGCTCTTGCAAGTAGGTCGAGTTCCAGGCGAAGAAGATGTATATAGGAGATGCGAGGTAACCAAGCAACATTCATGCAAAAGGTAGATCGTGTATTTCATAAATAGAATGGGGGGCGTAGCGTAGATTTGGGTTGGAGAGGGATGCATTCAGTATGGTCATGGGTATGGTAGCGTATGTTTTTTGAGGGAATGGTTCTGTATGTAGCTTTGTTTTAGTAGGAGGGGGGTTTTGTGAGTAATCTTGTCTAGCTCATGCATTGTAGCCATGATTTTTTAGAAAGGAAGGAAGTCAACGGTGGTACGAGGGGTCTTACGTTGTCATGTCATTTAGTTTAGTTTGTCCTATGTTACAGTGGTTTGCAGGCTGTGGCATGCGTTCTCATATTGTAGGACAGGGACGTGTAGGCACATGTTTTTGGTGGTATTTGATGGTTGTCGTATTGAAGAAATGTTGGCGATAATTATGTTTGGATGCGCCATTTCCGAGTTTATTTTGTCCTATGTTGCAGTGATTTGCAGACTATGGTGTGCGCTCTCAGATCGTAGGATAGGGACAAGTGTGAACATATGTTTTTGGCGGTATTTGTGTGTGATTTGAAGGCTGTTGTATTAAAAATTGGCGGCGAGAACTTTGTTTGGTTGCATTGTTTCAGTTTGGTGGGTTGGGTGGCGGCCAGGTGAACAAGATAAGCTCTCAGTATGTTGTATTGGTGTATCAATTTAAGGATTGCTGTTTTGCTTATATGTATTCAATTTTGTATCCCATAACTTGTTATATTAGGAGATATGCTTTTCCATATATTTTGTTTTGTTTTATTATGTAAATGTATGTAAATATACGAGTTGCTTAAGAATGTGTCTGGGTAGTTCGGTAGTATTTTTCTGGTTGGGAAAACAATTCGAATTAGTTTTGTTTATTATGTTTTTTTTTACTTTTTTCATTCTTATTTTTTATTTTTATTTTTTATTTTTATTTTTTATTTTTTGTTTATTAAACTTTATTTATTATTATAGTTTTATTTTTATTATTATTTTTATTTTTATTTTTTTTTGCGAGGCTTGAAGCCTCGATATGCCCTACTGGGTCCTATTTTCAGCACAGTCGGTCGCCCTAAGCGAAGGCAGGCTCGACTAAGACCTACAGGCCCAATTTTGGGGTCAACACGCAACTAAGGGAATTCAGGCAGTTGCGCAGCGCCAGTTGGTTGAAGGCGCCCAGGCCCTGGCCTTCTTTATCGAATGCATATGAGTCAGGCGCTGGGCGAGATACATAGCATGAACCCGACATAGGCTACGAGCAGTTGGGCGCGGGTAACTGTCAAAGGCCCTGGGCCTGATCCGATTGGACTGAGTCTCATCCTCCCTGGGCCTACCGGAAGCTTYTGGGCAGAGGCCCAGCGCAGCGAGGCTGCTCGTAAGGCAGGCAGGCCACTTCCATTTAGGAAAGGGCCTGCCCACGCATTGGACATTCGGGCACTGGCTGCTTTGTGCGCAAGCGCTGCTGCGCTATCGCCTGTCGGGCCCATGCGCTCACGGGCGAGCTGGAAGGAGCAGGCAGCCATAGTCGAGCTGCACTGTTGTATGCTGGATGGGGCGCATGGTGGTCCTTGGGTGCAAGTGGCATCTGTGAGTTGGGGAACGAGGTTGTGAGTGGTACGAGAGACATAGCTGGTGCTTGAGGCGACGACATTGTCCGAGATCTGCTCGTACTTCGGTGAAGCTGTTAACGTCATTGGCGGCATTGTAGAGTAGGCTAGATAGGATCTACCATCTGTAGTCTGGGCGCCGAGCGCCAGATAGGATATCAACATTGGTTCTTCGTTGATGATGATGAGACTATTCTAGCATTGTCAATTATGAGCTTTTGGTGTGCTCTTATTTGGTGAAACTCGTGATGCAAATTTACTCTTGGTTCGAGGTCACGACTATTTGGTCTCATGTGTATGATGCTGTTTGATTTCTGAAGTTCGCTATCGCTCATCTTCCTTGCAATTTGGTATCAGAGTTGTGGTTCGGTGCGCTAATCTGGCGTTTATGTTCTGCCTAATGCGGTACATGCACGTGGTGTGTGCGGTGAGCGAACGTGCCGTGGGACGTGTGTAGTGAGGAGGGCGGAGATAAGTAGGCGACCCAGGTGGTGAGGGGTATCGCCAGAAAGGTTATGCGGTGATTACTGGTGTTTGCAGTGTGATGAGAACTATCCGGTGTGTGATTGATGCTGAGGTGGAACGGTTGTACAATGCTGGTTGTGTCGAAGCAGCGATTGGTCATCACAATCAACATCGGGTCATCTGGTGAGAATAACTCTGGTTGGGGGCAGCTATTTTGAGGTACGTTGCACCTAACCTTATCTACCCTCTTCGACACTTCTTACCATGAGGATGTGTGTTCTGTCTTGAGAGTCCTCTCATGTGAGGAGTCGTGTGCGCTCAACCTTGAGAGTCGTCAGCGTTCACGTGGAGCATATGGAAGGAGAGGGTGGAGCTATCTGAAGGGCCCTGGACGAAGCACTGGGTCACGGTCACCATGCCAACCCACCGGGAGTAAAGCACGCATGCTTTGCTGCTTTGTCCTTTGTCTGCTCGCTGCGCTGTAGAGGGGTTCTGAAGGGTAGGCCAGCCCTAGGGGACAGACGAGACTGGGCGTCTATAAATAAGCACCGGCGGGGTACCTTCCATTGGTTGTGATCATCGTCTTGTCTGCGACGTTAAAGAATTCCTGAGGACTTCGGGGGCCGTCCATATAAACGCCTCCTGATCAGCCAATCGGTCGGTGTAAGGCTCCCTGCACGCGAGGATAAACAGGGTGCAGGGCTGCCCAGCTCAGCAGGACTCGGGGCACAGGGGGCCGTGTGCACACCTTCAGACACGCACGCTATCTGCATCGCTCAGGGACGTTGACAACAAGAGACATTCAAGAAGAATCGAGGGAGGGGTAGATTCCAGGTGATAAGTTTGGGCAAGATTCCATTTTGCGAACAGACCCAACAAACGATTCCGTTTTTATTTTGATGAGTTAGATGGACAGCCATTAACATCTGACAGACAACATTAGTTAGAACTGTTTTTCTGTTCCTTGTGCTTCTGTTGGCGGACTAGTGAAAGTAAAATAGTTTTCGTTTGTAGGAATCTGGACTTACCTGTTGGACCCGAATGTATAGTCTCTAAAACAACCACCAATTATTTATTTATTTATTTTAAATTGGTCTGTGCACTATGCTGTGGTAGGCATTTAGAGTGTCCTAGTGCAGATTGTGTATAGTGTTGTAGCTTATTCGTGATAGGGAGATTCCACAACCGGACGACCGGATCTTGCAATCGGCAAGACGCCCAATAGCCCACTTGGCATTAGGACCAAAGGGCGACAGATATTTGTTCCTCCAGCTTAGGGAGAGGCAGCAGCAGCAAAGGAGAGCTAGAGCAGCAGAGGCCAGCAGGGCGTTCGTAAGCGAAGCCGCAGCTTCAGCAGCCATGACCACTTCTGCGCAGTAGAGTTCCCAGGCTAGCAGTTCAGGATCGGTAGGGTCAACGGTCGCGCAGACCCAGAGTCTATCAATTGGCTTAATGGCAAGCCAACCGTTAGTGATGAGTCCCGAGGAGGTCGCCATACAACGAGCTGCTGATCGCGAGGCACAACTTCAACAGGCTTTAGGAGAGATTAAGGCGGAAAAAGAAAGGATGATTAGAAGAAGAGCCAGGATGCAGCGGAGGCAAGCGGACGTCAGTGAGTTAGAGGAGATGGACCCTGCAGAGATGGAGAATGATGTGAGGACCATACGGTCGGTGTGAAGTGTAGTAGAGATGCAAGATCATCAGATGGAGATCTTACAGGACATCCAACAGAGTCAGGCTGTGTTAGTCGGGCGAATGTAGGCGGCACCATCACCGTCCGGGCCTGTTGCCTGACCCGTTGTACATCCTCCTCCTTTTGTCCCACCGGTGACTGGGGTATCCCCATGTACATCTCCAGCATCGGTTCAGCCCGTTTCCCTAGGTATGCCTTTGACAGGCAGGTTCTCATCAGGTCCCAGTTTGCAGGTTCCTATACAGACAGTGTTTTCCCAACCTCCATCTCAGGTTGCCGTAAGCGGGCAGCCTGCTGTCTCGCAGCCTGCACAACCGCAGGGTACACAGCCCCAGCAGTCAGTGCAGCAGCCTGCACCATAGGGTCCACAACCTGGAATGATGCAGGGACAGGGACAAAGTCAGTGGGTTCCAAAGACGGCCATCGCCGCTCCGAAACCCTTTACAGGGGATAAGAGGGGCGAAAACCTCGACACGTGGTTGAGGGCAGTGCCGGTCTATGTCAAGTGCAAACTTACCTTACCGCACAAGGAAGTGCTTGTGGCTGCCTCCTATCTAGAGGGGAGTGCAGCGCGATGGTCGAGTGGTTTAGTGCAGTTGCAGGGATACGGTCATGACTTCCGCTCTTGGGCAGCCCACCAGAAATTGGAGGACTTCCTCAAGATGGTGGAAGATAGGTGGCATGAACCTCAGGAGGCCCAAAAGGCCACTGACGCGATCCTGACGCTGCATACAAGGCAGTTTAAGTTAGTAAGGGAGGCCATTGACGTTGCAGAGCATCTGATCTGTGTCCCTGGGGTGCGCTATGACCCCCAGGTCTTACTCACCTCCTACCTGAGATGCTTTCCCATTCCTCTCAGGAATCAGTTGGCAGGTGAGGCCAACATCAATATGCACAACTTTCCCTCATTTAGCAAGAAAGCCCTATACCTTGAGGCGAAGATAGGACATGGTCAAACACCCACGACGAATGGTAGGAAGAAGTCACTGCCTGCCAACTAGAAGGCGAAGGGCCGCATTATGTTCGTCGACAACGATGGTTCTACCATCGAGTTAGATGACAACTTCCAGGAGGGAGTGCGTTCAGAGGTTGGCAGCGTAGAAGCTCAAGGGGGTGGAGTAGTCGCGGCCGTAGCACAAAAAGGTAAGGCGACCGGTAGACGTCGTGGAGGTTCCCGGTCTAGGAGTCAAGTTGACCCCAATGCTCCTCCATAGGAGAAAGCGGGTCTCATTGAGGACGTGTGGAGAGATCGGTACACCCGGCAAGCTTGCATTCGCTGTGGCCAATATGGCCATAACCAATTCAAGTGTCGTAACAGGAAGGTGACCGAGAAGATCCCGCCTACAATGGGGCAGGTGTTGGGATCCTCCGCTCCCGTTGGTAGTAATGTGGCCAGCAGTTCTGACACTGCTCCGGGAAACGCGTCCGGCCAGTAGGAATGGTAGTTGTTCCTGCTAGGGTCGAGGTGGTGGACACACCGTCACCATCTCGAGAGATGGCCCAAGCTTTTGACACCATCGTCGTCCCGCAAACACATCCTGACCCATCGAACCTCTATTCGATGAATGTGTTTGAATCCTTAGAGGAGCTAGAGGAGGAGTGGTCTAGATCAGACCCACTAGCTTCTTGGACGGCATTGGCCAAAGCCCCTAAGGGTGAGATGTCCGTCGGCGAGGTAGTCATCGGCGGGGTTGCAAGGCCGGGGCCTATTATGACACTTGCTCGACTAGGAACTTCATTAGTCGCGTGTGCGTTGAGAGGCTGCGCTTATAGGGGTAAGTGCAGCGCCTGAGTCGACCTGTGGAGTCGACCTGTGCCAACAAACAACGCATAGTAATTAATGACTACCTTCAGAATGTTGAGTGTTGTTTCCCGTACTCGGGAGGGGAACTGAGATATCATGTTTCGTTCCTAATGAGCGATGATTACTCCCCATGGATATCTTGTTAGGTATGTACTACCTCTCTGTGGCACAGCCCCAGTTTGACTGGGACCGAAAAGTGGTCAAACACACTTTGCCAGGTGGAGGGACCACCAAATTACGTAAATTCAAAGCTAGTAGTCTGATCGAGTCCTATGGATGTATGTGTGCGGCCGCGTTCTATAACTACTATAAGCAAAATCAAGAGGAGGGTATGTATCTAGTTTGTCTCTGCAGCAGGCGAGCCGGTGAAAATGCCGCCGGAGATAGAGGGAGTAGTTGCTAAATACCCTGATCTATTTGAAGAGCCGACATGGGTTGTCGAGAGGGAGGTCGTCCACGCGATAGAGATTATCCCAGGGTCTAGCATTCCGAAGGGTAGGATCTATCGGATGTCTCCAGGCGAGCTCGATGAGCTTCGCCGGCAACTCAAGGAACTCGTAGAGAAGGGGTGGATCCGTCCGAGTGTCTCTCCTTATGGTTCTCCAGTCCTATTCGTACCTAAAAAGGGAGGCAATCTGAGGATGTGCATTGACTATAGGGGCCTCAATGCCATCTCTGTCAAGAACAGAGAGCCCCTACCGCGCATCGATGACTTGCTAGATAGAGTGCAAGGGTGTCAGTACTTCAGTAAGATATATCTGAAGTCCGGGTACCATCAGACTGCAATCCAGCCCGAGGATCAACACAAAAACGCATTTCAGACAAGGTACGGTCTGTACGAGTTTGTGGTGATACCTTTCGGCCTTTGCAATGCTCCTGGCACCTTTCAGCACGCTATGAATCGGATCTTTCATGACTACTTGGACAAGTTTGTCATCGTGTACCTTGATGACATACTTATCTTTAGTAGGACTGTCGAGGAGTACATGGCTCATTTGGACAAAGTTCTCAGTCTCCTTCATCAGCAAAAGTTCAAGATAAACGGGGAGAAGTGTGAGTTTGGTCGTACCCGCATCTTGTACTTGGGTCATGAGATTTCCGCGAAGGGTTTGAAGCCCGATGACGCGAAGGTGGCTAGTATTTGTGACTGGTCGCGTCCTCAGTCTGTGACTGAGATGAGGTCTTTCTTAGGTATGACCGGCTACTACCGTAACTTTGTGAAGAACTACAACACAGTGGCCACTCCTTTGACTGACCTGACCCGCCTTGACACCCCATGGGAATGGACAGACAGGTGTGAGGCTGCTTTCAGACATCTGAAGCATGCGTTGACACACCATGAGGTCTTGAAACTTCCTAATCCTGATAAGCCGTTTATAGTAACCACGGATGCTAAGCCAATATGGCATAGGCGCCGTGCTCGCGCAGCAGGAGGGGCCAAAGTTCAGGCCAGTCGATTACATGTCCAAGAAGATGCCGTCTCAGAAGTTGGCTAAGTCCACTTATGAGAAAGAGCTCTACGCGATCTACAAGGCACTGACCCATTTGAGACATTATCTCCTTGGGAGGTTCTTCATCATCAGGACTGATCATCAGACCCTGAAGTGGATGAGAACCCAACCAGTGCTCTCCGATGCATTGAAGCGCTGGATCGAAGTCATTGAACAGGCGACTATCTCAAAGGGGAGTACAACAAAGTTGTTGATGCCCTGTCGCGCAAACCTGACTTCTCAGGTGCACCGAGTACTGAGTTCGAGCTCGCGGACGATGTCACTCGCTCGTTGGTGGAAGCCTGCCGTGAGGACCAGTTCATGTCTGAGATCATACGCAAACTCGAGGCGAAGGACAAGGTGACTTCTGCCGAGTTTGAGTTGGTCAACAGACTGTTGTTCCTTGAGAAGGTAGGGAATAAACGTCTGTGTGTGCCAGATAGAGAGTCTTTGCGTAGTTTATTTTTAGGAGAGTGTCATGACGCCACCGACCATTTTGGCTACAAAAAGACAACAGCTAATCTGCTGCAGCGGTTCTGGTGGCCCACGATGATGAGAGATGCGAAGCTGTACGTGGAAACTTGTCAGGTCTATCAAAGGGACAAGCCATGTACACAGGCTCCTCTTGGGCTTCTAAAGCCCCTTCCGATTCCGGAAAGGCCTGGTGAGAGCCTGTTCATGGACTTCATGGATACACTGGTCACTAGCAAGAGTGGAATCCGCTACGTCTATGTAATTGTGGATAGGTTTAGCAAGTATGCTAGGTTAGTCGCAATGCCTGCAACAACTAAAACTGAATATGTGATCAAGCTGTTTAAAGAGAACTGGGTCAGAGACTTCGGATTGCCTAAGTCTATAGTTAGTGACCGAGATGTGCGATTCACCAGTGAATTGTGGAAAGCCGCAGCTGCAGAACAGGGCACTCGGCTGCAAATGACATCAGGCAATCACCCAGAGGCGAATGGGCAGGCAGATCAGTTGAACCGCGCTGTACAGCACTTGCTGAGGCATTGCATCACGCCAAATCAGGTAGACTGGGATGAGAAACTTGCTCTCATCGCCAGCCTGTACAACAATGTTGTGCACAGCGCTACGGGAGTGAGCCCGAACAGCTTGCTACTGACCTTCAAGCCTAGACTGCCTTTGGACTTCCTACTACCTGAGAATCAGTCATCTGCTGCACCAGGGACCTTAGAGTTTGCTTATCGATATGAGCAACTGATGCAACAGGCTGTCGAACAGATGCACAAGGCACAGGCGGCGATGATAGAGTCTGAGAACCAACACCGTCGCCCATCTACATTCTAGGTAGGAGAAAGAGTTTGGGTTAAGTCCTCAGAACTGGGACAGGAGCACAGGATCTCCTGCAAGCTCATGCCACAGTACTTTGGACCGTGGGAGATTATAGATGTTGTTGGGGATGAACCAGATGGACCATCTTATGTTATTCGCATTCTTGGTCACTTACACACTTACCCTTTTTTCCACGCCTCAAAGCTTGCACCTTTTAAAGAAACAGATCAGTTTCTCTCTTGTCGCTCAATGCTGCCCCCAACCATGGATGGAGAGGTCGACATTGACGACATTGTTGATCATAGGGAGATGCCAGTTCCAAGACCAACAGGCAGAGGATGTCCTCCGAAACCGAAGCTGCGGTATCGAGTTCGGTTCAGACATCACTTTGATCCAAAGGAGGATAGATGGTTCACAAGAGAGGAATTGATGCAGACCGCTCCACATGTAGTCGCTCATTATGAGAAGTCCCTGCATAAGGAAAACGCCAGATTATCGAAGATTGAACTTCTCAGAGGACTATCAAAGTATGGAGGAGGGAATGCGAGGCTTGAAGCCCCGATATGCTCTATTGGGCCCTATTTTCAGCACAGTCGGCCGCCCTAAGCGAAGGCAGGCTCGACCGAGACCTACAGGCCCAATTTTGGGGTCAACACGCAACTAAGGGAATTCAGGCAGTTGCGCAGCGCCAGTTGGTTGAAGGCGCCCAGACCCTGGCCTTCTTTATCGAATGCATATGAGTCAGGCGCTGGGCGAGATACACAGCATGGACCCGACATAGGCTACGAGTAGTTGGGCGCGGGTAACTGTCACAGGCCCTGGGCCTGATCCGATTGGACTGAGTCTCATCCTCCCTGGGCCTACCGGAAGCTTCTGGGCAGAGGCCCAGCGCAGCGAGGCTGCTCGTAAGGCAGGCAGGCCACTTCCATTTAGGAAAGGGCCTGCCCACGCATTGGACATTCGGGCACTGGCTGCTTTGTGCACAAGCGCTGCTACGCTATCGCCTGCCAGGCCCACGCGCTCACGGGCGAGCTGGAAGGAGCAGGCAGCCATAGCCGAGCTGCGCTGCTGGATGCTGGATGGGGCGCATGTTCCTCCTTGGGTGCAAGTGGCATCTGTGAGTTGGGGAACGAGGTTGTGAGTGGTACGAGAGACATACCTGGTGCTTGAGGCGCCGACATTGTCCGAGATCTGCTCGTACTTCGGTGAAGTTGTTGACGTCATCGGCGTTATTGTAGAGTAGGCTAGATAGGATCTGTCATCTGTAGTCTGGGCGTCGAGCTCCAGATAGGATATCAACATTGGTTCTTCGTTGATGATGATGAGACTATTCTAGCATTGTCAATTAGGAGCTTTTGGTGTGCTCTTATTTGGTGAAACTCGTGATGCAATTCTGCTTTTGGTTCAAGGTCACGACTATTTGGTCTCGTGTGTATGATGCTGTTTGATTTCTGAAGTTTTCTATTGCTTATCTTCCTTGCATTATTATTATTTTATTTTTATTATTTAATATTTATTATTTATTATATATATATATATTATTTTTTATTATTATTTGAATAATAATAAGAATAATCTGACTTTTATTATGTGAGTGTGTACGTGTATGTGTGTGTGTGTGTGTGTGTGTGTGTGTCCCTCCCCGTTCCCTCGTAATGGAGGCCCCAGTGGGGTAGGTCCATAGTATAAGATGTTGGACCTACCCCAGCAGGGATAGGTCCTCCATCCGAACCAAGCCAAATGTTTGGCGTACACAGACGTGATTGGTCGCTTTGTTAACCAAGCAGATTAATTAATAGTTTTTTATTTTGTTATGTTTTCGCTTGTGTTTTGTTTAGGTTTTTTGGTTAAAGAAGCTTGGGAGAAGGTTATTAGTTTATTCATTGGGTAGAGTTATTATTAAGCCACCGTAGAACCTTATAAGGTTCACTTTTGAATGGTTGGTAGTTCGTAGGGGTGCATGAGTATTTTCTACGCAATGCCAAGTAATCTATGTCTTTGGAATCCGCTTTGTTGTAGTGCACAAATAGTTCGTTTTATTTTTTTTGTTGCATGTTCGGGTTCTGATTCGATTGTCATAATGATGTATATATACATGTTTTATAGAAAGAATATATTCGTGACTCAAAACAATTATGAGATCGTATCTAAGTGTATACGTGAATCAACAATAATAATAACAATTTTTGCATGATCTTATAGTTTTTTTCATAGGATGGCGCCATGTGAAGAGTGGGAATCTATCATAATAGAGTGTTAAGTGGTCAATGCGTATGTGGCAGCAAGCGTGGAGGGAAAAAAAATAAGATAAGGGGGGCATATCCAATTGAGATAACCGATTTGCCGAAAACGTGGACTCGATCAATTGCAGACACGGCGAAACACTCTTATTGTGCCTGATCATTTTTGTGTGCATGTCATCCATAAGGGGCGATCCTAGGAAATAGTTTTTGCGCTCATATTATCTTATTTGTATAAAGAGCTTGCTATTATTAGTGCAACACAAGTTAGGTAGGCAAGCAAAATTATTGTTTCAAAAATATTCGACCAAGAAGTAGGGAAATGATGCTGATTCCATACAGGAATAATCACACTTGTCAAAAGAAACGACAGAGAAATGATGTCAATTCTGTCATAACCTATCTGCTAATAAGAAAACGAGCTCAGAAGATTAGACCGAAGTTAACAACGTATGGTTTCTTATTAGCGGAGTAAATTGCTAAAATAGGATAGGAAGGCAGAATCCAGTGTTGTAGTATAGATTAAAAAAAAAAATAGCACCACCAAGGCGTTAGAAAGAGCGAGTATTAACAAAGAGTCATGAATTTGTATTCGAGATCTTATAGGATGACAACATAATGTTATGTAAATCTTAATTGACCTATCAACAAAATCATTAGTCAGATTGCAAAAAAAAATTCCTAAATTTCAGTCTTGGGGTTATTTATATGTTTTTGAAGAAAAACATATGCACAGGCGGGTAGGAAAATTAGAAAAGTTTTTTATTTACGGAGCTTATACCTTACCTATCTCTTTTGTTTTGAAATTCTTGTGTACATCGTTAGAGGGCAATTCTTATATGTGAGTACGTTCTCCATGTTGCATGATTTTCGCCGGTAAAGAGTAAAAAATAAAATTTATCTACAAATTTACTAATATAGGATCAACATTCAGATATCAACATAATCGGGGTGTAATTGTCAGAATAGGCTTTGTTACTCTTAGCCAATCACTATAGTTTCCTTCGAAGAAGTCAGGCAATTCAGCTGGACAGCGATCGAAGCGAGAATGAGATCATCTTATCATTAGGTATGCTCATAGCAAAGATTGTTGGTTATAGCGAGCAACACACTTTTATGGTGTTTTACTTCGTAATAGTACCGATCATCTCGTCCTGTCATTTTCATGAAGAACCATTGAAGGGATCAGACGATCTTATGCGCAAATCTTTAACAACTTGTTGTGTAATGACCAATACGCTGATTTGCACAAAATCTAGTTCTTGAGGAGATTTGGTGCCTTTATGCGTATCAGTATCATTAATCAAAGCATTAGTGTCTTAAGTAATTATAACAATAACAAAAAAAATAATAATAACAAAAATAATAATAAAAAAATAACAAAAGGAACTGTTCGTAACATCATGCAGTAGATGAGAAGTAGGGTGGTTGTGTATAGTCAATTGAGAATTATCCTATCATATCACATGGAGTATAGATCATATTCCGATGAGGGATATACAACACGTTTTTTGGTGTGTACTACCTAAATTATCCCATAGTGTTCAGGGATTTGGGTTATAAGTATAGCAGCTCCGAGGTGGGATTGTAAAGGCTTAATGAAAGAAAAAACTAGGGGACCAAACTCAAGCGATTAGCCATTATTAACATGTAAGACATGCAGGGGTGAACACTAAAAAAATCATATCGTGAGGTGTAGTGGCGCGTCATTTCTTAACAAGGTTGATTATCCAGGATCTCTTACAGATGGAGGACATAAGTGTAACCATTCGAATTTGGATTGCAAAGGTAAACTGAGTGGCATATTTAGAAAATCGGTCGTCATCATAAGAAAGCCAGAGCATACAGGACGGGTGATTATCGCCCAAGATGTTATAATTCGATCGTGTGTGAATCTGCAGAGTGCTATGGATATATACTGCTAGTAGCATATTTACAAGGAGATTTTGTAGGTGAATATATTAAGGTCGATTAGCGATTATGTGTCCAGGCAGAGATGCGGCTATTGAAGCAAGTATGCGGGATAAATGAGTATATCATGGTTTTCAATTCTCGAATTATATGTAGCAATAGTATGAACTTATATGTAGTAATTTGTATGTATCAGAGCGGAGTCGTTCGTGTTGTGTATATGCGGGGTAAAACGGTGGGGGAGGGGGAAGCGGGCAGGGGATGGGGCAGGGGGTGGGGGCGAGGTACTGTTAGTATGTTGTCTTGCACATGGGTAAGGATCGCAAAAGATTACTTCGGATCAGATAAGTGGTGTGTCAGCAGGGGAATCGACCCCAACTTAGCAACATAATATAATATCCGAGAGTGTGTGTAGTGGGTGTGTAGAACACGGTTTCCCCATATACAATGAGAAACCAGACCATGCATCTGTCCAATCGTAAAATAGCGCCAAGTTAGCAACAGACATAACACAACATGGGTTGAGAAAAGAAGAATTTTGATGGTGGGGAGCAGATTAGAAGTTGGGCTGATGTTAGAGATATTTGTTGAAGACAGCCATAGGGGGAGGGTTGCACGCCCTGAAGCGCGCTTTTCGCTGCTTAGCACCCATAGTAGCTCATCAGAGGGACAACCTCTGGCTACCGTTAGGGGGTTCTATGTGAGTGTTAGTAGTAGTGGAAGGGTTCGAGGCGGGAGGGAGACGATAGGTCTTTTGTGCGTTAGGCAGACACAAGGTGGTAAGAGTATATAGAACCATACCTAAGTGTGAAGCACTTGTGTGGAGGACGACGTGTCTTTGATGGTTGCCATCCGGTCCTCTAGAGATCAGATGCCACGTGTCACTGTTCGTAGCACCGAGGGCGCTGTCGCTCGCGGCGGTCCCACACCCATACGCAAAGTAAGTTTTGTGTCAGACCTCACGGTCGTTTCACACAGGAGTCTTTTTGTCACCTTAACGTAAACACCACTCCGACCGTGCGCGCCTGCTATACCTCTTGCGACTCCCTACGAGAGGTTAGGAACCCGCGAGGCACAACATTACCTCCACCTGCGGGAGCTGTCACCATCCCTTAGGTGGGCGTATCCCTGCTGAGCTACTAACCCACGTGCGAAGGCTTTTACATGCAATCGCAGAGGTAGGCCAGCCGAGGGCGTTTTCTCGATCGTCGTAGCATAGGCATACGTGCGGTAGAACGTCTTAAGACTGACCCGTATGTCGTGCCCCGAGGTGCTAACTCCCCGGACCGACTATTAATCAGGTCGACTTTTCTAGGACAGTCTTCCACGCTTAGTAACTATGACAATAACTCTATGTTTACTTTGTTCACCTTATGAGAATGCCAGAGTCAAGTCCTTACTAATCTCTCATTCTTTTCAAAAAGAAGTCCCAGACAAATAACTACCTAGGTATCGACCAGCCTACAATCTCACTCACAGATATATGTATAAGTATGTATGTATGTATGTAAATTAGGGGAGCTGACTTAGCGGTATCCTCACTTTCACAATTGTCGTGTTCCTTTGCCCGAGTATTTCAGACGATCCCAAATTCATAAGTCAGCACAAACGTCCAACACCTGTGCAGATGCAAGACATCACATACACACATACAGATGCAGACACGAAATGCATTACAAGCGTCAACCTTTAATCCATTCATAGCATGTCACTCACACCACAAACCCTTGAAAACAATATTCCTTCCTAACCCTGACTCCTTTTTCCCCAGCCCCACACATTTTCGAAGACTTCTAAGTGTGATTTGGACAATTTAGGTATAGATACAGGGGGAAATTTTATCTGTTCCCTTGTTAGGTCTTGTCTTAGGTGTGGGTGTCAAGCCATGGTGGAAGTTGAGTCGGAGTTCTACCGACCTGTTATCAAATGATAACATAATTGTTGTTCTTACGGATTCCCTCCGTAAGTTCTCCGAAGTGTCGAAACCTATAGACACAGCACAATCCAAAAGAAACTTAACATCCCTCTTCCTAACTGAGATCTAGAAAGTTCCTTCTAGATTCTGTGTCTTCTGTCTGACTCCTATCCTTTACTAATCGTTTGGGCTGTTGCCCTTCCACTTCAGGTATGAATAATTCACTTCCCTTTTTACTGTCGCAGTAAATCTCCATATCTCATTCTTATTCCCCTTGGGATTATCTCGTCTGAATTTCCTTCCTTTCCACAGCACATATGAATACATCACCAATCCAACCTGTGGAAATAATCAGACAAATGGATAGTCTCTCTCCGAGGCAAGATCTCACTTAGCCCCTTTAATAGAATCAGAGGTAAACAGTAAGAATCGAACAATGCTGAGTGTGGAGAAAGTCGACGGCGATATGGCAGACCATTCAGGATATATCCATTTTGTTACTGGAGTTTGTTTGATAAAGGCAACCTTGTGGGTCCTGCTCCCTGTGTGCCAAGCACATTTAGCGGTAGGCTTATCCTATGGCTAGCCACTGATAAGGCAGGTGCCCTTGAAACCTCACTACTCTTATATCAGACTAGTCACTGATAAGGCAGGATTTCCCTGCTACTCTTATCACTGGCTAGCCCTCAATAAGGCGGGTGTCCAAGGATCCTTGCTATTCTTATCACTGACTAAGGGCTAGGATGTTTATCGATAAGGCA
>BFEA01000143.1:1817698-1840208 GCA_003427395.1 Chara braunii
TCTTACCACTGAAAGAATGTTAGATTGATCAACGATAAGGCAGGTGTCCTTGAAACCTCACTACTCTTATATCAGACTAGTCACTGATAAGGCAGGATTTTCCTGCTTCTCTTATCACTAGCTAGCCCTCAATAAGGCGGGTGTCCAAGGAACCCTGCTACTCTTAGCACTGAAAGAGTGTAAGGCTCATCGGAGGTAAGGCAGGCTTTCCCTGCTAATCTTACCTCTACTCAAATCTTACTGATATAAGTTATTGCCTTTGGTGACACTCGCCTTGAACCGTTGTCAGTTTCGGGGACTTATGCTTGGATCAGGCGTATGACAAGAAATAAGTGACATGGATCATCATCGTTGCATTCAATCACAACAAGCTGAACCAATGAATATCCATCATCGTTAGGTGACGTATAGAGAGAAGAATATGAGTAATTGATCCCCTTTACATCCACATCCCCAAAGAACACCCATATAGCAAGATCGTTGCACCCTTGTTATTAACATAGTCATAGGTAGCAGCCTAAGGTTACAGATTTAGGGTTTAGGGTTTAGGGTTTATGTTGAAGTACACATACCTCGCTGTTCCCTGCTGTGAGTTCCGCCTAAACTCCGGCAAAGCTCCCGCAATCGCCCTGTCACTGATCATGAGTGATCTATACAATCAATTGCTGGTCCTTAGGTTAAGTTGATGTCAGGGTTAACTTAACGGTGATCAAACCCTCAATTGAATAATTTTGAGGAGGTAGGCATATGAAAGGACCATACAAAGTTAAGCATGGAGAAGGGTGAAGGAGGTGGGCACTTATCGCAAAAGGGTAGCGTCACTCCCCTCTCTAATGCCCCATGCCCCCCCATCATTTTTGGGCTTGTATGATGTCTAGTGATAGCGATAGTAACTAACAGAGACAGCAGAAATAATCAACCAATAACAATCGAAATAATAAAATAATAAAATAAATAAAATAATAATAATATCAATAGTGATAACACAAATAATAATAATAATAATAATAATAATAATAATAATAGTAATAATAATATAATAATAATAATAATATCTAAAATAATAATAGTAATAATAATAGTAGCGTAGGATAATGACGAAAGTGGAAGGACAGATTGCAGACGGTGAAACCCCTTTGAAAGCCAAGAAGTCTTACTCTGATCAGAGAGTGGCAATGCACTGATGTCTTATCAATCGGAATCCGAATACTGCATCGAATTGACAATGGGAGCCTATCCCTTGCTGCAGCTGACACGTATGCCAGGGGCCTTCCTTCCATTCGGCGATCGGTGTCCAGAATACTGTCGTGCCGCTACTACCAGCTCACGAACAGACCACGCAACCGCTGGCTCCTACAAACCAAAAATGCATAATGTCGACCATGCTGCCTACTTCCAAGTCCAGATACACATTTCGCGACATCACCACCCCTCTTCTCTATCATCTTCCTTCTCTCTCTTCCTCTTGCCCTATGTGTGCAGGCATCTCCGCGTTTCACGGTATGTGTCAAAGTGCACCATACGTCTGTGTGATTCGGTCTTTCCGTGCATCACAACATTTGGGTGTATCACAGTCTGTCTTACCTTGTATGTCACAGCCTGTGTCTTACGATATACATCACAGTCTGCATTCCTTGGCATATGTCACAGTCTGTGTTCCCCGGTTTGTCTGACTCAGACAGTTTGGCCCGGACTGTTCGTCAGTCTGTCTGTTTCAATCGTAGGTCTGTGTAGATGTATGAGCTTGTCTTTAGCAGGGCAACCGCATTGTGTCAACTGTACACCCCCATGCAGTCAACGGTATCTTCTCGGTCAGTCCAGGCTTAATCAGGCAAGTACCGTGGACACTCAGGGTCGATGGAAAGGGCAGGTCAATGAGTCTCAGAAGTATTAATCAAGAGGCAACACCCAGCCATGCCTTCCTTTATGCGTGAGCCATGAGGAAGCGCTGCCACTGTGATTTGCAAAGAGGCCTGTAGGAAGCCCAGAACCTAAGTGGGATGAAAGAACTTGGCCATGGTTACAGTGGCAAATGCGGTCATGGTCGCCATAATTGTAGATACAGTGTAGTGTGCGTGTCGTAGTTCATCTGCATCTGTGTGTCACTGCGGGACCGTGTCTGTCACAGTCCGTGTTCCTCTGCGTACGTCATAGTCCGTGCCCGTCCCTTGCGAATCTTGTGTGATTATGACTGTGCGGGTCACTGATTCTGTGCGGCTGTGACTGTATTTTTGCGTCACTACGTGACTGCGTGGATGCGTCTGAGTCACTGCATGACTGTGTGTCCACCGTCCCAGACTGGGTCTGTCTGCCCCAGTCTGTGAATGACTGTCCCATATTGTACCTGTTTGCCTCAGTCTGTGCATGACTGTCCCAGACTGGGTCTGTTTGCCCCAGTCCGTGTATGGCTGTCCCAGACTGTGCCTGTTTGCCTCAGTCTGTGCATGACTGTCCCAGACTGGGTCTGTTTGCCCCACTCCGTGTATGACTGTCCCAGACTGTGCCTATTTGCCCGATCCGTCCGTCGCCGTCTTGTTTATTTGTGGATGCTTGCCTGTTTAACTGCGTTCTATTTGTCTAATTGTTGCAAGGAAAAAAATTGATCAATAGCGAGTCCAGAGTCAAGCAGCATCATACATATGAAACCAAGTAATCTTGCTCTCGAACCGAAAGCAGGATTGCAACACGAGTTTTCAGCAATTAAGAAGACATTATGAGCTTATAATTGACAATGCTTAGCATAGTCCCATTACTACCTATGCAGAACCAATGTCCGTATCCTACCTGTGATCGGTGCTCAGATCCAAGTGGGTAGGTCCTACTTATTCTACTATCACCATACCACACGTTTGTTCGTAGAAGAAACAGGGACGAAGGTAAGTTTATTTCGCAAGTAATAAGGCCAAATATACTAATAATAATAATAATAATAATAATAATAATAATAATAATATGCAAGGAAAAGATCAATAGCGAACTTCAGAAACCAGGCAACATCATACACATGGGACCAGATAGTCTTGACTCCGAATCAACTGCAGAATCGTGACTCAATGTCCAAGCCCAATCGGGCAACACTAACAACATAACTCAATGTAGCTCTCTCTCTGGAATGGCGCCTGGCGCCCTATCCACTCTACAGCCTAATCCTACAACTACAGCGTAGAAGCAACCAGACAACTTCACGACCAGCGAGTGATGATGTCAGCACCAATGCCAACCTTCTCTCCACCCAGGTACGTCTCTCCCTTCACCCACATTCTCCCTTGATAACCCACACAGCGCCCTTCACCTCCGAAGGACCACCTTCTCCCTTCACCTCCGAAGAACCACCTTCTTCCTTCACCTCCACTGCGCCACAGTCAACCTGGCTATGGCTGCCAGCGCCCTGTGCCAGTGTCCTGGTAACTGTGCCCAGGCCCACCCCAGTGTGGCCCAGGAAGTACAGTTGCGGCCCTCATGCCAGGGCTACCGTCCAGATGCAAATCCATGTGTATGTGACCGAGTGTGTTTGTGTCGTACGAATGTCAGTGCGTGCGGGATATCCCGGGTGACCCAGAACGTGTGAACTGTGAGTTGTTGGGTCGCCACAGCTAGTGGAAGTGAACTCTTATCCGGAAGTCATATCTCTGAGTATTCGAGTGAGCACATGTCGCCATTTTGCTACGCAGATGTTCATATGTATGAAAGTGTGAATGAAAATTGAGTCTGAGTGCTCAATAATAATAATAATAATAATAATAATAATAATAATAATAATAATAATAATAACAAAAATAATAATAATAATACTAAGGAACATAAATATGGACGAGCACAAAATCCAAATCGCAAAATCACACTGAAGTCCAAGTAGTCAAAGCAAGAGCAGATAGCACAATGGAACCGGGTAACCATCCATTTGAGAACGATACAACAGAATCATGACTCAATGTTCATAGCCCAATCGGGCAACATCAACAGCATAACCCAATGTAGCTCTCTCTCCTGAATGGCGCCAGACGCATTATCTACTCTACAGCCTAGTACTACAGCTACAGCAAGGAAGCAGCCAAACAACTTGCCGACCAGCGAGTGATGACGTCGACACCAATGAAGGTCTCCTCTCTACCAGGTACGTTTCTCCCCTCACTCATAACTTCGTTCCCCAACTCACAAATGCGACATACTCCCAAGGATAATTATGCATGTAATAATAATAATAATAATAATAATAATAATAATAATAATAATAATAACGCAATGAAATAAGCAACAGCGAGATAATAATTTCAGATTATACCATCACATCGAAGCTAAATAGTCACATTGTGTCCAGAACAGTATTTTCACTAATAATACACCAATGGTGGTTCATAGTGTTGAAAGCTACTATCGGGAGAGCATACTCTCTCCGCCCCCGACACAAGAGTCCAGTTCCTTCGCCCTCCTACTTGGCGCTCAGCGCCCAGCCTACTCCTACATAGTCACTACAGATTACACAAGACACTACAACTGCTGACATCAGCAGCAATGCAGACCATCGCCAATACAAGGTAAGTGCCCTCACATCATCATCATCATCAATGGAGAATCAATATCAATGTCCTATCTGGCGCTCAGCGCCCCGACTACTCCTACACAGCTACTACAGACTATGGAAAGACAATGCAACTGTTGGCATCAGCGGCAGCCTGAAGTACTTGAAGATGACGCCCATGCAGACCATTGCCAACGCAAGGTAAGTGCCCCCAGATCATCATCATCATCATCATCATCATCATCATTATCATCAACATCATCCTTCACCTATCACCATCATCCCATCATCATTATTATCATCATCGCATCTTCACCATCATCATCCCTTCTCCGCCCCTTTCTCCTCTCTCTCTTACACACACACATACACATACACACATACACACATACCCACACACACACATACACAGAAATAGCGATCAAGCGAGCGAAGGTCCGCCAGTGGGTGAGCACAAACGACGACGTATACTCCCGTGTTGTAGCGGGAGATTCATTCGACTCAGCTCCTCTCCTTGGTGGAGGTCTCGCGGTTCAAGCCGCGAGATCGAGAATATACCGATTCTCTCTCTCTCTCCCTCCCTCTCTCTCAATCTCTCTCTTTCTCCCTCCCTCTCTCTCAATCTCTCTCCCTCTCCCTATCTATGTATGCGAATTAACTCCCGCATATCTACGTCTTTCTTCTGTTGAATCATTATCTCGACCGATCCTTTCGTAAACGATCTTCGATATGTCCTATCTGAGCGGGTTGCAGAGTCCTCCCAAGCCAACCGTGGGATGAGTCTGCTAAAGAAGTTGAGGGTGACGAACAGATGCATGCCTGTCTACCCTGCGTGTCTTGCACTATGTGGGTAAACAATTCGGTGCTTCAGGGAGTGCCACCAATGAATTCCAGGTTGCAGACGGAGTTCCTCGCACCCGTCTAGGCGCCATGACTACTGTGGTGAAGGTGGCATGCCTTCTTGCAGGAAAAGGGAGAGAGGGTGAGGGAGAGATGGTGGACTTAGAGAAGAAGAACTCTCTCCCTCTCTCTCCTCTCTCTCGCGCACACGCATACACGGTTGCACGCTGTAAAGGTGCAGTCCAGAACAAGAACCGACCTCCCATACAAGATAGCGTGGCTGAAGACTTATATACCAATGATCCGAACGATCCATATCGGAATGCAGTCCCAATCATACATCATCATCGTTCCTTAGTGTGAAGGGGCCTGGCGCTCGTACAGGAAGAATGCACCAGTCCCTGCCATACACAGACGAAGAGGAGGGGGATTAGACGAAAGGAGGGGGAGAGATGGGAATGTCGTCAACACCAAGTCTGTGATACAGGTCCCAAATAATCCCGTCCAATGTCTGAATCCCAATGTCGAGTTCTGGATCCAACGCCGTCGAGTTTCGAGTCACAACTCTCTCTCTCTTTTCTCCCTCTCCATCTCTTCTCTCTCTCTCCTCTACCGTCTTGTTTGTATATTAGATGTATTAAAATAATAATAATGATAAATGATAATAATGTCAATAATAAAAATAATAATAATAATAATAATAATAATAATAATAATCATCGTAATAATATTAATACAAAACTGGATCCATACAAGCTACGTTTTCGGTCAGATACATGCAGCGAGGGTGTGCGTTTCCCTTCAGAGGGAAACGCGCCGTAGCAGTGGTAATCGTTGACAGGTAAACTTTCCTTCTTCTTCTGCCTTCTCTCTCTCTTCTTCATGCCTTCTCAGCTAGCCGAAACAACAGTAAGTTCCGAATGTGCTTGGTCACCAGTTGTGGCCGGGTTAATTTGATTCGAGGCTTCGAGCCTTCTCCTCTTCCTTCGGCTCCTCCCCCTTTCTCCCTCATCCATTTACGCAGACCCACATTCACACACACACTCTCACACACACACTCACACTCACGTACACACACACACGTACGTGTAGTATGTATACTTCCACGTCCTGGCGAAAGATTCATTCAATTTTGCTCATCTATCGATGCCATCGGTGCAAGCAGCGCGAGGCCAGCCCAAGGATGGAGACTGTTTGGCGAGGCGTATCTCACCCAATCTCTCTCTCTCTCTCTCTCTCTCTCTCTCTCTCTCTCTCGTAGTCTGCAGACGCAGTGAAGTCGGGTAGCGAGAGGGTGAGGAGAGATGGTGGACCTAGAAGAGAAAGAAGAAGAATTCTCCCTCTCTCTCTCTCTCTCTCTCTCTCTCTCTCGTAGTCCGCAGATACCGAGAAACTAGACGATGAGAGGGTAAAGGAGAGAAGGTGGACTTAGAAGAGAAAGAAGAAAAACTCTCTTTCGTAAGTTTGTAGGCTTACCACCTTTCTTCTCGCCGTCGTTGTCGTTACCGTCGTCTTCGTCAGCCCGTCATTGCCGTCGTTCGTCACGAGGTAAGTATCATCTTTCCCCTCTCCTTCTCCTTCTTCTTCTTCTTCCTCCTCCTTCTTACTTTCCTCCTCCTTCTACTTCTTCTCCTCGTTGCCACCTTCATCGATCGCGCATCCTTTCCTCTGCGCGGCCATCTTCTTCACTCCGCGAGGTCCACCCCCGTTACTCCCCGCTTGCTGCTGCACCGCGCCGCGCATTCCTCCGTACGCTTGCGCATCCTCCCTGCGCCCTCCTTTTACCGCGCATGCTTGCGCATCCTCCCCGCGCTGTTACCATCGTCGTCGCCACACCGTTACCTCGTCTTCGTTCGACCGTGCGGTCAGGTAGGTGCCCTTCTCTTCTCTTCCCCTTCTTCTTCTCTCCTCTTCTCCTTCTTCTTCTCTCCTCCTCCTCCTCCTCCTCCTCGTATGGTTATCCACTCCTCCTGCTCGTGCGCGCTACCCGCGCGACTCGCTCTACCCCGTTCTCTCCCGAGCTGTGAGCCAGTGTAGAGCGCCCTTCACAACTTAGAGGCCGGGATTCGCGGTGTATCAGGTTGCCCTTTCGATGAATCCGTCGCGAATCACGCGATAGATTCATCAAGACAACTATCTGAAAACTACAGATTCAACAGAAAAGAAGAAAATAAAATAATAATAATAATAATAATAAAAAATAAAAAAAAATCTAATCGTTAAAGATAATAAAGAAAATAAATAAATAAAAGAAAATGAAAGAATCTAACTGCTAACCACCCCGTGGAACCACCTGTCGGATCCGGGGCTTAACTCTACTACCCTCTAATTAACTTCCTATGTAGAGATCACGGGTTCAAGTCCCGGTCATCTCAGACCGGGCAAACGAAAGTTGAGCTCCCTTTCAAAAAAAGCGAGCTAGCTCAGAGGGCAGCGGGTCGTGATTCCCAGATCCCCCGCATGTCAAACAGTCCTGGAACCTACTGAGCTAGCTCCCACTTCAAGTAGAAGGGAGCTGCTCAGGTATGTATAGAGTAATGTCTCGGGGTTTGGCCCGACCAGCAGTCCGACCCCGCCTTTAAGCCTGTGTATGTGCATGCTTGTCGGTCCTGCAGGCCTGTCGGCTTGAGCTCGTTGGCTTGAGTGTGAGTGTGCCCTGCAAGGGCACTTGGTCGCTCAGAAGGCCCGAAGGGCCGATACTTCAGCCGTGGCCGCGACATTGAGAGTCGCAGCGGAAAAACATTCGAGTGGCGGGGTTAGGTCTGCGACTCTCAGAGCAGTGGGAAAAACCACTCAAGTAGCAGGTCGGTCGGTACTTAGCCGTGGCCGCGATATTGACGGTCGCGGTGGGGATCTCAAGTGGCAGGTAGGCCGGTGTCCGGCCACCCTCTTGGTAACCTGGGCAGTTCGCCCAAACCAGCAGGATACCCCCCCCTTGCGCGAGTTGGCGGCTAAGCTCGTGACCGGAGCGGGTGAGGTCACGAGTCAGTTTCGGAAGAGGTATCGCAGGCGTGCTTCAAAAAAAGGGGTCGGTGGAGACATAACCACATAGGCTCAAGGAAAGACCTCGAGGGCACATCGAGGCTCGCAATCAACACCGCTCCAGTCARTGGAGGGAAAAGGGGTCAGAGAGAGGGTTTTCAAGCGTGCCACCGCGAGCTCGTGGAATAAACGGTTTTTGAGAGCTTTGGGCCGAAGCACGTGGACCCTTTCAGAGCGAACATCCCGACCCCCGTAGGAAAGGGAAGACCCGGGGCTTCGGAGCTTGCCTCGAGGCCGGTCGCTAGCACCGACAAGGCCGCGACTGGAACTCGGGACCTAGAGGGGGGCAAGTTCGGAACAACGAGGCTCGAAGAAGACTTGAGAAGGACACGTTAGCAACGAAAACTCCGAACCTCGATGCTTTCTTAGGGGACAAAAAAACTTGGCTAGCCAGTGAAGGCAAGCTCGTAGCTCGCTCAGATTTGGAGGACAAATTTATCAGGCCAGGAAATGGGCAAGCTCGGAACGACCCAGCTTGGAGGGCGGGAACTTGGCGACCTAGGGAAGTCGAAACCCGCAACTACTTAGCGCGCAAGCCCGTAACAGTTTGGTGCGAAAGGCAAGACTTAGCGCGCCAACACAAAAAAAACAAGCTCTTAACAGCTTGGTTCGTGAGACAAAACTTAGCGAGTCCGTAAAGACGACAACCTTGTAACAGTTCGATTCACAAGGAAAACTTTAGGAAGCCAGGTAAGACAAACCCATGACTGCTCTGTCCGTAAGGAAAAACTCTAAGGAAAAAAAGGACAAGCTCGCAATAGCTAGGTTCCTAGCGAGCCAGTAAGTTGGCAACAACTCGAGTCGCGAGGCAAAACTCAGTGAGCCGGATGAGGCAAACCCTTGACTGCCCAATTCGTGAGGCGAAATTTGGAGAGGCGGGAAAAGAGCGAGCTCGTGTCCGCTCAGTTTGCGAGTGGGAGTAACTATGAGCCGCACCAAGCAGCCGACGCGACGCACGTTGTAGATCCGAGCTCGGCGAAGCCCTGCTGAGAATCTGGGGCGAGAAGGAGTCGCCCACTCGCTCTCCCTTTCTTTCCCTCCCTCGTACTTTTCTCTTACTCTCTCTCTCTCTCTCTTTCTTTCTCTTACTTTTGTCGGCTTCTCCCCCCTCCTTCTCTCTTTTTTTCTCTCTCTTCGCCAGCTTTCCCTCTCTTGCTTCTTTTCCCGCCTCTCTCTCTCTCTGCTTCTGTGAGCGCCACACTCCGTTCCGCCCTCTGCGATTGAGCGCACACGCCTTCGTGAGTGGGTACTATCGACGCCTCCTCACCCGCTTGGACTGCCGTTGTTACCCACCCCTCGTCACCTCTTTCTCTCTCTCTCTCTCTCTCTCTCTCTCTCTCTCTCTCTCTCTCTCTCTCTCTCTCTCTCGTCCCCGCGAGTCCCGTTTCTCCCTATCTCGTCTCCCTTTTTCTCTCTCTCTCCCTCCTTCTTGGCGACAGGGCCCGGTGTGAACCGATCGCCTTCCCTTTATCCCGACATCCCTCCTTCGCTCCGGGTTCCAAATGACGACACGCGCCACCTCGACGAAGATCCCACCGCTCCGCCGCCGCGATTTGGCTGTTATGGAAAAGGAGCGAAGCGTGACCCGCTTCTATTCCTCCAGTCCTTGCCGTCTTCGACCCACTCCGACCTCCTCAATGCAGCTCATTGACGTCTTGACACCGCCCCGGAAAACAAAGACCCTTCCCTCCTTATCCTTCCTCTCTCTCTCCTTCTCCCTGAGTCTCTCTCTCTCTCTCTCTCTCTCTCTCTCTCTCTCTCTCTCTCTCTCTCTCTCTCTCTCTCTCTCTCTCTCTTGTAGACTGTTTCGAACACCGCGAGGAGCGCTAGTGAGCGCCCGCTGTCTCCTCGTTCGGCCGCGTCCCCGCGCGGCTGAAACCCACACGCTTTCTCTCTTCACTTCCTTTCTCTCCCCAATCCCCCCCCTCTAGTAGGCTGCCCGTACGGGATCCGTGCTTCAACCTTTCCCTAGCGCTATTCGGGCTCCCGGGCTAGAGACACAGAGCCTTATCTTTCGCGACCTACCTCGAGCGTCCGTTGGCGCTCATAACAGAACTCTATGCTAGCTCGCGGAGCAACGTTCTCCCCTTCTCTTCCTCTCCCCCTCCCTCTTTCTCTCACTCGTTCGACCCTCTTCTCTCCCCGTCCTCCAGCGCCTCGAGCTTGGTCGGACGTCGAAAACGATCTCCCAGAACTCGACACTCCCGGTTGCTGCGGCGCTCGTCCGCGAGACAGAGCGGAGACGTGCGCTAGAACCCGTGCGCTCTGAAAGTACCCAGTCCGCTCCCCAAAGTGCCCTTCGTACGCGCCCCTCTCTCTCGCCCCCCTCTTCCTTATATAGCTTTCAGCGTCGATCGCTCCTTCCGATCTTTTCTCCCTCGCTTCTAACTTCTCGCTTCCCACCGACTTTTCGCCAAATTTTCGTTTTTGCGGCCATCCTTCCTCAGTCTCCCGCCCACCTTTGTAGTTCTCTTTCTGGCTTCGCGATCCACCTTACTCTCCCCTGCCCAATCATCGTGATCTCTCAGCCGCCTATGGATTCAAGGTCTTCTCGGCCTTCTCATGTTCTCTCTTCCCACCTTCACTTTCACCCGCCCCGCAGTGCTTTCCCGCCGTCGAACCCTGCCCGTTTGTCTCCCCTCCATCCCCACCTCCTCTATTGCGTCTTCCTGCCTTTGGTGTCGCCGAAGCCCGACTCTTCGTCCGTTCGCCTCCCTCTCACTTCCACCCGTTTGACAGCGTCCTCCCACCCCTGGTGTCGGCGAATCCTAGGACCGCCCATCGGACTCCCTTCCAACTTCCTTACGTTATACCGTGTTTGAACCTGGCCAGGTATTTGAGCTTTTGAGTTTAGCACGCCTTCGACAGTTTTCAAGAACCGTCTTTTGGCGACCCCACCCGACGACGGTTGCCCTTCCCACTCCGAAGACGTTTGTCCCTTCTCCCTTCTTGGGCCTGATTCACGGGGCGCGACATCCTCGGTTTTGGACCAACCCTTTACCCCCAGCTATCGGAGCTGTCTGGGACCATAATTCTCTTTCCTCCCCGCGACCCTCATATAGCGACCTCGATCCTTTGGCCGCGGACTCCCGGCTGACCGATCGACTGCCTCGACAGGCCCAGGTTCCTTCCGAGTTCAGCACGCCTCAATCTCTCATGATTTCGCCAGACGCCGTGTTAGAATTGCGTCGCCGTATTGCTTGGCGGAGCCGTGGCATTTCTCCTGATCTCCCGGGACCGTAGCACAATCAAATTTCCCCTCGGGCGCCCGCGGTAGCCGGGAGATTCTTCATGGCCGAGGTCCTGGACCGCCCCTGACCGCCCGTTTATGTCTGGTCAAGGCCTCTTCTGATGCATGTTGCCTTCCCCGACTTTTTCAGATCTTGGCACCGAAACTTCAATCTTTTATGATCCGCCCGAACCTGCTTGCGCCCAAGGTTCAGACCGTCCCTCCAGCCAATCGCAAGGTTAGTACGAAGACCCGGACGCCCGAGGTCATCCACAAATAGCATGTCCACACGCACACATACGACAAAACCCAATCAAAATAGCAAAAAAAAGRAAAAAAARGTGTATATTTMAWWAAAAAAAAMCTCGGCRGGTAGACAGCCGCCCGACAACCAGCCCACACCCCATCTCTCGCCGTCCCCGGCGAGCATTTCCCAATGTATTTCCCCTTTCCTCATTTTAGCTCATCCCATTTCCCCTGGTTCCTCTAGTTACCCACGCCCCTCGACGCCCGTTTTTTCTAACTATGTTCGTTTCTCCTAATTAAGGTATAAAATCCCTTTCGGTGTCACAACATACCGTTCTTTCCCGGCTCACGTTTCCCTAACTATGGTACATCCTTCCCGTTGGTTCCGTGACACCCGTCCCTCTTTAACTATGATACAATCTCCCTTCCTAGGACTAAGATTCATGGCGCATCATCCTACGACCGTTTCTGTCTCCTCTTCCTCTTCTCGTGCCTTTCCCTCTTTCGTTTCCTCTCTTCTCTCTCCCGTTTGATTTTTAAGGCTTTCCTTGAGGCACTCCTCCTTTCTCTTAGCCTGCGCTTCCCTAACTGGTCGGCGTCACCTTCCTCTTCTCTAGGCCTTTTCTTCTTCCTAGGGGTCTTAGGTAGCGAAGGCTTTTGAACCTTATACCCCTTTCTTGTTGGGCAAGACGAGGCCCCTTGTCTGGAGGTCTCCCCTTTTTCATGAGTGATGGTCAATTCTGCTTCGAGCACTTCCTTCCCTTTTCGTTTCGGCTCCTCCCCAAAGGTCCCTCTTGATCGGAAGATTTTGAGACGAACCCCTGCGACAGGGTCCCTTAGCCTACTCCCATCTAATTCAGCGAGCATATAAGCCCCCCCGTCCAATCTCTTTAGGACCTTATACGGCCCCATCCATCGGTTCGCTAATTTTCGGCTCCAGGTCTTTTCCAGTGACGAAATCGTACATCAGCACTAGGTCGTCAATCCCTAATGGCGCCTTCCGGACCCGCAGATTTTTGTCCCACCTATCTTTCCCTTTCGCCCTCTCTCTCTCGATGTTCTCACTGGCCGTGGCTACCCCGACATCCAAGTTCTCGGCTATCTGCTGTATCCGTGCTTCCAATAGCTCACCCCTAGATATGTTGGTTTTCCATGAGACACTTGTCCAAGTGTCAATGTGGAACTCAATGGGTAGGGGACAATGCCTATCGAACCAAAGGGTGTAAGGAGGGTACCCAGTACTCGATTTGACCGTGATGTTGTCTGGCCAAACTGCGTACCGTAAATACTTAGGCCATTGTTCCGCACGACCCTTGCACCACTTTGCTAGGGCGTCCACAAGTGTCCGGTGCCCCCTCTCTACCGGCGCGTTGCTTTGGGGGTGATAAGCGGTTGTATAGGCCGCCCCGATCCCTGCCTTTTCTAATAACCCTTTTACCTTTTGGGTCAAGAACTCAGTTCCCCTATCCATGACTATTCTCCCGACACACCCATACCGCGCGATATACATAGGAGAAAATCACTCACCTCCTCCCCCGTCTTTTTTTTAATGGCCTTTGCTTTTACGAATCCGGTGAGGTCATCCCGGGCGTTGATTATATACCGAAGACCGCCGACCCTTTTGGCATGGTCACCAAGTCTATATGGACCTTCTCGCCCGGGACCGTGGGAAGCGACGGAACTAAGGGTTCTTTGTATCGAACCGTCGCCCTCTTCTGGCAAGCTTTACAGGTCGAACAATACCTTTCCACATCGGTGTATTGCCCGTCCCACCAATAAAGCCTGCGGACCTTATCGAAAGTGCCTTTAACCCCCCTGTGACCCCCAACGACCCTATCGTGTAATTCCTCTATGACTGCCCTTTTCTCCTCCGGATCGCACAACACCCTCATGGGTATCGCGAACTTGGTGGGTCTTTTGAAGAGGTGGCCTCCCCGCAGGCAATATCCCAGTGCCTCTTGCTGGATCCTTTCAGTCCCTGTTTCCCTACCGGCCAAATATAGTCCCATGTCTCGGTACTTCCCGTCGTAGAGATTCGCGAGAAAAGTCCTTGGGCCTCCTTCTTCCCCTCGGCTGCTCCCCGCTACTTGCGCCCTATTAGCGGCGACTTTCATTATCGCCTCTTTGGCCATTGTCTCCTCTTCCTTCTTAAGCCTAGGCAGGTCCTCCTCTCGAATGGGAAGCCGGGACAATCCATCGGCGACCTGGTTCTTGGCCCCCGATATCCTTTCGACCCTATAGTCGTAAAGCCTGATATGGATCATCCAGCGGGCGATGGTCGGATCTGTCAGTGAGAAATCATTTTGGAGGACTGCGGCCACTGCTGTCGGGTCCACCCTTAGGAGAAATCGCCGTCCGTACAGGTAGTGACGGAAGGCTTTTAGGCTATGCAGTACCCCCAACACTTCCTTCTTGAATTGACTATAATTTCTCTTTGCGGGATTCAAGGTCCGGCTCTCGAATCGCAACGGTCTCTCTCTCCCCTCCCCATCCTTTTGCGACAGGAGGCCCCCAACTGAGTGAGGTCCAGCGTTCGTGGATACTATAAACGGGCGACTCTCCTCATCTTCGAAAAATGGGACTCCCAGGACCTCTCCACCTTTGCGGAACTCCCCCTTCAAAGCTTCCATGGCCGCGGCTTGCTCTTCTCCCCAAACCCATCCTTCCAATCTCTTGAGGAGTCTTCTCAGGGGTTCTGCTTTCTCTCCATAGGCTTTTATGAAGATTCTCCAGTAGCCCACAACCCCTAGAAACTGCCTGACCTCTGTTATGGATTTGAGCGGCGATAACCAAGTCATCAACTTTACTAGTTTCTCGGGATCGGGCCTCCGCCCCTCCTTATCGCAAATGAACCCTAATATCTTGATGGAGGATACGCCCCAACGACACTTAGTCCCGCTTACCGTGAGGTTGGCGTCGTCTAGTTTCTCAAGGACGTCCCTGACATCTTTCATGTGGTCGGCCACAAACTTTCTAACCCCAGGGAAAACCTCGGTCTCATCCCGCTCGACCGGCCGTTTTGGGAAATCATCCAGCAAGACCTCCACCTTCTCCGGTATGAATTCCTTGAGGACCGCGATCATGGCCCTTTGGAACACGGCTACCCCATTCGTCCAACCCATCGGTACCACCATCATTTGAACCAGCCCTAAGGGTGTATGCATGGCGGTCATGTGCCTGTCCCGGTAATCMAAAGGAATTTCGTCATACCCCGAGAAAAGATCGCAAATAGAGTATATTGAGCGACCCGCCGATCCTTCCGTTAGCAAGTCGACCTCAAGTATAAACCCCACGTCTCTTACGGTGACTGCATTGGTCCTCTGGAGGTTCTGGATCCATCTTAGTTTGTTGCTATCTCCCTTCCTTAAAAAGAACCACTTATTGGAGTAGGCACTCTTGCAAGGTTCCGCGACGAATGTCCTGATTTTTTCCTTGATGAAGGTCACTATCTCTTCTTTCTCCTTTTGAGCGTACTTCCATTGGGGCCTATCCTTCCAAGGGACGTGCGGGACCGTGTGGATCCGGGCAGGCTTAGCATACCTTGGGTCGATTCTCCCTCTCTCTGAGTCATCAAAGGCAATGGCCTTATCGCAGCCCCTTAAGGTCATCGCTATGAACTGTTTTTCTTCCTCCGTGAGATTCCCATCTCCTATATCCATTTTTGCCAGTCTATCGGCCGTTATCCTTTGCCCTTCCATCTCTTTCCTCTTCCGGATGATATCGGCTATCTCCTCTTTCGATATTGTAGCCTCCCCCATTCTATCCCGACTAACCGCGGCGGGTTTTACTTTCTCCGCCACGGTTTTGTGCTTCTTAACTCCGCCGGCTAGGGGGATCCCTCTAAAAAAGACATGCTCATGCACCCACCGAATTCCTCCTCCTCGTCCTCCTTCTCGTACCCCATACCGTTAATTACAATCCTATCCCCCACGTCCTCGACCTCCAATTGGTCCCTCTTGGGTCCTCTATCCATCAAGGGTACTTCCTCTAGACGGACCCGGCGCACCCTCGACTGGCTCCCCTTGCGCCTAGTAAGGCTGGTCCGGTTACGTTCATCTTGAGCGTCTACGGTCTTTAGGACCACTCGGATTCCATCAGGACTTTGGATCGAGAGGGTTTGACTTCCATCCGGCAAATCAACTGTGGTTGTGTAAACCGCGCTCAACCAGATTCTCCCGAGGATCAATTCGGAGGAGCATTCTTTTACCGAAAAGATCGGAACTGTGACCTCTACCCCAGCTACCTCAATCACGGGGCTATGACACACCCCTTCAGCCGGTTGCAGCTTGTTATCGGCCACCACCATTGACATTGCTACCCCTCGATCTATTTCCAATCCCAGCTCCCGAGCGATGGAGTCCCTACAAATCATAGACTCAGACCCGTTGTCTACCAGAGCCCTCATCTTTTTCCCGCTTACCACTGCCTGGAGCTGGCCGCTACCTAACACATAGAATTTCTTGGCCTCTTCTCTCGAGAAGAAGTTGGCAGGTAGCTCCTCCAGAGTAATGCGGGAGGCCTGTGCTTCTTCTTTGGCTGACCCTTCCACCGGTACCGTGGGTCCCCCAACGATCGGGACTCTAACCTTCCTAGTGATGCTTAGGAGTTCCTCCCTGGCACTTTTGCTCGCGGCTAGATATTCTAAAAGGGTGCATTGCATGGGCTGCATCAGAGTCCTCCTAAGAGGTGCTACCGTGTCTATCTCATCCAGAGTGCACTTCATCTCGAACTTTTTGGGCCCCCTTTTCTTAGGCGATTTTGGCGATGTGGGCTCCTCCTTCTTTTCCTCCACCATTTTCACATCGGTCATTGGCCGGTCATTGTCGCCGCTCTTCACTTCCGTCCTTTCCGTCACGCTCGCTTGGTTCTCAGATGTCCCAGCCCCGATCTGCATCCTTACCCTTAGGCAGGGCCTCTCTTCCTCTGGCTGGGTTTCTATGAACTTACTGCTTGGGGCTCCCTAATGGACACCCCTCCCGGTGACTCCACCATTTGGACGTGAGCCGTGTTGGAGGAGCTTCCGACTTCCGGTTTCTTTCCCAGTCTAGCCTCCTGAAGGGCCACCCTCTTGTCCACGTTCACCTTCATTGATGGGTAAAAGGAGACCACCTCTCCACTATCTCCTCACACAACCCACTTGTTCTCATTTAGCTCGACCATTCCCAATCTCAAAGTCTCCGTGAGATAGGGGCAGTCCCGCTTGATGTGATTTTCTTCATTGCAGTAGACACACCCGGCCCGAGCTTGGGGATTGTTGGGGCGCAGACCCCCTCGTGTTGTTGTCGCTATAGGCACAGGCGGAGCTGGTGGCGGTGGTGCTGGGGGTGGTGGCGCCCTAACCTCCGGTCGCGGCCCAGGGGCCCTTGCTGGAGGGGCGTCTCCCCACCTTCCATCCCTAGCATCCTTCCAATGGGAGCTCCCCCAATCGGAACCACGACTCCCCCCTATCTCCCGGTCGTTCCTCCAACCTCCTTGGCCACTTGATTCGTTCCTCCATCCGGTAGGTCGTTCTCCCCACCGAGGAAAAGGTGGGCCCGGGGGCGGTTTATCGCTCCCCCTTGGACCATCGTTTCGCGTGCCTCGCATGTTGCGGAGTGCCATGTCCAAGGTCTCTTTCATATACTCCCTCACATCTACTCCTCCCCCTGTGAAAACTACCTCCGCGACTTTCTCGAAATTTGCGGAATCCCTTGGGGTCTTTTCAAGGACCTCTTTCCTCTTCTCCTCTGGTAGGTGCAACATGAACATCACGCACCTATCCACTTCAGACAACATTCCCCTGTCCACTAGGGTCTGGGACAAGCGTTTGAACCTTCTGGTGAAGGCCACCAAGCTCTCTCGATCCCCCCTCGTAATTCGTCTCAAGCCTTCCACGGTTGGGATCAGGTCGTCACAGGAGAAAGTCTGCAATAGGCTCGCCCTGAAGGTCCTCCACCTGTCGTCGGAGGGGTGGATAGCCCGGATCGCGGTGTCTAACTCGGGGTCCGAGTGCTGGATAAAATAGTCGATCCACTCTCTTTCGGAGAATCTTTTACGGTAAGCATAGCTCTCCCACTTCTCCACAAACCCTGTTACATCTCGTCCATCGAAGAAAAGCGCCTCCAGATCTAGGTTGACGTCGTAATACGGTACCCGTCGGTCGTCGTATCGGCGAAAATAGGGACCTTTCATTGGCCCATTGGTTGCCGGATCATATGGCTTGTACCACGAGGGATCGGGCTCCTCTATCTGGCCTCGAGGTCTTGGTGGCTCCCAGGGGTCCTCCGCGTAGCGGCCCCGCTCATCCGGCCAGTCTGCTTCCCACCGAGCGTGGTCCTGCCCTCTAAAGCATCTCCAGGCCTCCACCCCTTGGCTCCTGCCTGTAATCTCGCCGGGCGCCCATGCAGCATCTACTTCTCTTACGGTCCATCTACGTGGCCTACCATCAGCCTCCGCCGGCCTTTTGTCTCTAAAGCCCCTTCTACTTGGTCCCCCTTCCTCTTCTCTCCGGGGTGGTCGGTACCCCTCCTTATCTCTTGGAAATTCCAGGACTTCTCCCATTCTTGCGTCCGGTAAATCCCCCCACCAAGATTCTATGGGAAGGTCCCTCGAGCCCTCAATTGCCCCTTCTCTCGCAGGCATTCGCATTTCCACACCAGATCGCGGCCCCACCAAGCCCTGCCTTTCACTGGTGACGGCCTCCGGGACCCTTTCGACCCATCTCCGCGGCCTGCCGCCGGCCTCTGCTGACCTCCCCTCTCTCAAGTCCCTCCTGTCCTGACACTCCTCTTCCTCCCTCCTAAGAGGTCGATACCTCTGTCTATCTCTAGAAAATTCCCGCGCTTCTTCTAACCTTGCTTCCGCATCCATTAGGTCCGCCCACCGGGACTCCACCGGAACGCCTCTCGCGGCTTTGGTGACCCCTTCGTTCACCGGCACCTGCAGCCCCACATCCCTGTGCACTCGCACTTCCGTGCCACTCCTTTGCCCCTCCGAGGCTTGTCTTTCCTCCGAAGCCATTTTCGGACCTCCCTCGACCCTATCTAGCGCTTCCGCCCCCCCTGTCATTTCCTCCACTACTCTACTTAGACTGGCCCCCAACTCGGGACTCTTTACTATCCCCCTCCTTTCAGTGGTTTGCGGCGGACTAGAGAGACCAGCCTCCACTTCACACTCCATGCACCCTTATTGGCAATTTCTAGTCGCTTCCTTCACTATCGTCCGCGTTACCTTCTCGCTCGTGTCTCTCACTACTCTTTGCGTTAATTTCTGAGCTCTCTTCTTCCTCCGATCCCTCCTTCTCTTCACTAGAGTCGTCGTTAGCACTTTATCCTCCCGACTCCTCGCTGGTTACTGTCCACCAGGAATCTCTCAGTTTCTTCTCCTCGCTAGCGCCCAATGCAAGATTCGCAATCTCCAGATCCGAGACGCCCCTAACCTCTTCTTGCGCACATCTCCTAATCAAATCCCTGTCCACATCACCTGGCTGTCCGGAGAATAGAGGTTTGATGAACTCCCCAACGCGTGCCCACCACTCGAAGTCGGTGTCCACTCTCGACTCCCAGCACTAGGTAAATAACTCGTGGCCTCCTTCTTCACCCAGAGGGAATTTTTCTATCACTTGACTCCTCAATCGGACTCTCCTCGTGGTCTCGTCGTCTGCATAGAGTCGTTGATAGGCCCAGGTAGGGATACGCCAAGTTCTCCTGTGGGTTGCCTTCGAAACTTCCTCCCTCCCTCGATATTCTACCTTATCAATCACGGGTCCCTCGGTGCCACCCGTTCTCAATCAACCCACTCGTTCTAGGGCCCTTTCGGCGATGCCTAGAGGATCTTTTCCTTCCGCTAATTCGGTTGCGAAGATTAGCCAGGCGTCAGGGGACAAGTATATTTCTGCTTTCCTAGTGCAACTGCTTCCCTCGGACGCCACTGAGAACCTGACCAGTAGTCACCTCACCTTCCCCTCTAACTTTCGGGAGAGTCACTCCATGTCTTCCCACCCATGTTATAGCCTTATCAAAGGTACCGTTGTGAGGAAACCCGGGAAGGGGTCACCTACCGTTCGCTGAAGCCAAGGGCAACGGTGCCTGTCACTCGCCGCGCCCGCTTCCGAGGTCCTCAGCGACCGATAGGGTATGTGGGGCGGATATGCCTGTCCGCCCCCACTGTGAGGAGGAGGTTTATATGCTCTTCTTCCGGCGCAGCAAATTGCGAAAATTATTCACCCTATCAAACAATCCGTTTGGATTCACAGGTCTATGAGAAAGGATCAATTCTCAAGGATATCAAATTCGGCTCCCAATCACTAGGCACTAGATTTTGCCACTAAGAACAGAGACAGGGTGTTATCATGACCAGCGATGTTCCCGGACACACAACTCCATATTTTCTGGACTTTCAAACTTGTGACGAAAGGGAGAATCAATGAGCAGCCATGGCATCAGCCCCCACACTGGTGGTTTCAGAACCGGTTTATAGATCAAAGTCCCGCAATGCAACCCCCCCTGATGGGATGCTTGATCAAGGAAATAGGGACACTTCTGATACCTGATTGGTCGATCTGACTAAGTTTACAATGAATCAAGATCGCAAAAGATAATCAAGGTGGTCGTGGGTAATTGAACAGCTGAACTCTGCATGATTAACATAACTGCATACGGGATTTTTCTTCACCTCAAATCACCGGGTGGTTCCGAAATCTGTGTCTGCAAAATAGCCTGGCATTACGCCCATTTGTTTTCGTAATCAAGGTCGCTACGGTCACTGCATGGTTTTTCAAGGCCCCCTTATGGAACTGGTGTCTGATCTTCCATTGAGGGCGTCTTTTAAGAGGAATAACCGCTGATGCGGCTGCATGAAGTGTGAGTGAGGGAAAACCAACTTGCATTTTACACAGTTGTTCCGAAGTTCCCTTCAAAGAGTAATGCTGCTCTTGCCGTTATTCCTTTCTCACAACTTTCTCTTGGTCTGTGTACCCAACCCATATCAGCCCCTGTTACGTTCATACTGTCATCACACCGTATTCATGGAAGCTTTCAGTTCGAGCGCTTCAATCGGAGACCGCTACTTATAGATAATTCTTGAGTCGGATCATCCAACAGACCCGTGCCCCGTTGGCTCAGCTACAAGGAAAACATGAGATTCAACATCAATATTGGAAAACAGAAAATTCTTCTCTCTTCCTCTCTCTCTCTCTGCCTGCGCACTCCCTCACTCTCTCTCTCTGCCTGCGCACTCCCTCTCTCTCTCTCTCTGCCTGCGCACTCCCTCTCTCTCTCTCTCTGCCTGCGCACTCCCTCTCTCTCTCTGCTTGCGAGCTCCCTCTCTCTCTCTCTCTCCCTCCGAGCTCCCTCTCTCTCTCTCTTTCTGCCTGCGCACTCCCTCTCTCTCTCTCTCTGCCTGCGCGCTCCCTCTCTCTCTCTCTCTGCCTGCGCGCTCCCTCTCTCTTTCTCTCTGCCTGCGCGCTCCCTCTCTCTCTCTCTCTATGTTCGCACATGGATTCGTCTGCCAGCCAGTTCGCTCAGTCATCAAACAAGAAAAAGAGAATAAATCATCAGCGAGGGGGTCCCCAGATACACCGCAATACTCTTGAAAAGACTTGAATATCCTGCGGACCAAATGTCATGGTGAACACCCAGTTGGGTAGATTAAATGAGCATGCCAGTGCATCTGTGATCAAGCCTAGAGCAGGACTGCAGGCTGCAACACGTTTGTGATTGAGTGCTTTAGCATAGATGCCAACAAGATATAATAAAAAATTATCCCTTTGCCCGAACTCAGGCAGATTCAGTATGTTTCAAAATCTTTGCCCGTTTTCTCACCAATAAGGCTATGAGAACGACAAAGTTGCAGAAACTTGGGGGGATACACGGTCATGCTCTTGATTTGCTGTGCGCTGAGGCAATGCCCGCATACTCACCATAGGGTAGAGAGAATGAATCTGCTACTTAACCATGGAAAAGTATGTCCGTGTATTCTCAGACTCTTATTTGTTGCAGGCCCGAATCTATCAGCAAGCCTGTGATTCTGCAAGTAGGAGGGATGGTGATTCCCCTGCTGGCAGTTGAATGGAGAACCTGAAATGTCACGTTACCAATTAAATTAATAATAGAGAAAAATCTTCCAGGTTGCAGAGCCCTTGAGTCATATCATAAGGAATGAGAGGGTTATTCGTCGGATCTGACGACGCTGATCCTCCTCTCGTGTTTATGGCCGTGCTGGGATCTCAATTTATTTACGAACCAAGCTCTGAGAACCATTCAGATTCACGCACAAACGTGATCTCAATGTGTCAATGAACTAGACATCGAAAACAACCCAGTTTCAAGTGGTATTTTGAATTATTCAAGTTTCCATACATGACCACCCTGCTTTCTCTCTCTCTTATTCGCACCCTCTCGTTCTCTCCCACGCGATCACTTTCTCTCCCTATGTGAGATCTCTCTCTCTCTCACCTACATGATCGCGACCCATCACCCGATTAATGTGCGCGTAGCCTTGCACAGGCTCAATGTACGTGCCCGCAGTTAGGGCCTGTCACCCAGGTGCAGCGAATTGAAAATTAAAAAAAACTTGGCATATTGAGCTGTTAGGGCCAGGTCACTCCTTTATCACTCATACTCCCGATCCGTATAGGAACGGATCCAGAAGTGTCT
>BFEA01000143.1:1883261-1906694 GCA_003427395.1 Chara braunii
CTTAGCAGAATGGCTTCAAAATTTATAGGCGTGTAGGTTACATCATAGAGAACTCACAAAAGAACATTCAGAAAAAAAAACTTATTTTGAGGCCCCGAAAAAAAATTTGGCGGGGGCCGAACCTGGAGGTGTTCGGCCCCCGAACGGGACCCCGAACGCCCGAACGTTCGGGGTCCAGCCCGGGGGCCCCCGAACGTTCGGTCAGGTGACCCTCCGTAAGTTCAGCCTAGCAACCTTATATATATATATATATCCTTTAATAAGTCTGGAAGTCTTGACATCATCCTTGGAATGTCTTTTTATAAGGGCTTGAAAATCTGCCTGAATTGTTGATGCATAGAATGATAATGCTTTCATTGTCAATTTCATGCTTAGGATTTCCTTGGTTATACGCATCTCAATTTTTTCATTTTTTTCCCATTTTTTTGAGCTTGTTTCCGCACCTGCATACGACGACGGCAACACGCAGAAACATCTATGACTTCCAATCGTACAGATATTAAAAATCTCTATATTTTTTACCCCCAATAAATTATCATGACCACACCCGAAAAAAACATATTACCTTACATGAAGAATTTCTTCTACATGACATTTTTCGATGATTACGAATGAGTTTTTCTTAAGATTTGAATACTTCGAAATTCTGTTTTTTCAACCCTTTTTTTAATAATTTCAACAACAGACTCATGTTTATCCCGGGACTTATGAATGATAGCAGCATGCGACATGCGATTGTTAATTGCGCGTAGTGCATACACTACCACCCGTAACATGATCCTGGATCTATTATCTTGTATCGGGTATCTCTGGTCTATATTCCAAATATTACCACTAAAATTAAAAATCACTACCCAGTGTACCCACATCCCTACCCTTGATCTCGACGAACTTACGTCAGATGTGAGGAAATATGCATATCCTAGATACGCTTCACAATAGAACCTTGGGCATGGGAATACTGCTTTTCTATACCTTGCACCTACGTAGCACCGTGTTCCCGCTTGGAGGCGAACGTGAACATATTCGCCTGAACGCAAACAAGCGCCCAAAACCCTCCGAACTCAAACATAAAAAAATATTAAAAAAATAATAATAATAATAAATTCGGTTTTTTATTCTGAACTCATGATTGGCTATGAATTTGAGCATGACTCTCTGGCAAAAGTTTCTCGTATTGGTATTTTACATAACATATATTTTGTTCAGATTTTTCCTAGGCTTCCAGTTGTCCGGGCCCGGACGTCCGGGACCCCCCTGACTGTCCGCCCAGGACGTCCTGCCATCGGACAACTGGTAGCCTAGGAAAAATCTGAACAAAATATATGTTACGTAAAATACCAATACAAGAAACGTTTGCCAGAGAGTCATGCTCAAATTCATAGCCAATCATGAGTTGAGAATAAAAAACCAAATTTATTACTATTTTTTTTTTCTAATTACGAAAAAACAATTATGTTCGTCCGAACATGTTCGCGAGCTTTTTCTCGAACATGAAGGGGAGTGAACACGTCCACCGTGCTATGCAGCCATGCACTAAGATACACTCCAAAGTTCCAAACCTTCTTCACCTATGATTATGATCATAATATATTATTCATAATAGTCAAATCAATCTAGTATCCACCCCCACGCGATTTATAAGCATTTTTTACAAGCACATATGTGAGACAACTCTTGGAATAATGCCTCTTAGGTTTTGGTATGCGTAGGTTACTAGGCGGATAACCTTAAGAATGCCCTTGTGTATCATTGTTTCGAATGATAGTAATGTCCAACTCTTGTATCTGTTTGATAAGAATATTGGGGGTTGCGCCGAAGAATTATTTTGGAGTTTGATCGTGGTATGATTCTCATATGATGCTTCAACATGTCGTTTTTTACACATGGCGTACCATAACACACACATACAAGCAACCAGCCAAAATAAGCACTTTTGTTTGTTATTTTGTAGGTTATTTCGATTTTTTTATTTTTTTTTAATGTCATCATGCTGTGGGGCTTGAGGCAACTGTAGCTGGGTGAGTCCGAAAAAAAAAAAAAAAAAAAAAAAAAAAAAACCACCGCTCTTTCGTGGTCTGCCTGTTCACAGGTGCTGAGGTGCAGGGCCAAATGACCGACCGGTCACATTCAAGTGACCGGTGGCGGTCACATTCAGGTTGACGACACTGTCACATAATCCCCCGAGTTGGTATTAGTACGGGCTTTGGCCATCAGGTGCGTGTGAGGGTTGCCTGGTGTATGGGTGAGTGCTGGCCATGGACACTGCTGTCATTCGATGGGGCCGGGAGAAGTAAATAAGAGGCACAGTTACTTCCAAAATGCTTGGTGCCGTTGGTGGTGTTGCTTTAGCCGGCCCCCGGCACCTGCATCCCTACCGTACTCCCTGACCACCGTCGATTAGGAGGGGGGCAACATGCATCTGTGACGCCCAAACCTCACGCCAGGCGCGACTTCCTGATCGGAGTGGGATGGGGGCCTGGAAGTGCGAAGAGGGGTGTGCCAAGGATTTTTGGAAAAGTGGGGGTTGAAATCCCAGGTCGGAACTGGGATCTTCTATGGCAGAGTTCAATGGTCGTGGGCGCAATACTGCCGAAGGGCAGGGCAAGCGCGCAATTACCGCCTATCTCACCGTTTCGGGTTTGATGGGGATCACTGTAGGGCGGGGGACTGCCGCGCGTCCTGCCTGGAGACTCGAAAGGGGGTCGATCGTTGCCCACGGCGTGAGTTATGGGCGCGCTGGCCAAACCGAGGAGCCCGCGGGTGGCGCCTGAGTAAACACTCTGCACAGTTCAGGCCAATACGCGGCTATGACCCGCCATGGCATCACTGTGAGCTGGTGATATGGGAGGAGAACACGGAAGGGAGGGTAATTAGTGGCGACAACCACGAATCCGGGAGAGGTGTAATATTGTGTGTAATCCGGTTCGGGGTAGTCTGCTCCGTGCGGATCGTTGGTTATTGCGCGATGGAATTCCCGCTCGCACACTTGGTTTCTTATGTAATTCGGGAATTCCGGGTACGCTCCTCGCGTGCGATAGTACTCTCGGCGGGATTCCTGGATCCAGGGCTCAAAGTATTCCCTGTCCCAAGATGAGCTAGAGCCTGAGGACCGTGTCATCGTTGCGTGCGGTTCTCAGACATGGGTCCTCAGATATGCTCAACGTAATTTTTGGTTTGGGATGATGACGTCAATTATAAACTCCAACAGACAATCTGCATATACACCCAGCATAATGATAGCGGGCAACTAATTTCGTCTACACATCACGATGCAATCAAAACTTCACGAGGTTGTGAGCAACTAATCCCATACATAGTGAGGAGCAAAAGGAAATGATGCGCATTCCATCCATTCATCCACGTCGACAAAAGGCAATAAAAAGAAAAGGAAATGCAGGATGAGCCAATTCAAGCGAAAACCTAATCAGAGATATCGAATCGAAGGATAGGGGGCGGTCGCTCAATCAAAATTTATGTACACAGAAGAGAGGGGAAGAGACAAGAAACTGCAAACCCATGTCCACACAACTCACTCTCTCTCTCTCTCTCTCTCTCTCTCTCTCTCTCTCTCTCCGATGCGGACAGTCCGTCATCATGCACCAACCCACGAAGYTGTCACCCCGCTTAACCCTCCTGCACCCGTCGGGTTCGCCCGTGCCCACAGTCCGTCGTGGCCCACGTCAACCCCGCGCATTCGGCGTCAGCTCGTCGGATCGCCCAACTCCGCCTCTGCTCACCTCTTACTTAGCTCGTGTGTCGATCTCGCATCGCGCAAACCCGAGCTTCCAGTTTTCTAAGAGAAAAAGTTAATAACGCAGCCGGAATTTATAGCGTGCATGCATGCACGAAGAACACAGAATTACAAGGACGTAGATAGATGGGGGAAAGGGAGTGCCTACGTTTGCATGGCCGGGCCGCGGCGTGGGGGACGTACCCACTCCACGCATCGATCCGAACATGCAAACGCGGCTACTCAATGTAGGCAATGGGGGGGGAAGGAAGAAACGAGGCGGGAAGAAGAAGAAGCAAGAAACAGAAAGATACAGTTACAAAAGTGTGCGCCAAAAATTATAGTTGCAAAAGGATTAAGGCGCCAATCAATCAAGGTTCCGGCGCAGCAGCAGGAAAGAGCGCGCGAGCATGCAGAGCAACGCCCCAGAAAGGCAAAAATTTCAAAATTCGTAAATTCCTAGCTAGCCTGCCGAAAAGGTCCGAAAATAAAATCAAAATTCCGAAGGCCGTATGGCTCCGACCAAGATTCAAAAAGAAAATTCAAGAAAGAAATTCAAAAAGAGACATCGAAATTCCCGCGCGATGTCAGCGTGCCCAAAAGTCCGACAAAACAAGATTAAAAGCGAAAGAAAAGAAGAGACGTCAACGTTTGTTAATCGCGCCCTCGGCGCGCACTCCGCATCGGACCAAGTTTCGCCTCCTTTTTCCCCGTGTATTCCCAAATTGTCCCCAACTGTCATCAGAGGCTCGTGCAAGAACGAAGAAACGACAAAAAGGCAAGGGCACACATGCAATTTTCCATCAACCCGTCCAATCGACGTAGGACCCCGCTTAGCACTTCGCGCCGAAAGTCGCGCATTAAAGAAGCTAGTTCGTCACATATGTGACTCCCAGGGGGTCCAAAGATAAGCAAGTTCCTGCTTGCTAGCTGACGTGTCGCTTATCTTCGATCGATGGGCTGTGAATGGTCGATCTTCTTTTCTGCCGCATACCGTGCGAACGAGTGTGGAAGTCATGCTGCGCGGCAGTCGTATCCTGGTTGTCGTCATTCGTGGGGAAGAGGAAAAGGAAGACGATAGGCAGGCGGAGGTGTTGATGGGGGATGAGTCGGGATAGGCGGGAAGAAGCGTTCCAGCTCATCGTCCGTCTCCAGAAGGCTCCGATGATGGACGATTCTATGGAAGCGGGGGAATCGGCGGCCAGTAGTGGGGAGAGAAGCGAGATAGTCGGGATAGAGAGTGGCGAAGGTTCTAAGAAGCGCCGCGCGAAAGCGATCGCGGTCGGCGCATGCGGGGATTAACCCCGCGATGAGGCAACAAACCTCTACGGCGTTGATACGACGCCACCCAACGCTGAAGAGGAGTACATGGAGAGGAAACTCGGGGGAAGCACGCCGGGAGGATGAGGGGGGATGGACTGTGACAGAGAAGCGGATGGAGTAGTAATGACGGAAAATGTCGCAGGGGAAGGGGTTATGGGGGAAGACGGCGGGACGGGTGAGCTGGCGCAGGGTGAGGAAGTCATGGGGGCGGAGAGAGAGAGCCCGAGGACGAAGACCGATCGGCCTCATCTCGACATGCTCAAAGTGGGGGATGGGCCGCGAGGGAAAGGGAGGTGGAGGGGGAGCGGCTTCGTCGTTGGCGTCGCGGTGGGGAAGAAGGCCGGCGAGCGGACGGCCCAGCCATCTGGGCCACATGGCCATCGTCTGGCCGAGGTGGCTCCGGGTCGAGCATTGGATCGTTGCTGATCGGAAGATCAGCAACCGGCGCAATCTCCAGCTGGGGATCCTCGTTGGCGTGCTCCTCGTCGTTGTCGTCGTCGCTCCCTTGCTCGCTATCTTCTTCTTCGTCTTCCTCTTCGCTCTCCGTTTGCAGGAGCTTGTCTTCGTCTCCTTCTCGTTGCTGTGCCGGCTCCCCTTCTTCTTCATTCAGATTCTCCTCCTCTTCCTCCGAACTTTCTTCCGTGAGCTCCTCGCGGATTATCTCCTCCAATTCGTCTTCGTACGGCGGTCTGTAGAAAGCGGGATCCACGATGTCGCGCGGATCCAAGTAATCCAACCGTGAAGGCGGAATTCTCGATGGGAAGCCCTCCACGCAAGCTGACCACTGAAGACACGGCGACAGCGTGCGCGAGGTTATGTGGGGCACCAAGCGCGGTCGGCCTGGGAGACAATGCTGACGTCAAGATGATCGACCAGCTGCGCAATCGGGACTCAAAGCTCCTGGGTGAGAAGCCTCTGACAGCCTGGACGCACTGCCCCGTATAAAAAACCGAGAAGGTCCCCCTCTACTTCCGTCCGCCACGCCTGAATCAAAAGGATCTCCAATCGCTCAGACCGCGGATAATTGTTCTCGTTCCTCGTCCATGTCACCCGTACTTCCGTCAAACACAGTGAGAGTTCGATGAAGTCTCCGTGCGACGCGTCCCACTGAGAGGGATCAATAAGGGGAACAACCAAAGGATCTACGTAGAAGGAGAGGCGGGGATGAAGATCAGACTGCCAAAAGGTGGGGAAGGAAGAAGGAAGCTCGAAAGTAGAGATCGGGAAGGAACTCATCGGGGATGGAAGGGGATGAGAGGGGGTAATTGCGTCGGCGAGTCACGCCGATCCAGCCGAATGTTGTTGTACTCGATCGCTCGGATTGGTGCGATCACGTCCCCTTGGTGCGCCAGGAGCGGGGTCCACTCGTTTTGAAGATTGTGCGCCCACAGAAGCAATGTCGCCTTGATTCTCGTGTGTCGGATGGGGGGAATCGCCGTGAGATCCGCAGTGAAATTAACCACCACCGTTATTCTGCCGACGTCCACAGATGTTCGCTGTCGCAACCCGACAACTTCGGCCAATATGATCGCGTCAGCCCTCCCGTCGACGTGGATCTCTGCTGCCGCGTAGACGCCCTTCGAGCAGAAGAATTGCGCAGCCCGCTGAAGGTCCGGACTAAGATGAGGATGATGCACCTGCCGCAGTGTCAAATTCCCCCGTGCTACCAGCGCTTCTTCACTTAGAGCTCTCTCCTCCATAAAGCTCATGGCGATGGCGAGGGTGACGGCGTATCCGACAAAGATTGAGAAGGAGAAGGAGATGCAGAGGAGATAGAGTCGTCGTCGGGAGAGGTTGACGGAGAAGGAGACGGAACAGAGGGAAGAAGACAGAGATAGGACACGTGGCGTGTGATCGGGCGAGCCGATCGACTGCCGGAAATCTCGGGAGCGAGGCGCACGATGTCCACGCCGTTGGGTCCAAGTTCAATCACTCGATACTGTTCGAAGAATCGTGGCGCTAGTTTACCTTGGTGCGCACATTTCCTTACCTGCACGATGTCCCCTAACTTATACTGGGTCCTGGGACCCGCATTCCCGTTCCGGGCCTCGTAACGCCGACCTGTCGGCCGTGGGCGAATTTGGTGGACCGTTGGCGCTTCCGGGCCAGTCTAGGTAGGGACCGCTCCATGAGTTCCAGGTGCCTTTTGGCTTTGTCCCGAACGGTGGCCCTTGTGGGGCGTCGCTTGAGTCCTGATTCGTCTGGGAGGCTTGGTATCAATACACACGCGACACTATTGGTCCGCAGCTGGAAGCGGCTTGGGCCCGTCGATTCGTGGGGCGTTCCGCGATGGACCGCCAAGATGTGGTCGACAATATCAGGCCAGGGTGGGGGGTCTCGTGCCGCAATATTCCGCCGCAAGGCCGTTCTTATCACCCTATTCGCGTTTTCCACTAATCCGTTAGACTGGGACATGTGCGGGGCCGTGTGCCGTATGGAGACGCCGTGTATGACCAGGTTCCTCTAGACTTCTCCTCTAAATTTGACCCCATTGTCGGTAAGGATCTCTTCTGTGTCCTGGTGCATGCCCAGAAAGCGGTTGACGTACCGAGCGATTTTCGCGGCTTGTCGTGTCTTGCAGGGGTAGGCCTCGATCCACTTAGAAAAGTGGTCGACGAAAACCAGCAGAATTGAACAGTCGCAACTATTCGGTCCAGGGGGCACCACTATATCAGTAGTATCCATACTAACCCTCAAAAACGGCCTTTCAACCACAGTTGGGACTATCGACCTAGGCGGTTGGGTTGGGGCCTTGTCAGCAACGCAGACCTGGCAGTGTTGGACGATGAATTTAACGTCGTCTCAGATATTGGAACAGTACCATTGATTTCTGTCAATCGCAGCTTCGGTAATACGCACGGCAAAATGCGCCGCCGTTTCCTCGTGGGCGGTTCGTACCCAGCCGTACCGCATGAACGGGTGCGGGACTACTAACCATGCTCCACTGCTGTCCGTTTTACGTTTCTCGAACCGTCCATCTACCCATCGGTAATCCCTTGCTCTCTCATTGGCCCTCCTCCGATCCTCCTTGGAAAAGGTTTCGAGGGATTTGCCTACCACCGTGGCTATCAAGGCGACATCTGTCCAGACTTCCGCTCTTCTAAACTTCTCGATTTTGTCGGGGCCTTCCGACGTGGCATCGAGGAATCGGGCTTCCATCGGGATCTTGTCAGTGCGACATAAGGGACAGAACCAGGGTCTATCACTACTCCGATACTGGATGCACACACCGTGAGCACGTGCGACACATTTCCGACAGTCTACCCATTCAGCATATCCCGTCCCTTTTGGACACATGTGGACAGAATAGACTCGAGAAATTGCTCGCAGAAATAGCAAAATTTGTCAGAAAGGGAGGCGAAAGAAGAGGATGGGGAAGAAAGAGAGGGAATCAGGACATTACCTCCGTCACCCATTGCCCTTCACCGGCTTCTTGCCACGTGGAATAACTGCAACTTCTCCGTACTTTGGACCGTTGTTGATGTCCGGGTCCTTCCACGATGTGATCTCTTTTGCTTTTGGTACTTTACCGGGTCGGTGCAGACGTGTCAGTCCGTCGGTGTCGCCGTGTCTTTCCGTTTTTCGATGAACAATGTCAAATTCATATTCTTGCAACCGCACCGCCCATCGTCCGATCATGCCCGTGTAGTTGGTTAGCTTCTTCAGAGCCAACAGAGGTTCATGGTCGGTGACGAGCAGAAACTTCTGACCGTACAAATACGGGTGGAAGTGTTGGATACCCCACACTACCGCATAGCATTCTCCTTGTGGCGCGGAATCGTTTCGTCGCTCGTCTGGCACCGTCCGGGAAGCGTACTCAATGACGTGCTCCTTCCCATTGTTTCCCTTCTGCGCCAGAATGGCAGAAATAGCCTCCGGCCGCCAGTCGGTGATGAGAATAAACTGCCGAGAGGGGTCCGGGCGGATCAGAATCGGGGCCGTGACGAGAGCATCCTTCAGGGTCCCGAAGGCCTGGTCGCACTCGTCATCCCAATGAAGGGGTTGTTCTTTTCGCAACAGGTTTGTCGGAGGCCTTGCTATAGCCGCAAACCCCTTGATGAACCGCCGGTAGTACGGGGCCAGACCCAAGAAGGCTCGAACCTGCGTCAATGAGGTCGGAACCGGGGCCTCCTTGACCGCCGCGACTTTTCGAGAGTCCGGCCGCAGGCCTCCACGTGTCACCACATACCCCAAGAACGAGATTTCCGGAAGGAAAAACTCACTGTTTTCCAGCGCAATCTTGAAACCCGCGTCTCTCAACGCTCCCAACGTCCATTCGATGTGCTGCGCGTGTCCGTGAAACGTGTCCGAGTACACCAGAATGTCGTCCATGTACACAATGACACAAAAGTTGATCATCCCCTGAGTCAGCCGCGTCTTATTGACGAAATTCTGAAAAGTTACATTCATTGCCCGCTGAAACGTGGCAGGCGCATTGCAGATTCCCATCGGGCACCAAACCCACTGCCACGTGCCTGCAAACAAAACGAAGACGGTCTTGGGCCGATCTTCTTCTTTCACCAAGATATGATGAAACCCATGCCGAATGTCGAACTTGCTGAAGTAGTTAGCACACCTGATCGCATCAAGTAGATCATCAATCCGGGGAAGTCTTTAATCGTGATATGATTCAACTGTCGATAATCGATGCATATGCGGACTGACCCGTTCTTTTTAGGAACAACCACAACTGGGAACGACTAGGGACCGGTGGCAGGCTCAATCCATCCATTTGCCTCAAATTCCCTAATTCGCTGCAAGGCCGTCTTGCGCTCTGTCAACGAGTATCGGTACGGCTTGCAGTGGATCGGGGAATAATTCCCGGTCTGAATCTCATGCGGAACGACTGCAGATAATCCAATATCGGCATCGGACACGCTAATCGCCCCTTGATATTCTATTAAAATATCAGCGATCAACCGGTGGATCTCATCAGGTACATACTGGGGCACATGCAATTCATATATTTGATCCAAAACCCGAACGTTAACCTGCTTCGTGTGCATACGCCGAGTAGTGTCAGGCGGTGCAGATATAAAAGAGTGATCCGATCTCCAAGAAAACACAGTGGCCACCATCTGTGCTTCCTCCTCCCTGATCGCTGTATGACTTTCGGGGGTTATCCCGTCACAGATGTCTCGCCAGGGCACGTTTTTGGGCGAAATCTTGATCCCGAATTCATCGGATCTCGCCTCGATGCGCTGAGGGGGTTCCAAAGAACCTGCTTCAGCTCCCAAACGCAACAACTGAACCTCTTTTGCGGGTTGAAGCAGGGATCGAGGTAAGCCAGTGAGATCGCAAAAGGAACGCTTGTCACTATACCGAAGGAGAAGGGGAGATACGCCTTCGTACAGGGTCCGAGGGGGTTCCAAGGAATCAACCAGCCTCGAAATTTGTACGAGGGGTTCTCCCATGATCAACATGTGAGCATTCCGTGTGGTTAGATGCATGGTACGCACAATAGTGCGAGGCGGCGGGTAGTGAATCCGCTGCCGTAATAACCGTGTAACGACTGGGTCGTCATCGTCGTCGCTCCACGCGTCGTTCGATGATTGGCCTCCGTCCACAGGTGCATCCCAGGAGACCATGCGGAGCGCTCCCTTTGTTTCCGGAGAAAGTTGGGGTACGACCTTAACCGACGTTCGAAGAGTTAGTCTCATGGGTATTACATACGGCTTTCCCCCGGTATTCTGGAGAATGACCGATCGGCGTTCGAAGTCCAAATTAGCACGCAGCGCCACTAATGCAGGAAGCCCGAACAAGACGTCATACGTTTTCACATCCAGTAACACAACATCTCCTAAAGCATGCACTTTTCCCAATCGGAACGCGACATTCGTCATACGCCCTACTATCTTGATCTTCTCCTTGTCAGCCGATACGAGCTGGTCCTTCTCGGTTAGCATAATCAAATCATTCTTCCTACCCGCTCTCTTGACTGCTCGGAGGGATATCGCTAGGACAACCGCTCCCGAATCTATGATCGCACTATACGGCACTCCCCAGACTTCAATATCACATTCGGCTGATTTCCACGGAATCGGCTTGATCCGAAGAAAGTGGTCGTCTTTCTGTATTAATCCGACTCAGATGGGATCAGGGGCGACGTCCGCCTTTTCCTCTGAAGGCGGCGCCTTCGCCTTCTGATCTTTTGCGCGTGCAAGGGCGAATTGATTCCGGTTCGCTTTGCAATGCTGCATCATTCGTTCGTTCGCCTGTTCCGAGATGGAGAGTAGGTGGCCGATCGGGAGAGGGATTCGATGATCCAGTGCTCGAGTGACCTCAAGGACATCGATTTCTCCTGTAACAAAGGTAGGGCCCCCCGTCTCCATTTCGCTCGACGAAGGCCGCCATTCGGCGTTATCTCTGGACCCGAGTTTCGGTCGAATTGTCCCAATCATTCCCAGCCCCGGGTATCCTAGTGATACGTACTGCTCCAGCGGGATAAGCTCAGCTGCTTCCTCACTGGAAATCATCATTCCCATACTTCCCCCCTGATCATCCATCACGACTCCTACATGCCTTGGACCGTTAGCTATGGGAGCTGCAGGTGCAGGCGCGATCCCGGCTCGAGGCTGCATGGCACGATGGGGGCAATCTCGGGCCAAGTGTCCCGATTGATGACATGTAAAACAGGCATTTGTCGCGGTCCCGGCTGGCCCCGCTGCCACTTGGGAAGCAACCATGCCTCCCTGTATTGGTGCTCGCACCGCAATGGGTCGCATATTCCGCATCATAGCTTCTAATCGGGCGTTGTGCTCTCGCTGTTCCTTCTTGCTTTCCTGGATTAGACTAAACAATGTTTTAGTTAGCTCCAAGATAGCAGTAGACTCATTCGTTTTTGCGGGTGACTCGATGGTGGGTAGCGGTGGAGGTGGCCGAGTTACGTTTGGGGGCGCCATTACCGGGATCTACCTGTCTATAGTCGCTCCATGGGGTGCGGTCCTCGGTATTACCTGTTCTACATATGTAACGGGTCCAGCTACGAATCCCATGTTTTCGAATTTGTTTTGTAGTCCGGCCAGTTCCACCCTTGCTTTCACGAGTTCGGACGGGTCTCCTTCTCTACTGTAATCCTCATTTTCTAAGAAGCTAGCTGCGAACTTCCGCTCCATTTCTTCGGCAGCGTCCATAATTTGTTGTAGCGTGTGATTAATGGGAGAGAAGTTTTTACGTAGCTTCCCCCGAATCGTTCTGTTACGTAATCCATCAATGAACAGGTCCCGGCCTACCTGCTCGCCTCGCTCAGTCTTTACAAACATTCGATGAAATCTGTTCCGATACTCGGTAATGGATTCGAGTGGTTTCTGGACTCGATCCTTGATCATATAGAGTGCTTGTTCGGGGTTAACATAATCGAAGTGGTTCATGAAATCCCGCTCGAATGTGGGAAGATCCACCCATACATAAGTCCTATACCAATGATGGGCGTCTCCCCCCATCCGCGCAGGGATGTTGATCTGAGCTTCATCGTTCGTATACCGTTGAGCTCGGAGCGTGACCAACCATGCTCCGGCGAGATGGTATGCTGGGTCAAATAAATAAAGATCCGGTGGAGCCGCAGGGGTTCGCGCAAGCGGGTTAGGCAGTTGATTGGGGATGGCCGCCGCAGCGGCTGCTGCAGCAGCGGCCGCAGCCATGGCGCCTGCTCGCCTTGTGGCCGATGTTCGACTTCGTGTAGCTACAGGACTACGTCGACGTATATTATCAGCTGGAGGGCGCCTACGTGGAGCTAGATCGCCTCGCATTAGCTAGTATTGAGTCTACAGACCCTTATCGCTTAGCCACGTGTCGGGCTCCGATACCAACCTCACGCCCGGCGCGGCTTCCTGATCGGAGTGGGATGGGGGCCTGGAAGTGCCAGGTCGGAACTGGGATCTTTTGTGGCCGAGTTCAAGGGTCGTGGGCGCAATACTGCCGAAGGGCAGGGCAAGCGCGCAATTACCACCTATCTCACCGTTTCGGGTTTGATGGGGATCACTGTAGGGCGGGGGACTGCCACGCATCATGCTTGGAGACTCGAAAGGGGGTCGATCGTTGCGCACGCCGCGAGTTATGGGCGCGCTGGTCAAACCGAGGAGCACGCGGGTGGCGCTTGAGTAAACACTCTCTGCACGGTTCAGGCCAATACGCGGCTATGACCCGCCATGGCACCATTGTGAGCTGGTGATATGGGAGGAGAACAAGGAAGGGCGGGTAATTAGTGGCGGCAACCACGAATCCGGGAGAGGTGTAATATTGTGTGTAATCCGGTTCGGGGTAGTCTGCTCCGCGCGGATCGTTGGTTATCGCGCGATGGAATTCCCGCTCGCACACTTGGTTTCTTGTGTAATTCGGGAATTTCGGGTACGCTCCTCGCGTGCGATAGTACTCTCGACGGGATTCCTGGATACAAGGCTCAAAGTATTCCCTGTCCCAAGATGAGCTAGAGCCTGAGGACCGTGTCATCGTTGTGTGCGGTTCTTAGACATGGGTCCTCAGATATGCTCGACGTAATTTTTGGGTCGGGATGATGACGTCAATTATAAACTCCAACAGACAATCTGCATATACACCCAGCGTATGATAGTGGGCAACTAATTCCGTCTACACATCACGATGCAATCAAAACTTCACGAGGTTGTGAGCAACTAATCCCATACATAGTGAGGAGCAAAAGGAAACGATGCGCAATCCATCCATTCATCCACGTCGACAAAAGGCAATCAAAAGAAAAGGAAATGCAGGATGAGCCAATTCAGGCGAAAACCAAATCAGAGATATCGAATCGAAGGATAGGGGGCGGTCGCTCAATCAAAATTTATTACACAGAAGAGAGGGTAAGAGACAAGAAACTGCAAGCCCATGTCCACACAACTCACTCTCTCTCTCTCTCTCTCCGATGCGGACAGTCCGTCGTCACGCACCAACCCGCGAAGCTGTCACCCCGCTTAACCCTCCTGCACCCGTCGGGTTCGCCCGTGCCCACAGTCCGTCGTGGCCCACGTCAACCCCGCGCATTCGGCGTCAGCTCGNCCCGTGCCCACAGTCCGTCGTGGCCCACGTCAACCCCGCGCATTCGGCGTCAGCTCGTCGGATCGCCCAACTCCGCCTCTGCTCACCTCTTACTTCGCTCGTGTGCCGATCTCGCATTGCGCAACCCCGAGCTTCCAGTTTTCTAAGAGAGGAAGTTAATCGCGCAGCCGAAATTTATAGCGTGCATGCATGTGCGAAGAACACGGAATTACAAGGACGTAGATAGATGGGGGAAAGGGAGTGCCTGCGTTTGCATGGCCGGGCCGCGGCGTGGGGGACGTACCCACTCCACGCATCGATCCGAACATGCAAACGCGGCTACTCAATGTAGGCAGGGGGGGGGAAAGGAAGAAACGAGGCGGGAAGAAGAAGAAGCAAGAAACAAAAAGATACAGTTACAAAAGTGTGCGCCAAAAATTACAGTTGCAAAAGGATTAAGGCACCAATCAATCAAGGTTCCGGCGTAGCAGCAGGAAAGAGCGCGCGAGCATGCAGAGCAACGCCCCAGAAAGGCAGAAATTTCAAAATTCCTAAATTCCTAGCTAGCCTGCCGAAAAGGTCCGAAAAGAAAATCAAAATTCCAAAGGCTGTATGGCTCCGACCAAGATTCGAAAAGAAAATTCAAGAAAGAAATTCAAAAAGAGACACCGAAATTCCCGCGCGCCCAAAAGTCCGACAGAACAAGATTAAAAGCGAAAGAAAAGAAGAGACGTCAACGTTTGTTAATCGCGCCCTCGGCGTGCACTCCGCATCCGACCAAGTTTCGCCCCCTTTTCCCTGTGTATTCCCAAATTGTCCCCAACTGTCATCAGGGGCTCGTGCGAGAACGAAGAAACGACAAAAAGGCGAGGACACACATGCAATTTTCCATCAACCCGTCCAATCGACGTAGGACCCCGCTTAGCACTTCGCGCCGAAAGTCACGCATTACAGAAGCTAGTTCGTCACACATCCCCTAAGTTGATTGTGAGAGGTAGCTATGCTTGCGGGGATCCTCCGTGTAGGATTAGAACTAAGGGTAGGTAGGTTACTGTAGTGAAAGGTGAACTTGAGAGAAGAGTATAGCTTGGTTTTGAAGGGGGGGAGAAATCCAACCAGTTCACTCGGTTGAGGGTTACGGGCCAGGAGGCCAACAAAGTTTGTGAGGGGTGAGAGACTGCCGCAGATACCAGGAAACCAATGGGTTCCAACTGGCCGAGGTAGGTAGGTCCCTGACAGAGTTAGTCAGGTCAGTGAGGTAGGTAGCAGCAGGTAGGGCAGTAGATAGGATAGTAGGGTGTAGGCTAAAGAAGGGTCGTCTTAGGGAAGGGTCTTAGAAGCAGTTAGTATGCAGTCAGGAATCAGGATATTTTATTCATTACGAGATGTGAGAAACAAAAGGTGAGCTTAGTGATGCTCTCAGTGAGTTACTCTGGGTTGAATTGTGAGGTCCCTGGCCTCATTTGATATTGTTAAATCGAAATGAACTAGCTCCGGGTCACAGGGAGGGAGAGAGAGAGAGCGTTGGGCCAAACAGAGAGTGAGAGTCAGAGATCCGCTTGGACTGCTCCAGAGAATGAGATGGAGATGCGGTCCCAAGAACGAGAGACAGCTGGGGTTCACACACACATTGTGACATTGCAAGGTCCGTGAGAGTAAAGTCGGCCACTTTTCTCAGGGGTGTCTCTAACTCTGGGGCCTGGACGATGTGGTGAGTCCTTATCCATCAGTCAAATGCATCCTGGGCAAACTGTCCGGGTTCCACCTCCTGATGAGTCGGTGAAAGTCCCACGAAACAGTCTGGCACAGTCATGCTTCTTTTGAGTGTATAGCGAATCTGACAACACACACACACACACAACACACACAACACACACAACACACACAGATCCTGCAGCAGCTGAATGCCCTTGCGTCGGACCGATCCTCCCTGTCGTCATCTGCCCATAGAGAAGGAATAAATACTGAGGAAGCCCAAGAAAAATGCTCCGTGCCCGGTGTGCCGCTTTGTGAATCATGACCTGCCGCCGCTGCTGGAGATTCAACTAGCATGTCGTTCGCATGCCTTGTGCCGAGAGGATTATGAAGGCATAGTCCATGCAAGTTTTTGCTTCCATACGTACGATGACAGTCGGTACTGCTCTCATGTGCGCATTGTGCGGCACCCCGAAATGTCATGTCCAATTTGTAGACAGGGGCTGGAACGGCAATGCCTCTATAATTGTGGTCTACGTGCCTCTGTGTTCGGAATCCTAGCATGTACGAGCCATGTAGACTGTGACATCTGTCTGCGCCTTGCCATTCTATGCAGCAACCGTGACTGCGAAAATTGGATGTGGTGCTTCCATAGCCCACACCTGAACTGGTCCTGTCTGGTCGGTAGGGGTGGCCACTTGCCATAGGTTTTTCTTGCTAGAGTAGTCTGTTTCAGAGGTGAATATTTAGAATTCTGCGAAGCTAGTCATACACCTCTCCCCTAACCTTTGCATGTCATACTCTATCCTGCCCTCCACATATTTCTTTCCTTCCCGTTGCCCCTACCTCCCCTGCCCCATACTCCTATACAACTCTGCCTTTTGTCCCTTACCCTCCACCCTCCCCTCCACTCCCTTTGTGCTACTAACAATTACATACGAATGAGCATCATTAAGAGAACAGACGATATGAAGACCAGAAATGAAATGAACGGAAGTATGAAGATGAAGGACGGACACAAAGACTGTATAAGCTGAGGATTTGAAGTGAAATGAGCAGGAGTATGAAGCTGTGAAGAGAAATGCACAGGAGCATACCTTCCCTTTTACTCTGCCTCCTGAAATAAAGTGCAAGTGGGCCGTGAAGGCACACCGGGATGTGGGCAGCTGCTGCTGAACCACAATCAACGTGGGCAGCCTTGTGCGTAAGAGGCACTGTAAAAGGGGAACTGCAAGAACAAGGAAAGGGGTACCCCAACGACAACCAAAGGACTGTCTAATGATAAAATTGCTTTAATATGTTGGACATCTCAAGTGCCCTCGTTGTTTGCAATAGCACACAGACTGCTTTGATTCTGAATCTTTTCATCTGGGTGGAATTGGGGCTGTTGTGGGGAAAGTCTATAATACACAGAAAGGAGGGTGCAAACCACGTGTGTCCGCATTAAAAAAAAAGTGGTTTTCCCGATTTTTGGAGATTTTAAAACCTCGATTTCTGTGAATTAACGAAAGCAAAGCATTCAGGGACGCTAGGCCCGTTTCCCAGCTTGTAATTGAAAAGGCTCCCCTTTTTTTTTTTTTTTCAAAGAAGAAAGCGAAGCATTCTCTTGATTCTACTGTCAGCCTATCATGATGGCCAACGAGGCAGCCAATTCGTCGCCTGTTTTTGAGGATGGGTTCCTCGGTCAGCCAATGGGCTGCGTCCTCTGACGGTCATGTTTCTGTTTTGCCGATCTCATGGAGGCTGCGAGCAAGGAGGAAGCAATGTGGAAACGTTGCAAAATCACCCCCTACCTCAAAAAAGGGCAAAAATGCAAAGGATGAACAGTGGAATTCGCTTTACAAAATAAAAAAGAAGTCAGCCTTTCTAGAAAGTCCAACGCAGATTGGTTGACAGACCCGCCATGAAACTTCACGGTCTCACAAACAGGCGGGCCGTGGATATCAATCCCCATGCACGGACTGGATATCAATCTCCATCCACGGACTGGATATCAATCTCCATCCACCGACTGTGGGAGTCACAAAAGGCCGCACGTGATTGAAAACGACAGAAACTCGTTGTAAAACGTGTCTACTAGGGGGAGGGGTGATCAGGGAGGGCTCAGCGACTGGCCACTCAGATGATGCTCGGTCCCACTGCTACCGGCTGTCCCCTGGCCGGTGTCCGCCGTTGGGGGTTCCCTGAAGGCAATCAAGGCCACCCGGGGCCAAGTCCCACTTACGCTGATCCTTGATTTCTGGTCGTCGATCTTCCGAATCTGCGGTCAGAAATGGATCATTCGGGTAAGTGGGACTTGGCCCCCGATGTCAGATTAGGCACAATATTGAATTTACCTGGGCTGGCTAGTCCGATGATAATACCTCAAGGCCATCGCGCTTAGGGGAAAAAAAAAAAAAAAAAAAAAAAAGTCTCTACTACCGTCTTGCCCCAACACAACGCACCCTTATTTTGGCTGTACTGGCCGGAAATATAGCTTGTATACATTCAGTTTTAGGGTGCGTTATGCTCGAGGGAAGAGGGTCGCGGGTCCCGACCCCTGGGGGGCGGTCCGCCCGAATCGAGGCGTGTTCCTGGAAAAGTGCACAAACTCGAGATTGAACAGCGGTTCTACATCTCTGCGTAACACACGTCCACATTCAGGAGCTAAATCTAATCGTCTTTGCTAACGGGCCCAGTGCCCAAGGCTTATATTTCAAAATAGAGAATTTCGAGGCCGGGGTCCTCACAGTCTACCCGGTATAAACTTCTGGGAGCATTAATTACCCAGTTTGATACATGATGGCTCCGATCTATTCGTGGGGAGCTGCAGCTGCTGGAAACAAAGTCATCTTTAACACACTCAGTTCTCAAGCTGCTCCATCTGGTCGGAAGGAGAGACTACACAAACCTCTTCACCTAAAAGGCGCCAGCTGTATATATCTCAACAAGCCTGTGTGTACCTCTCGGCCAATCTCTGGCCAGMAATTGTTCAAAAAGTTCAGGTTTGTTCATTACTGTTCATGGTGTTGCGGGATAATGTCCCGAGGACAGGGCTTGGGGACCATTCTACTGGCTTGGCTGCTTCACAGTGGGTGAGACCCCCCCCATCAATTCCACTCGAACCCTCTCTCTCTCTCTCTCTCTCTCTCTCTCTCTCACACACACACACACACACACACACACACACACACACACAGACACACACACACACAACGCTCTCTCTCTGCACCAAGGAATTCTCCAATCTCGTCTCCACCCCTTCCAGATTCGGGCGTGTTCAACCCTGTTGTCTTCAGTCTCCTTCGGCTCGCCGCCTTTCGTGTCGCCAGAACCTTTGACATCCATTTTCTTGTCCTCACCTCTCTTCTCAGTCCAATAAACTGTACCGCCCAAACCTGCATTATGATCTTCCCTTTCTTTATCCCAAATCCTCTGATTCCAAAGATTCATATAACCATTATCATCATCATCATCATAACGATCTTGAAGACCCTCTTGTTGGCCTTTGTAGTGATCTTCTCCATGAAGTTTATCCTTTTCACTGTGTTCCACCTGTCTTATCTTTTGTTCACACTTAACCATGCCCCCAGCTTCTACAATGCCTTTCTCTCTCAATACCTCACTATCACCATTTTGAGGCCGATCATCCTGCTGGCACTGCCCTATCACACAGTTCCACTCCAGTTCACATCCACAGTTTCGGCACCAAACATTTAACTCCATAGGAAACCCGTCGTCGATTTTTCGGAAAATAGCGCGTTAAAATCAGATTGAAGTCTCTTCTAAGTGCCTCTCGCAGTGGGGCAGCACGGAATAGGTTAAAAAAGCAGATTTGATTAGCAGAAAGGTTTGCCAATAGGCAATACGATGAAGCAAAATCCGTGAGCTCAGGAGCTCACTGGGCAACCAAAGGCAGATATAGCAGAGAGTCACCAAAGATACACGTTCGAGGTAGACTCTTGAGTGCAAGTGCTCCCTAGTAACCAACGGAAGAGGATGAAAAGAGAGAAAACGAGCACATATAGGAAAAAGTCGCCAAAGATTCTCGCGCAACAAAGATTCTTGAGCGCAAGCACTTCCTAGAAAACAAAGGAACAGAATGTAAGCTCCGGGGAAGGTCTCCGCACTAAACAGAACTGGAAAATGACAAAAAAATCAACAACTGAAGCACGAAAGATGCACCTCGTTCCACCAATATCTCAACCTACATTCACATCCTCTACGTCCAGCTCTCAACGTCCGAAAGAGACAATCCAGAAACAGGCAAATCTTCTACCGTTCGCAGTTACCCCAAGGAGCGCTATATGCGCCGTCAATAAGAGTATCTCGACGGTCAGATAGGGATCTCCCAACTCCAGCTGTCAGCGAACGGGCACGTCTACTGAATCTCGTTATCTGCTGCCAGTAAGATTATATCGACGGTCAGATAGGGATCTCCCAACTCGAACGGGCACGTCTACTGAATCTCGTTATCTGCTGCCAGTAAGATTATATCGACGGTCAGATAGGGATCGCCCAACTCCAGCTGTCAGCGAACGGGCAGGGCTCCTGAATCTCGTTATCTGCTGCCGAACTCGGACTCTCGCCCTGTGCCGTAGATTCCACGTGAAGAATCACCAAGATGGTCGTTGAGTTGCCTGTGCTGTAAAGCTGATGCAGATACCGCCGAATGTAGACGCCCCAAGGCTACTGCCACTGCCAAGTGGGAGACTCAAGGGCTTTCTCCTATCGCTCGTCCGATAAAGCTTCTCCGCCGTTGGTCGATGAGGATTATTCCAAGTGTCCGTGCCACATCCGTAATCTCGTACTGCTCTGCCCCCACCGGCTTCTGGTACTTCCCTGAGAGCCGTAGCTATTCCTTCTTAGGAGCACAGCAGCTTTCCACAGCAGCCCCTATCAGCGGCGAAGATTCAATATGCTCAACCCGATCCCGGCTCGCGGAACGYGTCGACYCATCTTCCGCTTCTTTTCTATTGCTCTCCCCMCCATGCTCTACCATGCTCTAGCTTATCCATAGGAAGTTCGCCATGAGTTGGCGCCCTTCGGTTCAAAAGGTTGGAAAGGTTCAAAGTCTTCAGATTCTCTCAGAAGTAACACTGACCCCTCCACCCGATACAACACCACCCCTCTTCCCCCTTTCCCTGGACAAGTTCACGCCACCATTGCTCGAACTCACATGTGAAGCTCGACAGCTCCGTGGCACGCCTTTCCCGTACTAAGCGCCCCGGGGCGTAGCGAGCGAACTCCGCTATCTTCCAAAACCCTAACTTCTTAGCGCAAGCGTCGCCGGACTAGAGCGCTATGGAGCCGTCCAGCCCCCCAAACCAACTGCCCTGGAGGCTTTTTATCCACGAGGTGGTCAGAGACTTATTCAAAAATGAGAAAAGAAAAAACAAGAAAAAAATCTCGGACTAACAAACAAAATCCCCCTTGCATCACGTGGTCGTCTTGTCTCCAAGTGGCCCAGTGGCTTCAGTTATAAAAAAAAAAAAGAAAAAAAAAGCGACCCAGTGGCAAACGCAGTGCCATGGAACGGTGAGACCGGCAATCTCGGGAGTCTGTAGGGTCGTGTAGGCCTCAGCCCTGCAGCTCATCGTTCATCAGAGAAAAGGCAGAGTCTCAAGAGACTAGAGTTGGATCAACTTGGATGTGCTGAAGGTGACCTAAGAAATGCAATGCAAATGCATAAGAAAGTCAAATTCACGCCAAAGAAAGTAATCACCCCACCCACCCCCGCGTCAGGGGGGGCGCGTGCATCGGAAGGTTGTCTCCCACGACGGACCCACGCTGTTTGTTATTGGATGGAAAATGAAAGCAGGGGCCAAGTCCCACGTACGCTGATTCTTCATTTCTGGCCGTTGATCTTCGGAATTTACGGTCAGAAGCTGAGAATTGGGGTAAGTGGGACTTGGCCCCAGAGCAGTTGTTTCCCTCTCTTTTTCAGGTCGTCAGACTGTGGGCCTGTGGCCGACGTGGCTACCGTCTTCCCTCGAACATAACGCACCCTCATTTTGGCTGTATCTGGTCGGAATATAGCTTGTCTACATTCATTTTTAGGGTGCGTTATGTTCGGGGGAAGACGGTAGGAGCTCGGCGGTCATGAAGATTCCAGACCTGATCCACACTGATTCTCCAGGCAGATTCCCGAATAAGATTTGGAGTCCCGGGGCCAAGTCCCACTTACCCGAATGATCGATTTTTGACCGCCGATTCGGAAGATCAACGACCAGAAATCAAGGATAAGCGTACGTGGGACTTGGCCCCGGACTTGTTAGACTAGAAAATGGGCATCAGCTCGCCAGGGGGTTCCCCGTTATGCCTACAATTAGGCCCCGAATGTTCTCTCGTGAACACGGTTCGGGCTGCTATGGGGTTCCCCGTATGCCTACAACTAGGAGTCGTGGTAGCTGCTAGGTATCGTGAGGTGAAATTGAGAGAAGAATATAGCTTTTTAGATTAAAAAGAAAAGAAAAAAAAAACAGAAAAAAAATGAAAAAAAAAAAAAAAAAAGTACACGACGCGAAATGGACTCATCCTTCACAACGCCGGCGGTCAGGCCGGGTCAGCAATCGACTACGTGGCCAGCCGGCATTATAGTGTAGACTGTTGACAATGGACTTTTTTTGTTATGCACGTCCCTCAACGAAAGGTGGGTGAAGGTTATGTGAAAGTGGGGTGGAGAGATCAGCGGCGACGGACGAGGAAGACGAGCGGCCAAAGACGAGAACGACCAGGAAGAAGAAGAAGAAGCGACGTCTAAAGAACAAGTAGAATAATAACAAGAAGAAGAGGAAGAAGAAGAAGAAGACGAAGAAGAGGAGGAAGAGGAGGAAGAGGAGGAAGAGGACGAAGCGTCAAGAGAGAGCAGTTGACTCTGGCGATCGCCATCGGTGTTCCGGTGAGCTCGGGAGTCGGGACCAATGAGACAGTGAGATTCTAATCGGTAGTGGCTGTCGTGAGTTTCGATACACGACACGAGGGTCATTGGCGACAAATGACATGGGTAAACTACCCCCGCAGCCCCGCTTTATGCGTGTCATCCCTTCCCACGGGTCATGCTTATCTTCTCTGTATCAATCCAATTATAACTGATGTCCCGAAAGATGGGTAGACTATTCGCAATCAACGGCTGCAAGCGACTGTCGTCCATTCTCGTAGTCTTCCGCAGCTCAATGCAGAGATTGCCACTCTATGGACGCCGTTGTCGAACAATTGGCTAGAAGAAAAATTTGCAGAAAGAGAGGTGCGCGCAAGAGAGAGAGAGAGGCAGAGAGAGAGAGAGAGAGAGAGAGAGAGAGAGAGAGAGAGAGAGAGAGAGAGAGAGAGGGAGAGAGCGAGAGAGAAAGTGAAGTGGGGAAGTTCTGAGAGAAGAACAACATCGGAACGGTGGGGATGAGCGCCGCCAGCGAGCTGGAGCATCAAAGGGGAGGCGGTGGAGGTGAATCTTCCACCCATCCCGATCCCTCCTCTGACGTTGCCACGCGCAAAAATCTTTCAAGTCAGACGCAAGAGACGCATTGCAGGAATGGACAGGAAAGGGGCAGTTATTGGCGCAGAAGACTGTCCGGAGTTATCGGCGGAGTATACTCAACAGTGGCCATCATGGTACGCTTATCCAATTCTCTCTCTCTCTCTCTCTCTCTCTCTCTCTCTCTCTCTCTCTCTCTCTCTCTCTCTCTCTCTCTCTGTGGACCGCATCTCTGACT
>BFEA01000143.1:1934852-1950279 GCA_003427395.1 Chara braunii
GTGCCCGATCCCAGTTTTTATACCCTGCATAGGACATGACCCTTGTTGTTGCTGTCCGAGTGATAAACGTCGTACAGCCGCTTTTCCTCCTGTGACTTGCGTCAGTCGGCTTGCATCTGGCCTGTTTTCAGCACTTTACCCTTCCCTTGATCCGTAGTCGTTTTGTGACGATATGACCGTATCTCTTTGATTCCGCAATCGCTCCTCCCTAAGTCTATTTGATGCYGGTGGCTTTCCGTGACGTGACAGGGTGGGCTTGGCATGGTGGTAAATCGAYAAAAAACRGGGGGAAGGGGGCGAGCATAGGAYAAAAGAACCAGAAAAATCGRAAAAAGGTGGGGGAAGGAAAAAATGAAAYGAAGAGGAAAAAAGAAAAAGAAAAAGAAAAAATGGGGGGGAATTCAAAAAATGAAAAAACGGGGACGGCAGTCCGAGACCACAGACGAAAAAGAAAAACAAAAAAAGGGGGGGAAAAAAGGGGGGAGACAAAAAGAAAAAGGAAAAAGAAAAAAGAAAAAAGAAAAAAGAGAGAAACAGCAAAAAAGAAAAAAAGATCAAATGGTGAAAAAAAGAAGAAAAATGAAAAATGAAAAAAAGAACAGAGGGGGTTCTCCTATCTCTCTTCAAAATCACGGGCGGGAGGGTGCGCGAATTCGTTCCTTTTCTTCAAATTTGGGATGATTGACAGCCGCGCATTTTGATATGACCTCGTGCGATGCTCCAGCTCCTGGGATCGATTCCTGCCAAGAGTGGGCATCGGTGGTCCGTAACCTGTGCTTCTCTGGTAGTTCCCTGGGTATCTCCCGCGTCTCTGCAAGCGAGTCCGCCACTTGCCGAGACCACTGCTCTGTCGGGGAGGCAGTGGGGGGAACCGGAAGACGGACAAACTAGAAAAAGGACAAAAGAAGCAGACAAAACAGGGAACGCAGAAAAAACAGAAAAAAACAGAAAAAACAGAAAAAACAGAAAAAACAGGCAAAAAAACTCAGGAAAATAGGAAGAAGACAATTATTAGGCTGTTAGAGACGGCACCCCTTCCGGCTGGTTTTTGGGGCAAGGTCAGACAACGTCCTCGGGGGGCTCGTACCTCCCGTTGATCCGTAAGGGTGGTAGGCTACCTCTCCTCAGGTCAGGGTTCAGCTGCTACCGTCCTCGTAGGATCTCTGTGACTGGTCTTCGCTCCCGATTTCCCCTCCCCTTATAGGGGGGAAGGAGGGGGGGTCCCTGTAGGCATGTGTGTGTGTGTGTGTGTGTGTGTGTGTGTGTGTAAACAAGCGTAACTCTACCATAGCAACCCAGCATCAAGAAAACCCTTACCTGGTTCCATCATCCAGCTGATTCCAGCATGGTCGCCCTGTTGCAGGAATGCGTCACCATCTCATGCACACACTTTATTCCTCCCTGCACAGAGCATAAAGAGGTCTCAGGTCTGGGGGGGGAGGGGGGGGGGGGGGGGGGAGAGAGAGAGAGAGAGAGAGAGAGAGAGAGAGAGAGAGAGAGAGAGAGAGAGAGATTGGAGGTGGCCATCGTTCAGACCTCAAGAGATTGCCACCAGATGTGGAGAATGTCCAGGATCATAGGACCGTTGCTGCTGACCAGGAAGGGAACCAGCTTGCTATGCACTGTGCGATTGTACAGGGTAATAGGTGGGTATGGCTGTAGCATGTGGAAGGCAATGTCCTTCACCCTTTACAGGCTATGGCGGGTAAAGTTCCACACAAATGCACTGCGTAGAGAGTAGAAAGGAGAGAGAAAGAAGGAAGAAGAGAAGGATGGGAGGGGCGGAAGAGAGAGAGGAATGGACTTGGAGTAGGAAGGAGCTGGTAAGACCAAATCGATGTGTGGGATGATGGGATCCAACCAGACTGCACCGAGTTCTGAGGATCCCTATCGAGTGGATGTACGATTAAGTAAAGGAAAGAGGGTATAGAAAGAGGGTGATGGGAGGTGAGTGGGGGGTACAGGTGGCGACAAGTGACAGGGTATGGGGGCTCTGAGTGGGGGACTATGGGAGCAGGCGGGGGAAGGTGTAGTGTTTGGGTGGCAACCGAGGGCAGGGGTGTGTATGGGGGAGTGGGATGTGGAAGTGGAGTGCGTTGGTGTATGTGGCAGATGCGTGGAGTTCAGCTCTCGGCGTCATTTTGAGGTGTTGTCCTATGTGTAGACTTCGGGGGAAGGGATTTGTTGGGGGGATTTTCTTTTGTGGGTGTCGCTGCGTCAGTGCTGGAAAAACATGCTTGGGGGTGAGGTTTTTTTTGTGTTCCGTTTAGGCAGGTACACCAGATGTGAAATCCTGGAAAAATGTGGAGGGGGTTGGTTGGTAAGGGTTGGTCCTACGGGGTGATGTGTGTGGGTGTGGTGGTATGACCGTATGGGTAGGTAGGGGGGGGCAATTTTTTGGGTCGGCTGCCTGTTTTAAGGGTAGCAGCGTGTAATACGCTGTGTATATGAACGACAGTAGGTGGACCAAGGTGGGGGTTAAGTGTTTTTTTTCGTTTATGGGAGTGTTATGATTTATGGGGCCTGTTTTAAGATTGTGCGCAGGTGTGCGGATTGGTGTCTTAGTGTATGTGGTGTGTCACCTGTGTGTGTGTCTCTTTGTGTGTATATTGTTTATTGTTTGTTGGTTGTGTGTGTGTGTGTGTGTGTGTGTGTGTGTGTGTGTGTGTGTGTGTGTGTGTGAGAGAGAGAGAGAGAGAGAGAGAGACACATGCACACACAAACACACACACACACATACACACACACACACACACACACAGAGGTGGCGATTCGTGGACACAAAGTTGTTTTGAAGCCTTTTGAAGGCGAACGTTCAGGAAGGGCCATAACAGCCTGAGCAGAGACACGAAAATGGCAGGACAACATCCGAAAAGGCGAAATAAAAATAACAAAAAAATACTGCTGGGACAACTGGACGATAGAGGGCCAATTAGAGGCTGCTAGCACACGACAATGGTGACTGCAGATGGAGGGTCGCTGTCGGGGTATGGAGGAAAATGGATCGTTCCAACCGTATCCTTCGTCGCTGTCACTTAGTCAGTCACGTTCAATTTGGTTCATCTCCACGTCAGGACGACATGCTGCTGCATGTCGGCAGGCCTGTGAAGATGTGACACACACGTCGATGAAACGGCACTCCGGAAGTCCACATTGCCTCCTGCATGGCAGCGAAGGCAAACGCGGAAAAAAAAAAAAAAAAAAAAAAAAGCAAGAAAAGCCTGAATAAAACAAAAGAAAAATACTTGTAGGCGTGGGAAAGATTTATCCATCTTCGGAAGGTAAGAGAAAACTATGGCGGAGAATCATTGCGTCAAATGCAGTGGTGATATGACCCACAGCACACACAATAGCACACCACAAACAAACACAGAAGAAGAGGGAAAGGTAAGACAATCAAGTCAAGGGGCAAGGAGGCAATGTGCGGTTGGATGACAAACCACAACAGGGCACAGAGACTGGAGGGCAGGCGGGGGGAGCAAAAAAACTTGAGACAACACAGAGGCTGGAGCCTGGAGGGCACGGGGGAGGCGGGAGGAAAGACAACAGTGTCCCAACACACGATCACTTGAATCACATAAGGCAGGGAAACGACAACAACCAGTGGACAAGACAAGTACCAAAACCAAAAAAACTGAAAAAGAGTGAAAACAGAAACCCCCCACCTGCTAGGCCACAGGGCAAAGCGACCCGCCCCGGCTCCAGCCAGCATCGACTAAGCAGCAGTTCACCAAAAGACACTAATACACACACTAGACTCTAGAGTGCCTTGAACTTCCACCCTCGACAACTTCCCAGACCTCTCTACCAGGTCTCATGCTCTCGTACAGCTCGAGTTACGGGGCAGCGCGACCAAGCCCCAGCACCGACCAGCGTCGTTCTGGCCTCGTCTATTCGCAAACCACCGGGACTCAGGACTAAGGCAAATACCAGTCAAGCCACCAATCAGCACCATGGCTGTTGATCCCATCATTCATCTCCTTCATGCACTGGTTGCAGATATCCCCCAAAAAATCCTTCCCAACCCTACTCCGGCAAGTCTCACCATGATGAAGCCACCATCTCCACCGCTGTTGTACCCTATTTCAACCGTACAGGCCAGCCCCTGCGCCGCAGATTGCGTCCTCTCCAACCGTCACAGCCACCACAACCCCCTGCTCATGTTAATGGTTTGGGTCATAAGCCCTTCGACCCTTGTTGAAGGCAGACTGTCGACAAATGGAACATAACGGTGAGCAACTCAGCAAAGCACCAGGCAATGCTGTCGAGGCAACACAGCGTGACAATCGCAAAAACAACTGCACGGAAAACACGACAAATGGAGGAGCAGCACAGCAACGTGAAAATTCGAACAATAACCAGAAATTAATACTGAAAAAAGAAAAATTGTGCACTTTTTCTAAGTTTTTCATTTTCCATTATTTCAATTTGACTTGTTCGCCACCCCGCATGCCAAACGGACAAATGCGAGGCACCAAACCAAAAAGCGGGGCGAGCCCACCGCCTGGGACAAAGCGGACTTCACATATGGCAGTCTGCCGTACTACCGGCAGCCATGATGCCGTTTTGAGAAAAAATGCCTACTGGTCGGCCAAGGTTTTTCGTGGCAGGGGGAGGCCCTTGGGCGGTTTAAAAGGCTTAGGTGGTTGGTCCGTCACAATGTCAGAGAACCAGCTTTCTTCGTCTTGTGCTTGCTAAAAATGTCTTCTTTCTCTAGCCCGAGCTCGAGTCAAAGGCTCCAAAGTTTTATTTTTAACCCTCTTGTTGAGGCCTATTCACTACTTGTGATGGATGGACAGTTTAAACTTCTTTTTTTCCTTCCTTATTTTTTTACCCCCCTTGTTCGCTACATGTATGCTGGCAGGTCGTTGTTGCTGCCTTGATGGGAACCATGACTGTGCTGACTTGGCACATTACTAATACGAACGATTTGAAGGCCGTGACGCGAATCACCCAGAGATATCAATCGGTGATGTTTAAGAGCTATGCAGATCAGTTGGACCAGGCCGATCGGCAACACGTCCACATCTTAAGGATATTTGTGAGCCTTGTGCTATCTGAAATGGTCAGAGATGTGCCAGAGCCAATCAGCAGTGTCAAGACTCTCAACTCCTCGACTACAGCTGCTTCAAAGGTACAACACAATTTTAATTGAGAATGGTTTGTGTGGCAGTAGAACGATCCGCCCACATCTGCCGTATGACGAGATGTGATGCCACGGTCAGGTTTTTTAATGCATTAACTGGACAAGTCCCAAGGTGCGCCCCGGCCCTGCCGCGGCGACCATGCCAGTCATGGAGGTCAGCTCACGAGTTATACCACCACGGTCCACCAGTACTTCCAGGCCACTTCCCTCCAGGGCTCCAAACGCCCTGCGGGCCTGCACGCCAAGCTTTGTCGAACCGCCAGGACAACATTTGTTTGTTTCTTTTGGGCACCACCAGCCATGATTGTGGTCTGGTAGCCCCAAAGCCTGGTAAATGCGGTGTGTTAGCATCAAGGGGCCGCGGCCGACGAGTGGGCCGAGTACTAGTGGCTTAAGCTTGTTGCATCACCTAGTACCGCCAGGGGACCCTTCCATGCAGAGATGCAGCGAAGCAGTTCAATCTCGAGTTTCTGCGCCTGTCCATAAACACGTGCAGATTTTACTGTTTAATCCCATCCTATTTGCTAGTGGGACCTCGCCCCAGCTATCTTTCCAATGGGACACTGTGTATGTTTCGTAGCACGTTAGCTCCCCACGAGTAGATCGGAGCAATTTTTTTTGGGGGGGAGGGGAGAAGGGATCTCGGCCCCTAAGTGCGTGGCCCGTTTGTAAACTTTAAGGTAGCCTTTGTTTATGAGGGATGTCGGCCCCCCTTCCTGGCTTTTATAATAAATTGCTTTACAAGTTTACATAAATTTCAAAAATAATCCTGAAGCTGATGAATTTGAATGCAATTACGTCCAGGGTTCAGTCCAAAAGGTCCCCTCAATTACGCACATTGGGTAAAGCTGCACATTTTTTTTTGTTTTGGCCTGTTTACTTACCTGGCTGAGCTGGCTCTACCACGCACCACACACATATCTTTCTGCAAGACTGCAAGGAAATTAGTAATTCGAATGACAATAAACGAAAGTAACTGTTACGAAATTGCAGCATTCCATAGGAATCCAGATATTAACTTTGAGCCCGAACTGAAAGTAGATTGCGAACCGAGATAAGACCAAGTATGTATGAGCAAAGCGTTGATGCCACTGTTGCCACATGATAATGAAAGCCCTCTTCCCAACACCAATGCCAACAATGTAGCTCTTCTACATTGGCTGTCGGCGCCCAGACTACAGACAGACAGGTGCAGCTCCCCACCAATAGATGGAGCGATTGCACATGTGGTTATTAGGAGAGTGAGCTCTTAGCTCCTCTCCTAATAATCTCTAGCAGGTTAAAAAAAAAAAAGCGGACCATAGACAGACACCTCGTACGACTGTCGACCTGGACTCGTATCTACAACAGGTCAGCTATGGGATCATCAGCCCGATGTATGCATACTACGCATGAGGACAACACTCAATTTGACTCAAACGGTCCACTTCTCTTCCAACAGGTGAGTGCTTCATCACCCCTCCCCCTGACTTCCAACTTTAAGTTCCCACACAGGTGACACAGCCCATCGCCCAGAACCACCCCTCCTCCTCCAGCTATGACGCTTGCAGCCCGGCTCTGGCTGCTGCATTCTGCCTGCTGAGCCCTCGCAGCTTCTTCCACACGCCAGGCCAGCGCCCTTCTTCCTCCTCTTGCTCGGCTCTCCTCCCGCAAGTGAGCGCCCCAGCAACAGGAAGGGGTGTGAGGCTCTTCCTTTTGTTCTGGCTGGATGGGAGAGGCAGGCCTGGATCGGCTGCGCCCCGTCCCAGTAGTACGACGTGCCCGGGCCCCTTCCGGAATGTGCCTGGGGGCTAACTCTCTGAGCCCTGAGCCTCAGCATGAAGATGCTGCGTGCAGCAACGTCCTATGGGCCTAGCTTTCTGCTCTCACTGGCTCACAGGCCGCACGACAACCCAGGGCCGCAAATTTCAGGCCCGCCTTCACCTATGGCGGACGCAACCTTACCATGGTACAGCCAAGGGGCTCAATCCTCGCATCAACATGTTCTAGCTGAAATCCATTCTCGTTTTGCAAAGTGGTGGAGCAAGGCCTAATGAGATAGAGTGTCCCAGAGTGTGTGTTGGTAATCAGCGCAGGATCCGATCTCAAGACTGCCCGTCAATAGATCCATCCATGTACAATTCAGGCACAGTTTAGCCATGGGCTGAGCTCTGTACTTTTTCAAACATCTGAGGGTGTACTCACACCAGCACTATGACCGCATTTACAGCCGGGCCTGGATGCACCTGTTCACAATTCTGTCCGAAAATAAGTAAAAAGTCCTTAGGCTAGTGTGAGTATGCCCCGACTCTCACAATTCGAACTCTGCCGTGTTTACAAACAGTGACATGAGCACCGTTCATTCACATGGCGCAAGTGTGCACTTCTATTTGGACAGCCTCGGGCCCTCTGTCCAGAGTCAGCCCCGAAACGAAGCTGCACAGTGCAGACGAAGGTGAGACCAGCAAACTGCACTATTGCAGGCCGACCTGAGACAGGCACCAGCAAAGCAGTATCCACAAAACAACAGAAACGGAAGCGAAAGGAAGAAAATGTTGGGTCTCGCTCCACTTCCCAACATCCCAAATGTATTTGGAACTGGTAATGGTCTCATGCATTCAAAATATTTGGTGCTGGTAAGGGCCTCATACATGCAAAGCGCTTAATCTGTCTCTGGCGATAAATCAGAAAATGCCAGAAAATCTAGCGGCCTAGCTCAGTTGGTAGGGCACGGCGGCACGCAAGTGGCATTCGGGAGATCTTCGGTTCAATCCCCGTTGGCCTCGTGTACCTTCCTGGGCAAGCTTGGCGCCCGCCACCTAGAGATAGGTCGTTGGTCCCCCCGAGCAGCATTGAGCAGAGACTGCTGATTTTCGTAGGGAGAGGGGACCGACGGGAGGCACAGCCGCTGCCCCATCAAAGAATCTCAGTCCTGATGCTACCGGTTGACACCTGGCGAGTATAGCCCACCTCAGCCACCTGCAGGTTGGGTGCAGCCCCCACGTGTTTCCTCCATTGGAGGTTTGAACTCAGGCTGACTGCTTTGGGGTTCCCCGTAATGCTATAATGAAAATAGAAACTCTGCCCTTCCTGTCCGGATTTGACAGGTAATTGAATTGGTTGGGCTTAAAAGAATTAGCCTTTTGTAAGTTTTTTTTCTATTTCAAAAAAAAAAAAGGGGGCAACTAGGGCGCAGTCACGTTTTGAGTTCTAAATCCACTTCAGGCATCCCTCGAATACAACACATCCCCACCCAACCCTAAAGCTGGGTTGGATACATTCACGATTTTCCTCCGTTTGGAGCAAAATTCATGAAGCCGTGACTGAAACGCATTTAAAACTGAAAACCTTGACTGCGCCCTAGTTTTCCCAAAAAAAAAAAAGGAAGAAAAGTCCAAAAAAAATCGGGGATGCCACTATTTCAGCTTGGGGCCTGCTTGCTCAGGCAGCTCAGCCTTGCTGGTAGTCACATATGTTCTTTCATCCAAAGCCAATCTGCTATGTACAGGCACGAGGGAGGGGGGCGGCGCCAAGCACCCCTGGGCGCTATAGAGTGCAGTGTCACCACCTGACACCACGGCTCACCAGAAGCTGTAGGAGAGTGACCGGTTACGGTGGCAACTCCACCGGCAGAACCGAGAGCGCTCAGTGCTAGGTTTGCACTCACTGCTCGGTGTAATGTGAGATCACGTGCGGGCGCCGGGCGTGCTTCTGCTTCGTCCGTCATAGCCCATACTAGGGTGTTGTAATGTCCAGATACTTGAATGGGCGGGCTGCCAACCCAGCAGCCCCTCTCCACACATCCCATCAAATCTCTTCAAAGTTCAAACCTCATCAAATCTCTGCTAACTTCCTCAGATTTCGAGGAACTTCATGAGACATCATTAGAGTTTTACGAGGCTGCAACTCACAGATCAGCATTAAGAATAGTCTCAGATTGCAGCGTCTCACCACACCTCTTCAATTAAAAGGCAGATGGTTCCGGAAGAAGGTGAAACAATCTCTGTGAAAAAAAAAAGAAAAACTCGCCCATTTCATCTTTTTTTTTTTTCATTCTTTCTTTTTATGTTTTGGATTTTTTTTTAATATAGAAAAACTTCAAAAAATACCATAAAACATATGGGGTTGTAGTTTAAACAAAGATCTATACCCGTTTTTTTTTTTTTTTTTCCCTCTTATTCTTTACATGAGAAAAAAGAACTCCCCCTCTGAAACCTTGCTCAAGCGCGCTTTGAGCGCGGGATTGAGCGGTGCTCAAAAACTTGAGCGTCAACCGCGCACTCAATCAGCGCATGGCTACACAGCTGCAGGCTTCGTCTTTGTTGGGGTATCTGTAAGCTTTCCTGCACGTGCGCTATAGAGCGCATCGGTCCTGCAAGGGGACCCTCCTGGCCGCGTCAGGCAAGATGTTTTGCAGGACTTCTTTGCAGAGTGTTGCCGCTCCGGCTGAGTGCGCGAACTGTTCCTCTTGCTAAACCCTACGATAGGATAGAGGTCACGCGAGGCACAACTTACCTCCACCTACGGGAGCTGTCACCATCCCTTCGGCGGGCGTATCTTTGCCTAGCTACCAGTCCACAGTACGAAAGCCTTTGCATGCAATCGCAGTGGTGGGACGACTGAGGGTGTTTCTCGTTCGCTGCAGCATAGTGGGTACGCGCGGTTAACGCCCGAATCGAACGTACACATGAACCGCCACTTGGGGTGCTGATCTCCCAAGCAAGGCCCTGCGCCGATCGACAAGCACACTAAGTTTAACCACGCGCCAGCGGTGACACATCTTCAACAAGGACACTAAGTTTAACCATGCGACTCAGCTTCAACAGAAAATTGACTCAAAACATAAGTTAGTGCCTAGTCCCTTCTTGGCTCCCTAAAAACATACGTACCTCTTTCGTGAACGGACACATTCGTCCGACCAATAAATAAACAAGTGAGCATCTCGACTCCCGCGTATTCATCAAAATTCGAGGTAGAATAGGAAAGATAAGAAAATAAGTCCCTTACGTATGCAAATCGTACGACATCTGGTTGTTATTCTCATTATCCCCAAGGTGTGGCCTTCACATCAACCTCCATAATCATTCAACCGAAACATCAACAATACTTCAAGATCCAAGAATTGCCTTGCACAAAATATACACACACAAAACGTCATATCAGCATGCACCAGTATGGTCAACTTTACCATTCACTTCAACTCACATTTGCCTTACATACAAAGTCCCAACCATTGTCAAACTTTTCCCAAAAGAAAACGCTTAGTCATTTTTAAATGGTCATTTATTTAATAAAAGTCCAGATAAAAACCCAAAGAAACAGTTCAAACCAAAAAGTTGTAGGTTGAGTCGTAAGAATGAGTTAAAGTCGAGTCGGAAACCGACCTATTATCAAAAGATAACAGAAGATGATACTCGTAGGATCAGGTTGAAACTAATCAACCAATTGAAGTGAACGAAAAGACATCTTATACATCACAGGCCGGTATCTCAAGTCGTGCTTAAGTATATAGAGAATGAATCTTAGATCACATTTTAGCTCAAATCCTTGCTAAACTAATTTTGATATCATCTCTGATTAATATCATAAATTAAGGAAAATTTCGGCAATATATTTTCTATACAGGGTGAATTGTCAAGTTTCTCCTGACTAAAAAATAAACAAACTCCTCGAAACTATAAAAAATTCATCAGCACTTCTCCTAGAGAAAGTGTTTTTTTTGAATCAGTACTAAGCAAAATATGAAAACTTAAATAAAACTTTGACTTTATAGAGTCAAATTTTGTTTAACACCCTGAATTAGTAAAAAAAATTGCAACACTTTCCCTAGAGAAGTAGGCTCTCAAGGTTTATACTAAGTCATATATATAAATTAAAGAAAAAACTTGAATTCCGCAAAGGAAAATTTTAATAAACTTTTTAAACTTGTAAAAATTTTGACAGTTCTTCACTAAGAGAAAGTCACTTTCAACATACGAAGTCATAACAACTTGACTGTGAAAAAATGAAATTCAACTAACTCTTATCACTTCAGCACATGACGGGTATCTAAAGCAACTACCAATCAAAACTTCAAAAGATAACTCTGACTAGATTCGCAAGCAAGCAAGGACACTCAACCAAGGCAAGTCCTCTCACCAAAATTTCATGTTGTTTTCCACATAGGTAGTTCATGGAACCCTCAGGTGATTATCATTTTATCCTAGCTTACATAAGACATTAAGTTAGGTTATTCATATGAGAAACAAGGTCTAACATTTTGCCTTAGTTATACGATAATAGGTTGCATAACTACTTCTCTCTTCATTAAGCATACGGGCCGATACGACTAGACCATTCATCTTAAAAACAAAGTCTAACCTGCTTTGAGTTGTTTCATACACAAGTTATAATATTTCTACGAACTTAGTCTTCAATGTGGGTGTAGGGCTAAGTCATTCATCTTAGAGACAAAGTTCAACCTGTACAATTTACCTTAAGTTATAGCTCTTAATTAATACTCTATTATCGTGATAAGCCTATAGTTATACCATTTATCTTAGAAACAAAGTTTGACTAGCCATATTCACATATATATATAAATAAGCAATATAGAAAGTCATATTCTTGGTTCACATTAAGTGCATTACTTCATACTAAACCACTCATCCGAGTCTTTAAAATCCACATCAATATCCCGTAAAATAAACCTAGGTAGCACGGATTATCTGGCTGGATGATCGGGGGTTAGGATTATCCGAAAATCCGGATAATTTAAAAAAGGTAAAAAATAAGCAAAAAAAAAAAAAGGTGATATTGTGCATGCAAAATACAGTAGAATTACGCTCTTATTTCATGAAAAGCTTGATAGGGCATGGAATGGTTCAAAGGGGGTAAGATAAGGAATAAAGGGGTTTAGGGAGGGGATGCTTGCTCTATTTTATTAATTTTTATCTGGGTAGCACCGCGTACGCAGTGCGTATGCGTAAGTATGCTCACGTACGCGTACATGCCCGAAAATGCGCGTACGCGTACAATCGTCATGGCCTGCAAATGGCATGCCCTCTGTCGTGCATGCTTCAGAGGTATGGTTAATGCTAGCCGCTCTGGCTCCTGTTGCGACGAAGTTGCTTGCCTGAATGATTTTCGTCCTGTAGATCAGCGGGAGGGCTGCTACCATCACCCGCATCCTTATAACAGTTGTCCTATCTGTCATGAAGGTCTCACTTAGACGTACCTTGCACCCTAACAAAAATGTGCAGGTGAAAAGAGTCTACAAGAATGTGCAAAGGTGGGGAACCCTTCACTAAAACTGCAAAAATGTGAAGAATGCAGGAAAAGAAGAACATAAGTTTGTGTCATCTTACTTTGTTTGTACCCTGCACCCTAACACCCTCAAAAGAAAAGTCCGAAGGGTGAAAATGAAAATGAAAAATGAAGAAGGAAGTGCAGGTGTGCTGAAAAGCGAACGTGGTAGGCTCTTCACCAAAACTGCAAAACTGTGAAAGAAAGAAGAATGCAGTGAAAGAAAGAAGATGTTTGGGTCACCCTCTGCCTATCGGTTTTCCTTTTCCGCTCCTCTCTTTCTTGTGTTTAACACCTCTTCCTTCACTCTGCCTCTTTCCCATAGCGTGCAAGTGGGCTGTTATGGCATACGGGGATGGGGGCAGCTCGCGCTCAACTTCATCAATGTGGCAAGCCTTTTACGTTAGAGGCATAGTGGAGGAGGCGTTAAGAAGACTAAGAAACTGAATGATTTCAATGTGTCTTTGATTTTTATTTTTATCCTTTGATTCAGTGTAATTTTTTTTTGTAAAACATTGAAAGAAATAATAATACTGTGAAACAAAGAATAAGAGGACACTTTTTTGTGTCATTCTGGTTTGTCTGTCTCTTTGCCTGTCCGTCCTTTCAATTTCTTTTCTTCGTTCATCTTATTTCTTCTTCTACTTTATGTGCTTACTCTCTTAGTCAATAGTTCCGTGATAATATATATATATATATCGTCAAATAGAACTGCCCTATATATCGTCAAATAGAACTGCCCGGTAAACCGTAGGCAGAGAGGGAGAAGAGGACAACAAGGGCTGTCTCTTATACACATCTAGATGTGTATAAGAGACAGGTGTGTGTGTGTGTGTGTGACCCACCCCTTATCCCTCAGGTTGGATTAACGTATCAAACATCGTCCTAACTACTTCATTGATCTCCCTAGCGGCTTCTTGAGGGTCAGTACAGAGCAAGAGAATGAGCACAGTCTGTGCCGTAATGACCTGCAGGGATTGGGCAATGCTCCGGTTGGAGTTGAATTTTAAGAACCTACAGGGGGTGAAGTTCAGGCCCTTCTTCTTGTCATGTTTTGAGGTGGAGTACGTGCCCTGTTCCGTGGAGGATACTGAGATCATCATGTTAAGGAAACTGGCGCTGATGCCCACCTCACCATCCCTCACTTCAGTGGTCTCCTTCATTTCGATGAAGTCTCTAGGATAGATCCAGATAGGGTCCGTGCTCTGATCGGAGTCCTCCCTGAAGAATTCTCGGATCGAGGGGTTATTCAAGGAGCAGAGGTCGTCCACATACCTGTAGGTATCGTTAAAGGCCGATACTAGCTGCTCATTGCCTGTCCTCAACAGTCTGATCATAGCTTGATACTCATACTTGAAGAAGTAGATATCGCACCAGACTGGGGAACAGGCAAGGCCCATTGGTATCCCCAGAACCTGTTTCCATACGCAAGTGCCCATTTGGATCAGGCTATGCTTGAGACACCATTCTGTTACAGCTACCACTTCTGCCTCATCGAAAAAGAGATCGCTGCCTGTGTTCTGCAGGCGCTTTTCTGCCCATGCGGGGGAGAAGTTGCCGTTCGGATTGACCCTGACCCTGATGGTATCCCTGGAGCTCCTGTCCCTGCGGTATTCTAAGGCTAACTGTACAAAGAATTGGACCGCGTTGACCAGGCTATGCTCAGAGTCTGTAGGGATGGTCTCGAAGCAGCGAGTAATGTCCGCTGTATAGACTGAGAAAAGCGAATGTGGTAGATTGGCTGCGAATTGGCCGACCGACGAGATGGGCCACCAGAGGTTCGGTTTCACCCCGTACTCTGCCCCCATTTCAACGCTTTTCTCCTCACACGAGGCTTGTACACAGGGGATGAGGAAGGCGAGCAGGGACGCACAGAGGCTCGCCATCGGGGACACTACAGTGTTAGCGGTGTTGGTGATCCAGCGGAAGGTCTGCTTGTGCGCCTTATATACTGTCATGAGGTGGGGGAGTGCTCCGTGCCCAACACGGAGGGCTGGCAGATGTGCCAGTTCTCCTCTGATGGAGGCGATGAGAGGTTCCGGATTCTCGTTCAGAGGAACGAAGTCCGGTCCTTGCAGTCTGCGTAGCGCCTGGACCCTAATGAAATCAGCGCAAACAAATGAAGGGGTGCCAGCAGACTTATCAGTTGGGCAGATCAGAAAACGTTCGGTGAGGTAGTCTATCTCCCTCTTGGTGCGAGTCTGATCTATAGGTTCGGCCGAAATGTGTCTATTTTTACTGTGGTGTCCGGCCATCTTGGTCTCAGCCTTCTGCAGGACGAGCTGTCTGAACTTCCTCCTGCGTAACTCCCTCATGTTGGAGATGTCGTATGAGATGGTGATGAGCCTGTCCAGTAGACCGTTTACCTCGTGCAAAGCTTCCCCGATATTATAAGCCCTCAACGGTATGTGATTGAGTCCCGCCTTCAGCATCACCTGCAACCCGCAGTTGTCGATGATGGACATATCCATCGTCAGGACATGCGTCTGGTCCGATCCTGGGAAGAGTTCCAAAGTGTGCTGGTTGTGCAACCTCGCATATCTGTTGGTGTTGCAGCGACAATGATTCGGATCGTACTGCTCAGTCCACTACTCGATGTCGAAGTCCTTGAAGATCTGTTTTGGTCTGCAGACATGGGCCGCCACCGATCTGTCGTATGTCCAGCCGAACACTATGTCATCCAGCCACTGTTCCGCCTCCTCTCCTTCAACCCTCCGGAGTGCTTCCTTGACAAGCCTGCGGATTGAGAACGCTTCCATGGCCCTGCTGGTGTATTTCATGTGTAAGAAGGTCAGAGCCTCTTGCTTGTGCTTCTTCCACGCTAACCTCCCTGTTGGCAGCCGTATCATTTCACCTCCCCCTGTCCTGCCGCTATCGCCTAGCCTGGGGTCCTGTCGTGGGAAGACGGGTGGGGGGGAGAGAGAGAGAGAGGGAGAGAGAGGGAGAGGGGGAGAGAGGGAGAGAAGGAGCAAGAGAGGGAAAGAGGGAGGGGGGAGGAGGAAGGAGGAGGAGGAGAGA
>BFEA01000143.1:1997738-2015673 GCA_003427395.1 Chara braunii
GGCCAGACCAACGAGCTGCAGAAGCATAAATCAAGAGGCAGCGCCCAGTCATTCATTCATTCCTGCGTGAGCCATGCGGAAGCGCTGCCACAAGCGACTTGTGCGAGGTGGTCTGCAGTGAGCCCGAGGACGAAGTGGGCGAGAGAGAAGGAGTGTAGCCATAGCGATAGGGTAGTAGCGGCCATAGCCGCCATAGCTGTAGTAGAGTTCAGTGTGTGTGTGTGTGTGTGTGTATGTGTTCAGAGTATCTCGTGTGAGATATCCAGGGTGATCCTGTGTATGCAAACAGTGAGTTGTGTGGGTGCTGAGTCGCCATAGCCATCAAAGTGAACTTGAATCTGAACTGTGTTCTCGGTTACCATATCTCTGAGTTCTGAGTGGGCGTTTGTCGCCAGTTTGCTGCACACCTGTTTGCATGCGTGAGAAGTGTGAATGAGAGCGAGTCTGATTGCATTGGTATCGGAGCTGGTACCCGCTATTCCACGTGTGTCGTCGTGTGCCGCTGGGAGAGTAACGCGCCATAGCCGAAGTGGCCAACGGAGAAGAAGTCCGCCATAGCGGACCTGGAGGTTGAAGAAGCCGCCACGCGCACCTGCAGAGAAGACCACAACGAAGAAGAAGAGAGAGAGAGAGAGAGAGAGAGAGAGAGAAAGGTTGAGCGATACAAGATTGGCTTACCACGTACCTGTGTTGAAGAAATCACTACTGCGAGAGAGAGAGAGACAGACAGACAGAGAGGAGAGAGATGAGCGATACAAGTTTGGTTGTCACTTACCTGTGAAGTGTGCCGTGCAGTCCCATGAAGTGAGAGGCGGCCATAGCCGCGGAGCTCAACCACAAAGAAACGAAGGAGGGTGAAAGAGAGGACAGAGGAGGAGACTGAGGAAGGTGACAGAAACCATAGCCGAGGAGGTGAAGAGAGAGACGATAAAAAAAAAAAAAAAAAAGACAGCCGGGGTGAACAGAAAGGAGGCGAGGTAGGGAGAAAGGAAGGAGAAGGGTGTCAACGAAGGTGAAGCCGGCCGCCAAAGCCGGAGTTGACCGGGGTTGACCGGGGGTTGACCGGGGGTTGACTGCAGCATTGGCCGAGCGTTGACCAAGGCGTTGACCACGAGTTTGTCCAAGCTGGAGCCGGTATAATCTCGCCAAGCCTTCAGACTATCCCCTCGCCCTATGGATGTGCACACACCCTACTCTTCTTTCTGCATTGAGTCTCTTCTGTTCAGGTGTTAGGAACTCTGTGGATGAAGGATAGGGCCTTGTTGACCAAACCCACACGGGCTGAGTAGGGCTAAAGACTGTGTCTGACGACTCGACTGTCCCGGGGGACACGAACCCTCCCAAGGACCGATACTGACCGGCGGGCTGCTCGGTGTGGCACGGTAGGCCCAAAATCCGAGCTGTGGGCTGCACAACAGGTCGTCTACGTCTTGAGAAGACCTGCTGATCGCGTCGTCCTGTCTGCGGCGTAAAGAATTCCTGAGGAGTTACCGGGGATCTCCTTAAATGCCTCCTGATCAGCAACAGGTCTTGTAGTGACAGCCATAGAATAGGTCTAGGCTAAAGACCCTAGTTGACAGGATCCTGTCCGGATTCTGTAAGTCCTTAGATTGAGTCAGTAGGTGAGTCAGTCAGGGGGAGTAGAGTCTAAGTGGTGAGGAGTGGAACCGTTGTCTGGTTGTGCACCATTCACCATGGTTGACACCCGTAGTGGGAAGAGTACGGCCCCCTCCTAGGCCGAGCAGGCCCGGATTGCCGCCCTTTTAAGAGAGAAAAAGGAGAAGAAGGAGCTCCTTAAGCAGGCGAAGTTAAAGGCCATAGCAGAGGAGCAGGTGGCGAAGAAGAAGAGATTGGAGGAGGAGATGTTGAGGTTTCAAAAGGAGAAGATGTTGCAAATACAGTTGGAGGAGGAGGAAAGAAGAAGGGCTGCAGAGGAAGAAGCAGCAGTAGAGGAGGAGGAAGAAGAAGAAGAAGAGCCCCTTGAAAGAAGACGTGGAGAAGAGAGAGGGGAAGCAAGTGGCACGAAGGAGGAGGACAGATGGAGGGAGAAAAAGTTTAGTGAATGGGTGGCTAACTTATCATTGGGAGAAGATGAAGAGGCACAGTTATATGTGCCGCAGGAGGAGAGGGAGGCATTTGTCAGGGCCCTGGAGTTAATAGAGGATCCCCTGGAACGCCAGGCGACAGAAGAAGATGAACAGAAGTTGGAATAGAAGCTGAAGATGATGAAGGAAAAGCAGAGGAGGAGGGAGGAAGCCAGCAGAATAGCCGGGGAGGTTGAGCGAGTGCGAACCGGCAGGCAGGAGTTACAGGCCCAAACAGAGGTCTTTGCCAAATTAGATAAGATGATGGGCTTCCTGGAAGTTTTGAGTGAGGCATGGCTGGAGGAGCACCAGGCCCGTAAGGGTCAAGAGGTGACCCTGCAAGCAATGCGATCCGGATTCAGAGAATTTGCGAGCGACGTGGCCACCACGTCGGGTCCGAAATTAGAAGATTGAGGGATGGCGTGGGCAAGTTCTGCGCTGGCGCCATTGAGACCGCCAAAGTTGTGGCCACAACAGAGGCCACGACGCGCGCAGTTCTATATGAGGCAACTGGGAAAACTCCCAGTTCTATATATAGCCATTGTTGTTGAAAACCTCAGGAAAGTCCAGCACCGCTGTCGGGACAAATACCCTGACAAGCGTATTTGTCAGGGTTTTTCAACGTCGGACGTCATCCGACTTCTGCGTTGAGTGGAAGGACTTGATGAGGCCAACGTTTGCCAAAAGTTTATTCAGACTTGACCTATGACCGACTGACTAAAAGTTTCGAACTTCATTCCGAACACGTGTGGCGTTCGAGAGTAATGGTTGTACTCGGCAGTGCTTCGTTTCGTCAGGGTTGTAGAGGCGTGCGGATGTGGGAATGTTATGGCTTGACCTATCTTACCTAAAATAAGGTCGCACGGCTGCTAAGCCACGCGATTCAGGGCCTAAGGAGGCTAAAAAGAGGGGTGCGCCGGGTATAGGGCCGCGGCGCAGGGGAAATAGGAAGAAGGTTTTTTCTCTTTGGGTCGCGGGGGTTGGCATCGAGCTAGAGGGTTGACAGGCTGATGCCGAGATCACGCGGTCAACCGACGGGGTAAGGCCTGCCGGCAGGGCCTGGAAGGCCACAGGCAGGCGGGGCCTGCAGGGCCACAGGCAGGCAGGCAGGGCCTGCAGGACCACAGGCAGGCAGGCAGGGCCTGCAGGGCCATAGGTAGGCAGGCGGGGCCTGCAAAGCCTCGACAGGGGAGATAGTGACTGAGCAAGCTCTTCATATAGAACTGCACGCACCCCATTGGGCTTTCGAATCTTACCCGACAGATACCGAGATCGAACTGCACGCGCCTCACTGGGCTTTCTCCCACGGCCGCTCCAAAAGGAGCTAGCCCAGTTGGTTACAGCAGTCGAATCTTACCCGGCAGATACCGGGATCGAACTGCACGCGCCCCACTAGGCTAGCTCCTTTTGGAGCGGCCGTGGGAGAAAGTCGTCCGGCGCGGCCGTTTCTGGCCGTGCGATCTGTGAAATCGCACGACTATAAACAATCGCGCGGATCAAGATTAGCATGGCCGCCTGCGCAAAGATGACACGTGTAATAATAATAATAATAATAATAATAATAATAAAATAATTAAATAAAAATAGAAATAAAATAAATAATAACAATGATGAATTGTTCTTTTCGAGTCCATAAGGATTCGAACCCGAACTAGGGTTCCATACGTCATGGTGTATCCACGACGTGACCGTTGGCTTGAACCAACGGTACTTAAAGGAAAAAAAAAACTAAAAACGAAAACGTACAGCGCCATGTGGCGCTTTCTAAAGTAAGTGGGGCTTTTCAGCCCCAGTACACCAAACAGTCGCCCATGAAAACGGGCGACCGTTTTTTTCAAAGGAGAGGTTTTTAGATTGTTCATATTTTTTTCTTTCATTTTTTTTTTCTCGTCGTTTTTTTTTTTTTTCTCTCCGAGCTGACGTTTCGGGTCGAGTACCCATTCGTTGAAAACGAACGGATGAAAAAAAAAAAAAAAAAAAGCTAGTTCTAACGTGAAGCACTAGTTGGCGCGATCAGACAGATGGGGACTTACAGTCCCCATGGATTGTGACAGGCAGCCGTTTTTACGGGCTGCCATTTTCTTTCTTTGTTTTTTCTTTCCCTTTTTTCTTCTTTAGATTTTTTTGTTAGATTTGCTTTATAGATTTTTTTTTATTTTGGTTGTTAGAAAATTAGTAAGTGCCCGTTCGTTTTCACGAACGGGCTGCTTCTCCCTTTGATGGGAGGAGCAAAATCGAATGAACTTGTCGCGGAAACGCGGCCATATTCGGGTGCGGGGCTTAGACCCTTGTACTTGAGTTACGAGGGACTCTCTGCACACGCTTTGGGTGGCTTCCAGTTCTTAGCGAACGGTCGCGACCGTCGGGTTGGAGAGAGAGAGAGAGAGAGAGAGAGAGAGAGAGAGAGAGAGAGAGAGAGAGAGAGAGAGAGAGAGAGAGAGGGGTCCAGCACTGCATGGTTCCCCCACCAAGACTGCGCCCGTTCGAAAACGGGCCACAGTGTAATTTGGTGGGCAGTTGTTGCTCCTGGATCAGACACGAATTGCATGCCAGATACAAGCGCACGGCTGAAAGTGGAAAGAAGACCTTGTTGAGCTAGACTCTAGTTCGACTCTGTGAAATGACGGTGGGGGGGGGGGAGGCTGCTCGTTTCGTAAAACGAGCTGCCCCTGCCCAGGAAAACAAAGAAAAAAAAAAAAAGAAAAAAAAAGAGTGGAACAGGTGCGGCCCCTAGAAGTTTCTAGGGGCTGAGGTGACTGCACCTGTTCGTTTTTGAACAGGCTGCAGGGAATGGCTGGGTACAGACATTTCTAGAAGTATGTGGCCCAGGAAAATGGCCAAATACTTCTAGGAACTAAAGACCCTGGTTCCCCTAGGGGAACATCAAGGATTCTGGCCCTTGATCGTAGGTCCGGATCAAGGGCTCAGCTGCCCACATGCCTTCGGCTGGCTATAAAAGCCAGCACTCCACCCAGCAGCCTCACAATTGTGGCAGTGCTGCTGGGGCATTCACTTGTGTGAATGCTGGCTGGCTGTTGCTGTGCTGCTGGAGAGGGGCGGTGCTGCCGGTGGAGTGGAGGTCTGCAAAGAGGTGGAGTGGAGGTCTGCAAAGAGGTGGAGTGGAGTAGAGGACTGTAGTGGGCGCGGGAGTGCAGGCTTCCATAGCCACCACTTCATTTGGTGAAGTGCAGGGAAGTTGCTGCCTGCACAGCAAGGTGGCGGCAGCTGTTTTTGTAACGGTGCAGGGGAGACTCTGCCCGTTTTGCACGACGGCGGCAGATCTTCGGGAAGCGGTGCTGGGGAAACTCTACCCGTTTTGCACGGCGGCAGCAGTGTATTTTTGGTAGTGACGCGGAAGCGTTGCCGGATTTTTGCGGCGGCGGCACTGGTTTTGACGGCAGTGGTGCGGAAGTGCCGTCGGTTTTCCACGGCGGTGGCGGTAGCGGCACTTTGGTGGGAACTGGTGCTAATATTTAGCACGACGGCGTGGTATCGGGTTTTGACGGCGCGGCGAGCGGCAGTTCTATGCTTTATTTTTTTGTGGTGCGCGGCAGTCATAGTGGATCTCAGTGTGGCCTAGAGGTGAGGCAAACGCTGGTGCGTGGTTATGACTGTGCGGAAGTGGTGTGTGGGCCGACAACAGGCAGGAAGTGCAAGGCGGTTGCACGCGGCGAAGTAATTATGGGGCTCGCAGCACCTGCGGGTTTCACCAGGGGCCACCTTTATTTTTTTTTTGCGGCGCGCGGTGCAAGCGAGATTTGAGTTTGGGACCATTCAGTGATGCGGTCGTAGCATGAGACCTTCTAGGACCATTTTGGGACCAAGTGGGACAGATTTCAGATCGGGACCGACATATTGGTGTGGTTATTATGAGCGTATGTGGTGCTTGGAGGCGGCGAGGACTTGCAGCTGGTTGGGAAGTATCATTGGAGGACGAGGTGCAGAAGGGACTGCGTTGAAATTGTTCAGGATGTTGGGGCGATATGGGATTGGATTATGGGAGCACCCTCCTGGAGGGTTATCCCACTTAAGTCCTCTCTATGGGCCGACTCTGCTCACTTGAGCACTGGGTGGAGGACGTGAATCGTCATTCAGGAGAAAGGTCACAACTTATGAGTTGTGTGCCACATATTTTCTACGGCGGTCATTTTCTTTTGATTTATATATTACTCGGCTTTCTTAAGTAGGTCGGACCAAACTTCACTCAAGGTCAGTTGAATGATTCAGACTTCCCTTCACTCCTGTGTGAACCCGCACTTTGTTTGGCCCTGTTCAATCGAATGTTCATTGAAAAGGCAAGGGAAATGTGTGTTTGCATGTGAATGGTGAGGTCTGACTTAAGTATGGGATTGCACTGTTTTTTTCTTGAACTTGTTTCTTTTGCGTTTTGCGCAGGTAGGTAGAAGGATGCTTGCAAAGGAGATTGATTATGCTTATCTGAGAGAAGGGAAAATGATTGTCTTCCCTCTACTCCTCACCTACCTGGATGTCAATAAGGACTTGTTGTTCTGAAAAAGGTTAATTCAACGCATGACGCACAATGAATACGATCGAAATAAAAGCAGATGAGGTCTAATGGCCTTAGTCTTTCCCGTAGGAGTAACCCTTTCTATCCCGAACGACCTTATCTGCTTATACCTGTCCAAGTGATTCTCATTCTCTATCTCTCTTGATTCTTTTCGTCCAAGTTACCCCGGGACTTAGGAGGAACGAAAAATATATGAGAGCTACTTGCAGTGGACGCGTCTTCTATCTCTAAGAAGCATCTGGGGCGGGGGTTCGTTGCTTTAAGAGCCGACCCTGTTATCGACCCGGAGTGGACAGTTCAATGGGGGGGTATTTGCTGATTCGGTGGAGACGGTCCGACTTCTAAGATCCAAGTCTTGTGCTCGGATGAGGAGGAGTACCCCGGACCACCTCCTAGAGGAAGAGGCATGCAACACGTTAAGCAATACCCCTGATCAAGAATCATTTGTAAAGTAGCTTGTTATCCGCGAAAATTGGGAACATATGGAGATGGATGTGTGCGTGTCTTATCTTAAGTCGGCGGTAGGCAGAATGAATGACTTTGGCAGCGTGTCTCATCAAGTCAAAAACTGAGGTTGTCCAACTAGCATGTTGGCGACATCAATACTATTGTCGGTAGCCAACTCCTTGTTGACGGTTGTGTAACTATTTTGCGATATTCGACCTGAGGCGGCCGGATTGTTTTTGATCTTGTGTTGTTGAATGTATCAAATAATGATATGGATGCTCCCAGTTATTACTTTGGATCAGATGTACATTCTTATCGGCTGCGGTCAACCCCTTCTGATATAATTATATACGTGGTTGTCGTAACTTTCGCTTGACTTTATGTTTAAGGGACTTGGACCGAGTTGGGTTTCACGCTTGGTTGAGACAGTCCTAGTCGATCGACGTTAGCTCCGCACCTAGGAGATCAGCACCTTAGGAACGGACGACTTTCGGGTTCGCTTGGCGTTAACCAAGCGTATCTATGCTACAACGAACGAGCAAACGCCCTCGGCTGACCTACCGCAATTGCATCTAAAAGCTTTCGCATGTGGGTCAGTAGCTCGATAGGGATTTGCCCCTAAGGGTGGTGACAGCCCCTTAGGGAAGCGAAGTTCATGTCCCGCGGGAACCTATCGTGTCGTAGGGGGCCGCGGAATGTACAGCTGACGCACCCGGCTAGAGTGATGGAGGAGCGACGCGACCGCGGCCGTATCGGCGGCTCGCGGGATTAATCTGCGTTGTTCCCGAGTTGTCTCTTGTTTTGTTTTGGTTTCGTTTAACTCCTGCGTGACATGGCCGGGAGGGCTTCCGCCTTTGCAAAAAAGGTGGGAGCCGATGCGCCCGACACCGCATGATAGAGCAGGCTAATAAGCATCGTCGGCCGTCACAGTTTCAGGTAGGCGACTTGGTCTGGGTCAAATCTAAAGAGTTTGCGCCTGAGGAGAATTCTCGCAAAAGTTACTGCCCGCTTATAGAGGATCGTGGCCAGTTCTAGAAGTTAAGGGTGGAGAGGATGGGCCGTCCTATACCATAGAGATCCCAGCGCACCTCCACACCTACCCTGTGTTTCACGCATCAAAGTTGCTGTCATGTGTCACAAGTCAGCAATTTCCATCTAGACGATCCATGATCCCTCCAGACATGGACGGAAAACATGACATTGATGGCATTGTAGGTGAAGATGTGTTCAGAACAGGAGGTAGAGGTCATCCACAAAAGCAGAATAAGGTCTGGTTTGCTTACCAGGAACCGGAGGATGACCGCTGGTTCACTAGAGCAGAACTCCTGGAGACAGCTCCCGATATAGTTAGGGCCTACGAGAGAGATCAGAAAGGTAAAGGTCCTGCCTTGGACTGAGTTATTCTCGGAGGACCTCAAAATTTAGGCCGGCGGGAGTGAAACGGTATTCACCAATTCGCAGTAGCTGATGCAGATCCCAGGGCTCCATCCCTTGTCCCCACCTTACCTGTGTACAGTATCTGTGTCGACCCCCAGAGTTGAACCCGTGACCTGTGTATTTGTAACAGTTGGTAGATTGTCGTAGGGTCCATAGGTAGCAGGGGTTCGATCTGTAGACCTGTCGAGTAGGAGTCGCAGTCAGGTCTAGAAGTCGTAGCTGTAGCCTTCTCAAAGGGTCAAGGTTGTAGCTGCTGCAGTCCAGAAAGGTCAAGGTCGTAGCTGCTACAGTAACGAAAGGCCAAGTCTACGGCCTTCCGGAAGGTCCCAGTAGTGGCCTTTCGAAGTTGCCCACGTTTAGCCTGAGGCAAGTGGGCAAGTGGTGAGGCAAGTGGGCAAGTGGTGGAGTCTACCCATGCTGAGTCAACAGTCCCAGTCCCCAGTCAGTCCTGGTCCAGTCAAGCAAGTACCGCATGGGACTGTGTGCACTACGGGCATGGGAAAGGGCCAGACCAACGAGCTGCAGAAGCATAAATCAAGAGGCAGCGCCCAGTCATTCATTCATTCCTGCGTGAGCCATGCGGAAGCGCTGCCACAAGCAACTTGTGCGAGGTGGTCTGCAGTGAGCCCGAGGACGAAGTGGGCGAGAGAGAAGGAGTGTAGCCATAGCGATAGGGTAGTAGCGACCATAGCCGCCATAGCTGTAGTAGAGTTCAGTGTGTGTGTGTGTGTATGTGTTCAGAGTATCGCATGTGGGATATCCAGGGTGATCCTGTGTATGCGAACAGTGAGTTGTGTGGTCGCTGAGTCGCCATAGCCATCGAAGTGAACTTGAATCTGAACTGTGTTCTTGGTTACCATGTCTCTGAGTTCTGAGTGGGCGCTTGTCGCCAGTTTGCTGCGCACCTGTTTGCATGCGTGAGAAGTGTGAATGAGAGCGAGTCTGATTGCAGTTCTGTGCCAGTCGGCTTGTTAATCAATCCCCAAGAGTTTCGTGACGGTCTCCCGTGCCTCTGCCATTGGGGTGTTTTGGGTGTCGATGGTTTCCTTGCACCGTCTCTTCCATATTGCCCATAGTGTAAACCGCCGCAGTGCAATTTTATTTGTGCCACCAACGTAATTTTTCTTGTGCCACGTGGCGCCACTCGACCATGTGGGCCGCATGCCTAAGCTGCACCCCGACTGACAGGTGGCCCAACTGCTGGGCCCACCAAATGCCCAAGGGTTCTGGGGGGACACATCATGCAAACCCACTTCTCAATCAAGGAATGTTTTAGAGACATACGAGTGATTCAATTATCCCTTTCTTGATCTTCTGTTCCAGCATACTGTGTCAGGTCCTTCAACCCCAGCGCAAACTTGAGCTCCAATGAGTTCCCACCTCGCTTGATAATGATCCTTTTTGTTATCTCCTGCTGAACTCAGTAGGCTCCCGATGAAACTCCAACTCAAAGAAACTTGACCCTGCTTAATGCTTCTGGTAACTGACTGCGGTGTGTACGCTTTAGACTTTGGCCCTCCATTGGATGCCTTTCCCTTGGCATTCTGCAGATTTATCCAAGCTGTCCATAGTTTTTTTTTTTTTTTTTTTTTTTTAAAGCTGTCCATAGTTGTATTAGTTGTATGCCAGCATTTGACGGTTTTACCGTTGCAGTTCACTACATCTTGAACGGTTAAACCTTTTGTACCCTATGATGTCACTGTCAGTTTTCCTTCGCCTTCAACGCCTTGTGTTTTTTTAAGCATGCTGTAAGTGAATCTCCACCCATGGATCGGAAATCAACAGTCTTGCTTGTGTCATAAGAAGTTTGTCATGGTTAGTTATAGTTCCTATCATCTTCACCCGAATATAACGCCCGGTCATTATAGCTGTATTTGGGGCATTTTTCAGTCCAGATGCAGCGATAATGACCAGGTGTTCTATTCGGGTGAAGACAGTAGCAGGCCAACTTGCCACTTGACTCAATTCGGCTGACATGTCTTTGTTGATGTGCTTCACAGTCTTTTTGACGGAGATGATCTCAAAGGTGGGCGCATGTTTTTCACGGACCAGGTCGGAGCCATGGTCGCAGCAGTGTCAGGTGACTCAGGTTTGAACACCTGTTCTTTCTGTGGGAAGACTGGTACTTTAGAACAGGTCAATGCAATGGAATCGACGGACTCAGTGGTCCAGAAAGCTGCACTGTATGTCCAACAACGCTTTGGATGGCAATATGTTCTGCAGACGGAGACACCTCCTGGCAACATAAGGATCAACGGGAAGAAATACTTCATACGTACTTGGCCGTTTCAACCAGTTGCATCTGGCAATGTACGGCTGACTGTGGTATTAATTCTGCTGCGTTCTTCTCTCTTAGTATCTTTTGATCATAACCGGCACATTGTTGCTGTGGTTCTCACCATCCTTGCGATTGGAGGTTTCGCACTCAGCTGCTTTTTCATCTTCCTGTTCATGAGGCTAAAGTTGTGGCAGCTGCAGATGGATTTACAACGGCTGGAAGAACTTGAGGTTGAACGAAAGCTTGAAATGGAAAATGACATAAAGACGGCATTCCTGTCAAGAATGAGGTGAGTTTTTGTAATTGTTTTCTGATTCTTTCTTCTTTGATTCTCCCCTTTTTCCTTCTCTTTGGAAAAAAAAAAAAAAAACTCTCGGCTCTGGCTCCTACCATTCTGGGAAGCAACAGTCTGGCTTGTATTCCCCCGCCAAGTCAGCAATGAATACAATAAGGACACACACACAGTCCTCCCCATTATGGTTGAGAGGCCCGAGTGGACGGCATTGATTACTTCCCTAGGGGAGGATGTATCACCCCTCACCCCTGCCTAACTTGGGCTATTTTCGCTACCTCTTTGTCTTGTGAGTCTCCTCACTCCTGCCTCCTCTCAGCTGAGTTGCTGTCAGATTCTCGTGGGAAACTAGAGCAAGTGCAGGAAGCTGGCAACTAAGGGTCTTACTGTAGCTTGTTCCTAACGAGACCTATTCCCATAGAGTGACCGGATCCTGATTTGTCCTTTTGTGTAACTGAAGAACAAATATATCCAGAAACTGATCGTTCTAAAGATTCCTAGTCTATTGTCCAGTCTTTTCTGCTTAACCTCAGCCTCCCTGAACCAATGTCCTAAGGGTTTTGAGAATCCCATATGAAATTCCTAAGTCCTAAGCCCTAAGGGGTTATACCGGGTGTCCCTATCTCGCATGTTCTTGGTTCTTGCTTAGGTCCGGCCTGTGTCCCCTCCTTTTGTCCTATAGATTAATGGGAATCTGCTTTGGTATGAGTACTGATGTTGCTTACTCTTCTCCTTCTGGGGGCCTGCACTGGTACTTCCTTTTTTATTTCGCACCTATCGACATACTCGTGAGGTGGGTTCTACTTCTAGGTGCTTCCAACCCCTGCCTCCTGGCTAGATGGGTATGCGGCCATTGGGCAAAGTGAAGTCTGTCCTGGTCTATTCGCACTATATTACCTTCTCCTAGTTGGTGCTTTACAAAAGACTCTGTTATCTTGTCCTTGTTCATCATATTCCCTTCTATTTTCCTGCGAGTTCTCTTCCATCACCCTCTATACTCAACCTCTACTAGATACAGTACTCCTTCCCATGCTTTTTGGGGTGCCATCGGGTAGTGGTCGATCGTTTCTTGGCACCTGCGCTTCCAGATCATCCATAAGGTTGCGAGTCCTAGTGTGTGGAAGAAAGAAACCTTGAAACCTTGCCATGAGCTGGGAGTGTGTAGGCCTAATAGAAGAGAGACCTGATTTGTTAGGAGCCCTTGCTTCTTGGGGTGCCATTGGGTAGCGGTCGATCGTTTCTTGGCATCTGCGCTTCAAGATCATCCATAAGGTTGTGAGTCTTAGCGTGTGGAAGAAAGAAACCTTGAAACCTTGCCATGAGTTGGGAGTGTGTAGGTCTGATAGATGAGAGGCCTGATTTGTTGGGAGGGCTCTGTTGGTGATTGAGTGCCAGACTAGGGTTGCGGATGTCCAGAGTTGTTTGGCTTTCTGGAAGAATAGCAATCAGTGCTCTATATCCTCTGACAGACCATCAGAACAGATAGTGCATAGTTCCTGTACGGGGGATCTCAGGTGTAAGTTACTTCTCTTGTTCAAACACTTGTTAACTGGGAGATCCCGGTGAGCAAGTACCCATTGGAAGCTTCCTTTTTTACTGGAGGTTATGGGAAGTATCCTACTCCAGGTTGGGATGAGAGTTTGGTTCGTCCTGGTTGAGGTGGGTTTCCCATCTTTGGTTGATGATTGGGGTTAATGGGAATGATCTCATTCTTAGAATATATCCCAACTTAGTAGAGTACTCTAGACTGTCATTACGTTTCTCTATTCCAAGTGTGCCTGACTTCCTCTTCCAAGCCCATTCAGCTGGGTCGGCTTCCAGATCCAGTATGCTCACTAGAGGTTCATAGATGCGTCGTTACTCTGTTTCTACCACTCTCAGTTTCCTTATTGCATGCTCTGGTAGGGCAATTTCTCCCGAATGGTCTCGGCATAAGAGACTTGTGGTTGCTTCTGGGTCTTCAATTGGGTATATGTCACATATTAACCAAGAATTCCCGGTCCCTCCCTTGTGCGGAACTGATAAGCTGTGATGGGGAGGCTTTCTGTCTTTCTTGTTGCCCAGCCCCCTGTTTTCCGTTTGCAGGTGCCCTTCAGCAACTGGAGACTAAAGTCGCGAGAGAACCACTCAATTCCAAGGTTGCTGAAGATCCAGCACTCAAATGTGCAGCTTGTCGTCGAGGTTGCTATCCACGCCGTTCAAGCAACCTCGAGACCGTTCGATTCCTGCTCTAAAGTGCTTCGATTCGACATTAGGTATTCACCGTGGATCTGCCCTGAAAGGGCCTCCAGATAGCATCACGGGAGGGTAGAAGTATTGTGTGTGATTGACGCGCGTTCTAAACGGTCACCACGACGTGTCAGGAAAGTCAGAGCATGGGTACAGCCGATGTTCTAAGGAGATCGACGCATCTTCCTCGTTGGTCAAATGCGATGGTCTGGATGAGCGGTCCGATCGGGCCAGAGCAAAAATTAGCGCGCTTCGTGCGCGTGGACGACTGTCCGTAAAGCCCGTAATTAGGTGCGATGGCGAGAAGGGCGTGGGGTGCTGTACGGCGGCAGCATGCGCTAACCGGCGGCGCTGACACTTTGCTACATTCTCCTTCCTCACATCACGAGTTAACCCCGCAGACTGTTGGTTCCCACTACCGGCTGAGCCAGGGAGTTACTGCGACAGACATCTGTCATCACCCATAGACCATATGCACCACACTCACATCACGAACAGAGCGGCTCCCCTAAGAGTCCTGCAGGCACTCCAAACATCGGGCCACCTATTGTTTAGCACTTCTTAAAGGTGCTGACTCAAACACAAAGTACTGAAGAAAGAAAAACAGCGAAAAGGATATGTAGAGAAAATAGTAAAATACACAAGTTGATAACTTGATTATGTGTGTTTAAAAAAAAAACAGCGAGAGAGGCGAACAAACAAATCGAAAGAATACATACATAACTGATTATGTGTGTTTTTTCAAAAGCACGGTGATGATTATGTTTAAGCACCCCAAATTCTCTCTCTCATTCCCTCCAGAAATCATAACAAACCATGTGTGTGTGTGTGTGTGTGTGTGTGTGTGTGTGTGTGTGTGTGTGTGTGTGTGTGTGTGTGTGTGTTCCTCTGCTTGAGAATGGTGATGAGCTTGTGGACAAGATTGATGATGTGGCACTAACTGCATTCATATGTCAAATGGAGTATTGAATGTGTGTGGATCGTCTCTTACTGATGATCTGCTGCACTGCACACAGTCATGAGCTGCGTACTCCTGTGGCCTGCATTATTGCAATGCTGGACTCTCTTCAAGCTGACGGCCTTATGAAAGCTCAGGAAATTGCACTAAGATCCATTAACAAATGTGCTGTCCATCTTCTACAACTCCTCAACTCCATTCTATATGTAGCCAAGGTATGTGATTTCTTTTGTGGCCCTCACAGCTCTGTTGTGGTTGTTGATGGATGAACGATGATTTAAACTTGACGGAAAATTTCCTTTTTGTCCTTCTTCAGCACCTTCGCCTCATGCCATTCCCTCCTCCTCTTCCTCCTCTTCCTCCTCTTCATCTTCCTCCCACTTCTTTCCGACTGCTTCTTTCCCTCCCCTCATTTCTCCTCCTCCGTCCTTCTTTCCGCATTCCTCTACTTCTTGCACCTCCACATCCATCTTCTTCTTCTTCTTCTTCTTCTTCTTCTTCTTCTTCTTCTTCTTCTTCTTTGTCTTCTTCTTTGTCTTCTTCTTCTTGTCTAGATAACTAGATTTGCGACAGATGCATGGTAAAAGTACGCCCCAAGTCCGTCGCAACTTATTCCCAGGAAGTCCTATGGCTGGCAGCTGTCAATAGTAGTTAGGTACTCAACATGCGCCAAGCCCCGGGTCGGTCGCAGTTCATTCTCTGGGAAGTCCCGCTGCGGTCCGAATCATTACTGGCCACAGTCAAGGCAGGCAGCTATGACGTCACAAGTCTACGTTCGGAACTGAAGCAAGTACAAAAGTCTGATCGCAACAAGGGTCGACACTTTTGGACTTTTGTCCGGTAGCAGAAGCAGTGCTGCATTATTGTGTGACCGGTTACACGTGGGAGAGAGTAGTAGCGAGTTGGGTGCAGTCATAGTCAGTGGCACCTGGCAGCGCAGTTGTTAGGCGAGAGAGAGTAGAGACATTCAGAGAGAGACAAGGCCTGAGAGTGAAAGATACATACCTGCTCGGTTTATTGTCCTGCGGCCATATCTGCTGAAGAGACGGAGCATTCTGTGTGTGTAACTTCCATTTTTCAACACAACTTTCCAGTGCATCCATGTTTTGAGAATCTGGCCGTATCTTGTGAAAGATGCATGCATGTAAATGATACCAAGCGGGTTGCTGCGGGTGTGAGTGTTGTTGTTTCTTTCTTCACTGATGACATGCAGTGGATGGTCATGTGCATTTAATGAATTTTAATCACATTTACGCATTTGCAATCCTTGCTCCTGACCGTACCCCCCGGTTCTCCCTCCCCCCCCCTTCCCTCCTCTCTTTCCCGACAGGCATTGACCACTAGGCCAGTTTGTAGGTGTCTGCAGCGCACTACAGATTTGTAGCATGCTTGCCACAGACCACTCCATATCCTACACCTCTTACTGCAAAGACATTGTCTTCTTTTTTTTTTTCCTTTTTTTTTTTTTGAACTCCGCCGTCATTCGTGATGATATGTATTAGTTGAATTTTTGTTCAGGAGGAAGCTGGAACGATTGTCCTTGAGAACGAGAACTTCAATATCCGGGAAGAGCTTGAATCACTCGTCGATATGTTTGCTATCAAGTGCCAACAGAAAGGTCTCGAGATCGTGCTCAAGCTGGCAGGTATGTAAACTTGGAATCTCTAGCTCTGTGCAACTGTTCACTGGTCAGATTTTCCAGCGGCAGTGGCCGGGGCTGTCACTAGGCGGTCATGCTGTGCCTCGAGTGCCGACAGTGTGCCTGGATTGTGTTCTCTGGCTCCTGCAGACCTTTCTTCGTTTCATGGGGACTTTGCTGGTTTTTTTTTTTTTTTTTTTTTGCTGGGTTTTGATGGGGTGTTAGCCTGCAATCAGGCAACTGGAACGTTACATGTTTGATTCTCTGATTGGACAGTGCAGCCGCTCTAGCTCTTCCATCTGGCATGGGTGGGCTTATGGTCTGCTTTGGTTTTCCTCACAGGTGCCGTAGAGGGAAGGTGATCAGGGGCCACCTGCCATGGGGTTAAGCAAAACCATGTCTTCCAACGGCCCTGGTTACGAGGAGGCTCTCCTTTTTCAGTTGGTTCATTGATTGACAATCTAAAGGCCAGAAATTCTTCTTTCTTTGTGCAGGGGTGTGCACAGTCTTTCAGGAGGTGCTGGTGGTTTAAGGTGCATTATCACCATTGGTGTGATCCCTTAGGGGACTCCGCAGGCTGTCAGACTGTTTTGCTTCCTGATGAGTTGGTGAAAGCCCACGAAACAGTCTTTCACAGCCCTCCATTTGTTGTCCTTTTCTACCTTGCTGCCTATGTGTCAGACACAATCAAGAAAATTCAATACAACCTCAACTGTTTACAGTGTTTAGTGAATTGGAAGCTGTATCTAGTTAAAGCAGAAAAGTTGAGAGCACAATGAAATGCCATCATTCCTCTGCGAATCTATGCAAAACAAGATGACAAGCTGTTGCACGTGGAACGTTTGGTTTTGATACAAGCTTTTGGAAGAGAAGATTCTCCGGAGCATTATAAAATCCAAGCAGGCTCAAAGTCATTTCCAGTTGTTATGAAACTCAGTGTACAGTTCTGTTTTTCATTGACGCTTTACGATTGTTGCACATGCTATACTTGAGCAATCCATGGTGCTATGGATGACTGCCAAGGGTCGCGGTTGCGATGCAGGTAATGATTGTGTGTGTGCTCCTCTTTTGCTCGATCACGACACCGCAGATGATATTCCGGAAATCGTGAGGGGCGACCAAGCACGCATCATGCAAATCTTCTCAACTCTTATTGGTAACGCCACAAAGTTTACGCCATCAGGCTGCATTGTCATCCGTGGTCAAGTGCAAGATCCTGATCAGTTCAATTCCGCCATCCAAGTTGGATCCTCGACAGAGAGTGCCATTGACATCTCCACGAGCTGCTTTAGTGGCTGGTCAGGCACACTCAGCACTGCCAGCAGAAGACAGACCGTAGTATGCTGCCAAAGGCCCCCATCGCTGATCACTTCATGCCGCCAGTCAATCTGGGAGAACTTGATTCACTTCGTGAATGGATGTGTTACTCGAGGGCTAAGATGCCAAACCGTCCGTACTTTCCTTCCGTATACAATAACGACCCCTTATGGTGTAGAAATATGCAGCAAGAGGTGCACTCCTCAGCCTGGTAACGAGACTGCCGAACAGGAGCGAGCTGACAGACACGTGATAAGCATGCGTCCAGTGGATGCCCCAGACCCCGTCAATGCCCGTGCACCACATCAGACAGAGGTTGATCCATCATCACGCAAAGTGGCCCTTGAATTTGAGGTGGAAGACACAGGACCTGGGATCCCGACTAATCTAGCGGAGAAACTTTTCCAGGACTTTGTTCAAGGAGACGGTTCAATGACACGAAGGTTGGTTGAGACACTTCTGGGATAGTTTATCCATGCACCCTCGACTCATCCCCTCACCCTTCTCTCACACTTCTATTTGCTGACTCAGCATTCACTGTCGGTCTTAAGTCCATCCCATGACTGTCACCAGGTTTGAAGACTACAAGTGATTTGGCTCTTTTTTGTAATATCTGTCCCCAATGACTCAGACGTGAACACTGGTTCTCCTGTCTGCATTGTTTGAACTCTATCCAGACATGGTGGAAGTGGGCTTGGTCTCTGCATTGCACAGTCTCTGGTAAGC
>BFEA01000143.1:2022820-2036575 GCA_003427395.1 Chara braunii
AAAACAGGGCAAAAAAAAAAAAAAAAAAAAACGAAAAAACATGATCCCCACTGCATTTTTCAGGGTTACCCTAGGGGTGAAAAGTGGGGGTACCTGTTAACCATTTGTGAGGACTCGTCGAAGGGACACTTGTCAAGGACATAGAAGTTCAGTGCATGGGTGACTGTCTTGTCCTTGTCAAAGGTAGTGCGCACACCTTTGACTACATACGTAGATGACACAACTTTCTGGTTGGCTACTTGAGTTCGGCAAGGGTTCTGCAAAGCCACTTGCTTCATCCCCAAGCCCACTTTGTGTATCCCACGTGGTGACATAAAGTTAGTCGTCGCACCACAATTAATCAATACACGGAGATAGCGGTGGTTTATGAGAAACTTGAAAAAATAAACTTCACTGTCCCTTGAGCACGCCGATGTTTCATCCCAGCCCAGTGCTCTAAGTGATAGTGGAAGTCAACCGTCTCCAACTCCTCCCAAGGCTCAACATACAAAGCATGACAAACTTCAGCCTTGGAATCAGCAGATGACGGGGCTTCAAGAGAGGATTGCTGATCGACATCAGATTCAGCCTCCCTTGCCATAGAGGGTGTTGATGCCAACTCTACGCCCGATTCTAGTTTCCCTGCAGCCTATAGCAATCTTGCACCTTATGGTTCGTTTTCAAGCAATGCAGACAACCTCCCTTCTTCATTCTAACCTTCCATTCAGCCTCACTGATCCGGAGGTCTATCCAAGGTTTAGTAGTTGCATCCTCCGGTTTGGTTGGGATCTTGGCTCCCTTTGGAAGTGCGACGAAGTTGCTTGTTGAATTCCTATTTGGGTTTCCCTTCCCACGGGCAGTCTTTTTAAAGGCACAAAATTTATCATCTTCATTATTTATATCAGTTTCTTGAGTTGAAGAGCAAGCTGTATCAACGTCTTGCTCTTGGTCGTCGCCAAGAGTGGGGTCGTCTGCTTTGGCCTCCCATTTCCCTTCCAGCAAGTTTAGCGAAGCTAAGCGATTGCTGTCACGAAATCGCCCGCGAACACAGGTCTTTTTGTTGCTTGCTGCGGTAAGCAGGTCTCCTGCCTCCAGACTAACTACAATCATTCCTTTAACTACATCCAAGCATGATTGTGCAGTCAGCTCCAATCCTGGTGTTGCAAAGAGCTTGCTGATATGCAATTGCAATTTATGCATGGTGCCCTGCCACTTGCTGCGCTCGAGATCATCAAGTTGTATCCTTCCTCTCGCAGCAGCATGCTGGTCCTTATATTGTGCTACGAGTATATCCTCAAGAGTGGTGACCGGCATGACTTTAAGCCACTCGGATAGGTTGATCTTTGCATACCCAGCTTGCATGGCTTGGACTTCAAGGAAGCTCCTTACGACAGGCTTGACGTTGATCCCGAGGATCAAGGACTGGCTTACTCTTTTGAGTGCCTTGTACTTCAAAGTACGCTCTCATGGAGCTGATCCAGGACTCAACGTCCTCGTTGTCGTCAGACTTAGACGGTATCATCATCGCCTTCTTGTCCATGTATGGACTGCCATAGCTGGGTCCAGCTATTGCTGTTGGATCCGATCCCAGGGCTGCGACAGTTGCAGAACTTCTTACGCTGCCGCTTGTAACGGCAGTGGGAACTGCACATGTCGCAGGTCCTGATTGAATCATCAAACTCAACGAAGAAGACCGGGAAGAAGGAGAGGAATGGAGGGGTGCAAAGGTAGAACGAGGAAGAGAACTTGAGAGTGGGGTCTGATGCATGGTTGCCATTTGCTGGATCTGATCACGGTGCTCTTTGGCCATGTCTGCCATTTGAGTACGCATCTTACTCATTTCTTCGAGTAACTGGGACTTCACACTTGGAAGTTCGCTAAGCAAATGGTAATCAACAAGAGCACGTACATACACAACCAGATCTTTCTTAAGGTTTGCATCGGATACATTCGGAACCATTCGGAAAATGGCCTCAAGTTCAGCAGCGGCTGTTTTCTGCTTCGCCTCTTCTGCCTTCTCCTCCTCAGCCAACTCTTTCTGGTAGAGGGCCTCATACAGCGGCTTATCAGCCGCCATTGCTCCATCCATGCGGGTCTTTAACATATCCGAAAGTTTGGTTGGTGCCATGTTGGAACCACTAGTTCCTTCAGTTGCCATGGCTTCTCTTGCCCTTTTCTCTTGTCCACGTGTCTCAATGGGCATGTAGTGGATTTCAGCAAAAGAAACAATCTGAAAGTTCAGAGAAGAAGATAGAACTCCTAGCCGGAGCGGCAAATATTTGAACTCGGAGAGCAACCAAAAAAAACAAATCAAAGAATGAAATATGTTCAAAAGAGAGTTCGTGTTCAGCGTCTAAGTGCGGTCAGACCAAGTACAAGATCCCCTTGAGCCTAATCCAACTAACACCGTCAAAGTACAGCAAACCAGACTGCAAGTAACATCATACAACAATGGAGAATTGAGTGGTGTATAAGGTGCAGGTCAAGCGTTGGATTGTGTGTCATCAGTCTGACAAAGCATCTTAGTCGAGATCCCCTCGGCAGCGAGGGCTCTTATCAAAAAGAAGATTATCGTATCCCAGACAGAACAGAGAGTGACACTGCGTCAACAAATTTGGGTCGCAGGGGCCCTTCTTGTTTGGGCCCGATCCCACTGGGTCCCAAGTAGGTCGTGACCAAGTCCCAACCAAGGAGAGTACCTCAAAGTCCTACTTTCTGCCTCTACCGTACTGAAAAACGAATTTCAACTTCAAGAGAGAACCTATAGACTACATCCATTCACAGAGGAAAAGACGAAGCACTATAGAAAGATGTGGCTTTCAAAGCAAGATACTTTGTTTCTACATCCAAAAGGTTAGTAAGTAGTAAGCACACCAATGCACACAACCAAGACTTTAGAGAAGTACAAACAATACCAAGCACGCATGCATGGGCAACCCTTAGGTGCACGACACTTACCTGAGTGGCCCGGACTCTGAGATGAAGTATAACTCACCCCCCTTCCTCATGTAGTCTTCCTAACCCTATTCGCCACCTCTACACTAGTGTCCTATCATGTAGGAGGGTCTCACTTCCAACACCAATGTGCAACGCCGGATCCCCCGCCGATGCTGAAGAACAAAGTAGTAACTTGCAGTCCTTAGATGCAGAATGGCTACTTCCCTCAAGATCGCCTACTTGAGGGAAGCCCTCAAGTCACCAAGTGTCTCCCTTAGGTCAGATTCCAGGTGCGAGTGCCTCTCACTGTCGCCTCTCTCAACTTGTCGCATGAAGTCCTCTTGATGTGTCTCGCCACCACATCCTTACTCTCAAACAACCTGGTCAGGTTCAATGCCGACCCAGCATGACCTAACCAGGTGGGGGCAGCTTCCCTAAGCCACGCTGCCCCACTTCCCACTTCGTACCAACCCTAACCCTAAATGGTTAGCCCTTACTACTTAGGTTAGGGTTAGGGTGGATAAGTCAACTCTCACCAGCAGGTAGAATCCGCTCTGATACCAATGTTATGATCCTGGCCAAGATAGTATAATGTCGTCCAATTGCAGAAAGAAGTGAATGAACTTGAGAGGAGATAGAGGATAAGAAGAAGAAGAAGAAGAAGAAGAAAGAAAGAAGAAGAAGATGATGTACACCAGCATAGACAAATGACAAAGCTCTTCTTCTTCGTCCAACACACTTCTCTTCCTTTACTCCTCCTCTCTTATTCATACAAGAAATAATAGTACAATGTTGAATGGCTGATCCAGAATCATGTCCGGGTTCCCCGTCTACTGCAGGTATCACTTGAGGTCCACCATAGCCATGGCCGCCTTCCTCACTCTTCACTCTCATAGGCCGAGGCTATGGCGGACTACTTGGGCCCTGCCCTGCTGTGCAAAGGACAACGCAAAGCAGCTATGGCTGCTCTAGCTCAGGCCGCCATGCCTGACTCTGCCTCGAACCTTCTTGGTGTAACTCTCCCCAGCTGGGGTCTCCCTGCTGCAGCACCCACCAAGGTGATGAAGATGGCTGCCACCATAGCCAGGTAAGTACCTCTGGTGCTCCCCCCTTCCTCCTGCTCTTCTCCCTCCTCCGTGTCCTTGCTCCTTCCCCAGCAGCGCTGCTCCAAGCTAGCGCTGCTCCAGCCAGCGCTCCAACCAGTGTGTCGCCAAACTTGCACACCGACAATGAGGCTGGGCTCTTCGCCCAGCCTGGAGATATAGCAGCCTGCTTGCCTCTTGGGCGGTGACTTCCGGGCCGCTCGGCCTTCCCAGCAACCGGTACCTCCTCCCTTTCGGAGGGAAACATCATTGCAGACTCTGATATTGCCCGTACAGGCCCTAGACTCAGACTGGTTGGACTGGTACCCGCCTAGACCTAGCCTACAACTACTGGGCCTCTCAAAATGCCACTTTTGTCTTCTTCTTCTCGGCCTCCAGTACCCGCACATCTACCTCTTCAGGGTGTGGTACCGGCCTACCTGCTACTTGAGTGTTTTCCCCCGCTGCAATCCCTCAATGCCACGGCCACAGGTAAGTACCGGCCCTGAGGGACCCACGAACGGACAAGTAGCCTTGCGGGTCACACACACACTCAAGCCAACCAGCACTCAGACAGACATGCAGACCAGCAAACGTGCACACACACAGACATGCAGAACTTAGTAGCAAGCGGGAAACTCAGCAAGACATTCAGTCCGTGAGCAAAACTCAGAAATCAACTGTGTGTCTCAGTCCGTGTTTGTTCGGGTCATCACAGGGGCCACCATTTTGTATAGGTGGGAATTGTCAGGCTGAGTACGGGTGGGTAGTGTGTTGAAAACTTGGAAAAGCAATGGCAGTTATGGGCGGGTACAGGCGGGTACGGGTTGGTGAGGGTAGTGAAAAAAATGCCAGGTATGGGCGAGTACGGGCTTAAGGGCCTGGGTGGGGGCAGGTGGTGAAAAATATGTCTGGGTCTGGGCAGGTCTGGCTGCAATTCTTCTTCAATGTCTGGGCTCCGACGGCCCGGGTTTGTACGCTCGAATTGGGCCCAGCTGAGGCTGGGCCACGTTATGAGGATTTTTAAACCGCAGTTATGGCTGGCTGTGGCTGCCAAACATTATGGATGTTCAATATGGGTCGGGTGTGGCTGTAGGAGAAGGAGGAGTTTGCGAGCTCTGATTTAGGGACAGGACTGAAATTTGACTCTAGGAGGACATACGAGAAGTATTTGGACAATCAGGGTAGAAAAGGAATTTGACAACGACCTGGTATGGATTTTCCAGCAGTGCAGCGAGGCCCTAGAGTATGGTAGCTACATTTGTAGGTGATGATGGTGTCGTACTTCATCTAGTCGGGGTTAGGTCTGCATATGGCAGGATATCAGTCGGCAATGATTCCCACCTGAATCGGGCCAACCATACACCAGTCAAGTTACTTAGTGGGTGAAGGGAGGCGCCGAGTAGAGGTAGAGTAAAGGCCAAGGTAGAGTAATATATGATTCATTGCAATGAGCTTGGTGGGCATTTACCCAGCGGTCATGCAGCAGCTCCGTCTAGAGGGGGAAGTGAGGCTCTTTGGGGAAGAGGAGCAAGAGGGTGATGGAGGGCATCCCCATCTAGAGGGGGAAATGAGGAGTGGAGGAGACCAAGAAGACCTCCATGGCTATGGAGGAGTGAGGAGGAGTAAGAGGTGGAGTTGCATGGAGGGTGATCAAGAAGACCTCTATGGCTATGGAGGAGTGAGGAGGAGTAAGAGGTGGAGTTGCATGGAGGGTGAGCAAGAAGACCCCCATCGCTATGGAGGAGTGAGGAGTAAGAGGTGGAGTTTCATTGCTATGGAGGGAGGTAGCAGATGCCCATATTGGGCCTGAGGTGAGGGAGGTGTACGAGTAGTCAAAGAGGAGCAAGGCGGTGGAACCAACAAGGAGACTTGCCTTTGGCTATGGTGGACCTTCATATTTATCTTTGTGGTTGGCGCTGCATTAACGAAGCGCCTGTTGGGGTACGGTTGGACATGGACTTCATGTGGAGTGAGGCTATGGAAGTCGGAGGAGGCAGATGACATTGGTTCAATCTTGTGTTCCTCTTTCTCTGATTTTTTTTTCTTTGTTCATTCTTCTTCTCGCCTGGTCTAAACACAGTGAATAGTACTGAATACACCAATGTATGGCTTTTTTGAAAAATTTTCAAGTTTTTTCCTTTTTTCTTTTTTGAAAGGGGCGACCGCCTTGGGATATCAAGGTCGAACTTACCACCCACTGGTAATTCAGAATTATTGGATTTCAGTCCTCTAGTTCATCTGGATTCGAACTCAGGTCCTGACTCCAAGAGTTCATGGGTGTCGCAACTGAACATCCGCGTTTGTAATAGCTCCGGTCTTATTCATGGGGAGCAGCATGTGCTGGGAACCGCGTGCAGCATCCCTTTTACACTGTTATAAAAGTTGGCTCCTTTCCTTCCGCTTTTGGGGACCTGCATTGATTGCCCTCCGATGTATGAAGGGATTGGCAGGAGTCACAGTACCCATGCCTGCTCTTAAACTCCACATGCAGGAGGCTTTCCCTTGTTCTCCCGGCCCCTGTTCCGGAGGCACGTGGGAGGTTTACTGTCGCTTGTTGCCTGCATCACCCCTCGGGATGTGACAGGCCTTGGGCTGCTCCTGGTGGTTGTGTGTCTCGCCCAGCCGGGCGCAGGAGGAGGGTGGGGAGGGAAGGGATAGTTGGAGGGGGCATATGCGAGGATCTGGGTCCTCGGCAGGCCTATGGGGCCCTGTATACAGCATTGCCCGCCCTAAGTGAAGGCGGAGGTGCCCGCCCTAAGTGAAGGCGGGCCTAACAAATCACCTGAGGCCCTCGACTGTCAATTTCATATTTGGGGTCCAGGCAGTTGCGACGCGCCAGTTGGTTGAGAGAAACTCAGGCCGTGCTACACAGACATTTCCACGGCCTTCCGGCCCTTTCCAAGGAATGCAGGCCCTGTGCGTGATTCGCAGCCTCATACAGAGACAGTTGGGCGCCCAACTGAACGAGGCCCAGCAGCCCAGTAGCTGCTGCATCCAGGCAGCCTCCTGGGGCCTTCCGGAAGCTTCTGGGCCCAGGCCAGTCCAGCCAGGCTGCACGAGCAGGCCGGCTCGATCCATAAAGGAAAGAGCTCTCCCCTGGCAGCCGGATTCAGGCACTCGCATGCTAGCGGCAGCGCTGCTGGAGCAAAGGCTCGCGGCTGCTGGCTGGCGCTGAGAGGCGAGGTGCAGCACGTGCGGTCGTGCAGGGAAGAAGGGCGCTGCTGAGGGCAGCACCATAGCTCAGCCACCATAGCTGGTGGGCTTGGACTACAGTGAGGCGCAGGGGTGGTCTTCGGGTGTAAGAGAGGACAGGTGTGGGTGTAAGTCAGGGAAGGGCGAAGGATGATGATGATGATGATGTGAGGGCACTTACCTTGTATTGGCGACGGTCTGCATGTGGGTGACATCTTCAAGTACTTCGGGTTGCCGCTGATGTCAACAGTTGCATTGTCTATTATTAGGCTGATCGTAGCTGTGTAGGAGTAGGCTGGGCGCTGAGCGCCAAGTAGGAGTGTGAGGGACTGGACTCTTGTGTTGCTGAAGGAGAGAGGAAGCTCTCCATGACATTGGTTCTCAGTACTACAAACCTCAATTGGTGTAATATTGGTGCAATGCTGCTCTCTGGACACAGTGTGACTATCTGGCTTTTTATGTGATGGTGGAATCTGGATTTGTCATCTCGCTGTTGCTTATTTTCCTTGCACATATCACTAATGGTTAATAGGTATTGTCATTTTCGGCGAATTTTTCACCGGAACTGCTTTGTTGTTTGCGGAATTTTCGACAACATTGCTTGTGCTGATGCGGCGAAAAACCCCGAATTCCGGGCCTTCCATTAACTCTCCTTGCATTTTCCTTTGGGGGTCGACCCACGGCTCAAAACTTGTTTAATTGTTTCCTTGTCTTTTTTGCACGCCCATGATTTCTGCTAGTTGTTCTGCTAACTTCTGGCCTGCTTTTAGTATGCTCACCTGAATAGTGTCCACTATTTCTCCTTTTGCCTGTTCAAATCCGAAGGTGAACTCTTTCCTCTCCGCCGAGCATCTTGCCCTCGAGATGACCATAAGTACCACAAGTCGCATCTTCTCAAAGAGGTTGGCTTGAACCGCTAGTACACTGCCCCAGCCTTGCAGAATTTTTTTGTCGCCACAAGCAAAACTCGGAGGCGCCGAGCGGCCCGGGGCGCCGTTGGAAAAAAAAAATTCGGCAGCCTCCGAAGTGGCGCAGGTTTCATGCTGACACCCACGGGCCTATGTGTGGTGTACTGGTGCTTTGAAAGGCCATCCAGTGGGCTGGAAACTCTGGCTCCTTTCCAACCAGAATAAGTCTAATGCCCGCGGGAAGGGATTGTCAGTCAAATTTTCCCACGGTGCGTCCCACCATCTCTATATCTGGAGAGCCTCGGACATGCTAACAGCCATGTTTAAGTCTTGCATAACGGATTGACCAGAATCATTTGGAAAAAAAAAAAGAAAAAAGAATCATGGCATCGTCACGCCATGCTGTATTTCCGTTTTGAGACAGGACAAATAAACAACTGTAAGAAAGAATCAGGAGCACTTGGCCAGTTTGAGCCTGGGTTTGGTATGTTTTCCTTTTTTTTTTTCTGGGCAGCATGGGAGAAAGGCTAGCAAGATGGAAGACTTCTTTCTCGAAAAGGGGAAGTCAGTTTTAACCTTGTTAAATGTCGGTTTGCTATTCGTCAAAACGGGGAAGCCAGTCCTAGCCTTGGTCAAAACGGGGAAGCCAGTCCTAGCCTGGGTTGGATGTGAGTTTGTTTTGGTCGAAAAGGGGAAGCCAGTTTTCAGTTGTAACCTTTTCTCTTGTTGTGTGTTTCCACTGTGCTGGGGGGTGGAAGGCTCACAAAATGGAAGGCTCTATTGCCCTGAAGCAAAAGCCTGGTAGTGGTGCTTTGTTCGCATTCCATATTGAGGTGGGTGTTGATAACCAATCGGATCAAACCTCCTCGAGCTCTATGAATGCTATCACAACGAGTTTCCTGCAAAGAATCCGCAATGTGAAGAACACGCAGTCGTTCAGAGACACTGGCATGATTCTGGCTATGCCAAATTCGGCGGTAAGACAAGCAACGTTCGCATGGATGACTCGCCATGAGGTGGGTGTCCAGCTGATTGACAGCTGGCAAAATCTCATGGATATCGTTGCAGCAGGGTGTAAAAGAGATATGCAGAGCACCTGCAGATTAGAGGTATGGGAAGGAGGAGGACTTACCCAAGAAGAAGTGACGAGGGCTTCGAGTTCAATACCCCACAGCGAAGACCACGCCAGTGCCAACATGTCTTCCAGCTGTCGTCACCCTGACCATCCATTGTCAGACTGCGAGGCAGATGAGACATCATCCTGGGATGGCCTCCCTTTGCAAAATTTGCATGTCGTGATTGTTATTGACATCGACATAGTCCCGAGAACGTGTGAATCCTCTGAAGAGGATCTGAAGGGTTTTGTTGAGCTTTTGATGCCTGCTGCTTGTCTGGATAAGAGTGCCTGCAATGACAGTGACACTTGTCAGGGAAGGATTGGCTCCCATGCTCAGTCTGTTTGTTTGATCTGGCTAGTTCCTGCAACAATCGGGACACAGACTCGACACAATCTACAGTGTCTCGGCAATTGCACGTCAAGCGTCAAGCCGCAGTGCCTGGTAACATCGCACATTGTGAGCAAGCCATTTTATTCCAGTCGCATGTTGGAGGCTCTGGAAATAGCAGCTGCCACTGCAAACTCCTGCAAACATCATTTCACTTGCGAGTCGCATCTCATCGCCGACAAGGAGATAGAGATCATAGTTGACGGCGATAGAGGGAAAGCAGCAACAGATGAGGACGGCGGACGGTATGCAAAGACTTTCGCAAGGCCAGATATCTCGAAACTTGTCCGTCCAGGTAGCCTGCAAGACCATGAGCTTGAAAGGTTTGCGTGTCGAATGAACTTTACAGATTTTGAGTTCGACGTGCTGGAAAATTCAGGTCTTGTGATCAACCAGTGTGACAGGTTGGCGAAAGTGCTCCAAGATGGAACCAAGGGATGCGGCCTTGGTCTGAAAGTGAAGGGGGGTTCTGAAGACGTTCTGCCCCCAGGGACATATGCTGGCTGCACAGACAAGCGGTTCCCTGCCGATGAAAGTAAGGGTATGAGTTCATCATCAACAAAGGAGGTGGAAGCAGCGATCACTCAGTTCAAGGCAGAAGACGTAGAAGAATGTAGCAGAAAGTCCGTGAGTAACTCGGTTACAGCTTGCTTGCCACATTCAGCCGAACATCAGGTATGGCGGGCAAGAGCTGATGCACAGAGTGGGATGCCAAAGCCGATGCAGCATCCTGAAGACCCGTCATTGTCTTCCTCACAACGAGCGCGAACTCCACCGGCCTGGCTTGAAAGTGATATGAGCGTCAAGCTGGGAATAGCTGCTTCAACCGTCTCCAATATCATTCCAGACATTGCGAAAGACTGTGTTCCGCCTCGCTGCAGTCCTCAAGCCACAGACGCCACAACCGTCGTTACCCAAAGTCATCCTCATTCATCGAGGCAGCTCGCTGGATTGAAGATCCTGGTTGCCGAGGACACACCACTTCTCCGAAAGCTTGAAGTAACCTCGCTCCAAAGACTTGGGGCAGAAGTTGTCGGTGTGGAAGACGGGAAAAAGGCAGTGGAAACAATTTGTGAGGGAGCTGATGGTTCTTCGAAGAAACGATTTGATTGTGTGTTGATGGACTGCCAGGTATACCCACAAACAAATTCCCTTTGTGACCGTCTTTCCTCCCTCCTCGTACCTGTTTTTCCCCTTGCCGTTCAGTCTTATGATGATATCTCAAGGCCGTTGCCTTTTAAAAACGAAAGGAAGGGGAAAAAAAATAGAAGTTATAGAACAGACGTGCAATTCCATACCTTGTAGCTTTCGTCCCTTTAAGCATCACATTGCAGTCTAGCAATCACACGTCCGCGAAGTTCATGCAGACTGGTTTTGACACTAGGTTTGTTGACTAGTTCTGGAGCCGCGAGGATTACAGGTCCCTTGTGTAGTTCAGGTCGAGTCTTTCTGAAACATCAAGGCTACAATCTTAAAACGAAGAAGAAGAAGAAGAAGAAGAAGTTTGCTAGACATCTGCAGGAGATATAGGGAAGAAAGAGATCGATTCAATGGGGAGAGAGCATTCAAGTGGCGCATCTGGTTTCCAGTTCCGTTGTTGCAAAGCTCAGTCGGAGATGGAGGAGAGAGGGTACGGAAGAAGAAGTACAACCAATGTATGGCAGCGCCAAGTAATAGTCATAATCTCTCCTCCGTCTCACTCTCCTATCTTCCAATACCCCTCCAACTATCGGTCTCAGATCTCAAGTCTGGGGACAGACTCCCAGTACAACAATGTCTAGTCTCCTCAGGCCAGTTCACTTATAACACTTAGCTTTTTCAGGCCATTTCACTTATAACACTTAGCTTTTTCTAAGAATCTTATAACACTTTCTAAGGATCTTAGAACACTATAACACTTAGTTTTTTGAACTTTTTCTAAGGATATTATAACACTTAGCTTTTTCAGGCCACTTCACTTATCACACTTGTTTTTTTTTTCTAAGGATCTTTTTTGAAACGATCGGTGCTCTTATAGCGTTTTCAGGCCACTTCACTTATAACACTTAGTTTTTTTCTGAGGTTCTTTCTTGAAACGATTGGTGCTTATGTGCAAAGCTCCCGAGAATGCTCCTCCTGCACTGCAAGCAAATTTGTCAAAATAGGCGTGCACTTCGTTGCATGGATTTCCAGTCAGTCTGTGGTCAAGGTGGTTGGATATGGCTAGCAGATCCAGGCACGGCGGTACTGACGGTTGGAAGTATGGAAAGTGGCGGTAAGTACAACGGTGGTAGTGCTGTTCTGGGATGTTCCTGGATGGTACCGTTGGCCAAGTAAGTAGAATTGTGCTTAATGATATTAATTTATTTATTGATTTGTTGGCTATTTTTTGCATAATTGTGGGTGGGCTGCGGCGCGTGGGGCTGTAGACGTAAGCACGGCGCAATACGCGCCAGTGCTGAAACGTTTCATAGGCATTGGTGTTGGGTGAACATAGGCGCGATTTCGCACCAGGGGAAACGCTGGATATTGGCGTAGGCGCAATACGCACGAAGTTCTTAATCGCCGCAGCTCAGCGGAGAAGCTCGGGCATGTGCTTGCGTAGGATGCTCATGATGAAGGTAGGAATATTTAAAGAGTAGTAACGGAGTAGGAGTCCTCAATCTGAGTGGCGTGTGAATAGAAGGATTGATTATCCTTGATAGTAGGCTGTTTTCAAGGGTGTGCGGGAGGAGGTGATAACGCCATGATAAGTAAAACTCATGTCATCTTCTTCGGCAAGGCGTGGTATAAGAAGGAGGGTGTTTTGCTTCTTTTTAAAGCACCAGTACCTTCTGGGAAATGGCGGGTTAGACCACCGGTACCTTTCCCATATATGTCGGTCGTGGGCAGTTTCGGAAGGCTGAAACGAAAAACGGGCCGCCGACTCGATTTATCGACGCCGGCCCTCCCCTGCTTGGCCCCCCGTGCTACCCGGCGCATCTCGGCAAAATAGCTGGGAAAGGTACTGGTAGCTTAACACGGAGGCTGCATTTTGTATGTACAGACCTGGCTATACCGGGTGCGATACATGAATGATGGAAAAGCTGTGAGGGCATCGCCGAAGGGTCAAATGTACTGATGGTTTGAGGGTATGTTGCTGGTTATCTGGTTATGAGGTATACCGTACCGAAGATCCTGATGAGCAGAAAGATGCATGACTCTTCCTGATGGTCGGAGGTAACGAACTTTGTCTCGCAAAGTCCTTGCCGGAAGTTAACTGTTACAAATGGTGACTGGGGGCTGGCAGGCTGTGCAAATGTATAGGATATGGATGCAATTTGTTGTCTTAAGTAAGCATTGGAAACAGGCCGGTACATGGATTTGACTTTTGCAGGTCAAAAAGGGGAAAAAAAAAAAAAAAAAAAAGAGGGTACGCCCCCAAACTGTTGAAATGGAGACCTGAGTCCAAATTTCAATGGAATTATATATTTATTAAAATTTAAAACTTGAAAGGAGAAAAAAAAAAAAAAAAGACCGGGCAAGCTGCTGGGCGAAACAGGTATGCTAAAGCAAGGATAACTCCGGGTTGAATTGTGAGGTCCCCGTCCTTGAATTTCACCTATTAAAAAAGAAAACGAAAAAAAAAAAGAAGAAGCCACAATGCACACTGTGCGAGGCCACTGCCTCTATGAGCCCATTCAGCCCCCATTTTGGAGCCAGTCGGCCGCCCTAAGTGAAGGCAGGCTCGACGAGGCCCTCAGGGCCTTATTTCGGCCACTGCGCAACTAAGGAAATTCAGGCAGTTGCGCAGCGCCAGTTGGTTGAGAGAATCCAGGCCCTGGGCCGCCTGTGTGAATGTATGGAAAGAAGGCCCTGGGCCGCCTGTGTGAATGTATGGAAAGAAGGCCCTGGGCCGCCTGTGTGAATGTATGGAAAGCAGGCCCTGGGCTGGATACGGGTACAGGGTCAAACACACACCACAGGCAGTTGGGTGCATGCAACCACCTCAGGCCCCAGGCCTGTTGTAGCATGTCAGAAAGTGAAATGCACTGAAAGCCTAGGATCTAGCAATGACGAAAGTGGCAACAACCAGCAGCATAGGTGCAACATTCACAAGGTGTCAATGTGCGCGACGCAAAGAGTGAAACAACGGGAAATCAATAACAACACATTCGTATCATCATCATC
>BFEA01000143.1:2084691-2097164 GCA_003427395.1 Chara braunii
CAGCCTTCCTCTGAGCCGATCTTGCTCGCATGTCCTCCTTTTCTGCGTTGCTCCTCTCCCTCCTGTTTTCTCTTTCTTGTCCCATCCAACCTACAAAAGCTTCCACTGCATCCAAAGTTCCTGCTGCGTTTTTCTTCCGTAGGCCCATGAAAAATTATGTTGCGTCAGAAGTAGTCCCTTCGAGGCTTCTGCCTCCTTGAAAGTTCTGATGCATCAGAAGGTGTGCTGCTTCAAGAGTTTTGCTGTCACCATAGTTAGCCCTTCAACAGTTCTGCTGTATCTCCCTTCCGGCTGACCCGTGGAGTCACTTTTTCTGGTCCGTTTAGGATCGGTCCTTTCCACCTTCCGAGCTTGCTCAGGGATGTTAGTTCGGTGGGGCTATTCCAAGGGTTATTCGGGGAAAGGAGATGGGAAGAGGTACTAGGTGAAGGTGCGTGAATCCCTTGTCTTGTCAATCCCAGCCCTGAAACTGCAGAGTTCCTTTCTTTATCTTTACCATTCTGTTTTCGTAAAGCCAGATGTTCTCAAACCTCTTCTGTCTCACTTCACGCTTTTCTGTATGCCCTCCAAACCAGCCTTCCTCTGAGTCAATCTTGCTCGCATGTCCTCCTTTTCTGCGTTGCTCCTCTCCCTCCTGTTTTCTTTTTCTTGTCCCATCCAGCCTACAAAAGCTTCCACCGCATCAAAGTTTCTGCTGCGTCTTTCTTCCGTAGGCCCATCAAAAATTTTGTTGCGTCAGAAGTAGTCCCTTCGAGGCTTCTGCCTCCTTGAAAGTTCTGCTGCATCAGAAGGTGTGTTGCTTCAAGAGTTCTGCTGTCACCATAGTTAGCTCTTCAACAGTTCTGTTGTACATCCCTTCCGCATGACTCGTAGAGTCACTTTTTCTGGTGCGTTTAGGCTCGGTCCTTTCCACCTTCCGAGCTTGCTGAGAGATGTTAGTTCGGTGGGGCTATTTCAAGGGTTATTCGGGGAAAGGAGACGGGAAGAGGTACTTGGTGAAGGTGCATGAATCCCTTGTCTTGTCAATCCCAACCCTGAAACTGCAGAGTTCCTTTTTTTATCTTTGTCATTCTATTTTCGTAGAGCCAGATTTTCTCAAACCCCTTCTGTCTCACTTCACGCTTTTCTGGTTGTGTTAGCCTCTGTTGTTTTTTTTGTTCCTTCGCCCATCGCGCTCTGATTTTTGTTTGTATGATGGATTTTACTTCTTCCCATCTTTCTTCCATGCTTGGGAATTGACTGTCCAAAGTGCCCTTGCACCTTGCTTTGCATATTACGCAGAGGGTCGATCTCCTCCACAGATCTGCCAAGTGAATTTCCTCTTCTTCCAGGTCAGTGTCCTCAGTGCTTCCCGTAAGTAGGTAATTTATTCCTGAGGGAAACGTGCGGCCTGTCACCTTATTCCATGCCTTTTTTGTTCTGTCCCATATTTCTTGGGCTCGTTGGCAGAGTGAAAAGCAATGTATCATGGACTCTTCTATGTTCTCATTACACACTTTGCACTATGCTGATTGAGGTTGGGTGTCTTCTTGTCGTCTTCTTTTACTGAGTCATTGGTTGACAGGTACCGCCCAGTAAATTATGAGCCATTGCAGGCTACTAATTCTTGTCGGCCTTATGCTGGCGAACCTGGACCAGGGTATTGGGCCTGCCCAACCTGCGTTTTCTCCTACATTTTTCCTCCATCTATCGTTGATTACTAATGAAGGGTCCTTGGTGATATTCAGTAATCTGTATCCCGCTCTTACCTCATAATTGTGCAGGTAGGTGAGTTTCTTGGTTCTTCCCCTTTTGCCCGGGACATACCACCCCCATTCCGCTGGGTCCACTTCTAGTTCCTCAATGCTTTGTTCTGGTCTATAGATCCAGACGTCCCTCTGCACTTGTTCGGTCTGTGGACTTCCTTTGTGATTGTTTTTGGGCGTACAAGCTCTAACTTTTTTTAGGTTCGCGAGTTCCATTGTTACCCTTGGCTCTAGTATTTTCTCTAGTTTCACCCATGTTTTGTGAGTATCTATTAGCTCCCATGCTTCGAACTCTGCCTTCCCTTTCCCCGCTTCCAGCATTTTGGTCAGCTTGTATCCTACGTGCGGTATACTTGTGCCTCTCTTTGTGGCTCATTCCCCTGTGCTCCATTTGGTTCCAGATTTTAGCAAAAGCTCCCATTTTAGCGGGATGCTGTTGAGCAAATTTTCCAGTTGATTTCTCAGATTTTGTATTCTTTTAAGATTGGTTCTCAATTCTTGTGCAGTGCACCATCTGTTCTCTTCTTCCTTCCAAAGATGTTCCATTTTCCATACGCCTTTACCCACCCATTTTCTCCACTGTCTGCCCTTGGAGTTCAACGACCAAACATTGTTATTCTGGTCCCTCAAAAGGGGTTACCGAAAAGGGGTTGTCTCAAAACCTCTTCTCTTATTCGCGGAGTTCTGATTTTTTGCGGGAAACATCCCCTCCAGTGTTTTATCAGAGTGGTCCAGTGTTCACTGGGAGGGTCCTTATCATTCAACTTATTTCTTTCTCCTTTTCTTGTTGGGGTCCATGCTGGGTTGAGTAGCCAATGGTATCCTTCTATGCTGGGATCCACTTTGAAGGGGACCAGGTTACGGATCTGGTGCAACACCATGTTGTGCCATGGAAGCTCCCTCTTGAAGATAACTTTGATTATCCACTTTATTTGTAGTGCTTGAAATTGGGACGCTGGGTTCAATACGCTTAGACCCCCTTGGGTTTTTGGCCTCGTTACGTATTTCCATGAAACTTTGGTGATGTACTTGTCCTTATCCGCTTTGCCTGTTCATTGATAGGCTCCGATCTTCTTTTTGAGGTTGGCAAAGAAAGCTGGTGGTGGGTTCCATAGTGAGGCTGTGTACCATCCCATTGATAAGATTGAGGCGTTGAGCACTAAAGCTCTTCCCATGAGCGACACGTGGGTTGTTTGCCATCCCATCATCTTGTTGGTCATCTTAACCAGAAGGTTGGTGCCTGCAGCTTCATCAACCCCCCTCTCTGAAACTTGGATACCCAAGAAGCGTACCGGACTGTGAGAATTCAGCCATTGTAGGCCCCGGATTTCTTGGGTTGCGGAGGGTCTGATGGGGACAGCCACCAACCTACTGTTTTGTTCCAGTTTATCTTCATTTCAGAGGCTAGCTGGAAAGCTTGCATGACTTTTGTAAGCGCGACAAAGGACGAATCAGAGGCTCTAATTATGACTGTTAGATCATCCGCAAATAGCATTATTGTGGGGATATCTAACGGTCTACCATCGTGGTTGGATGATAATCTCTCTATCGAGTGGTCTTTTCGAAGGAATGCTGCAATTGCTTCCATCACGAACAGGAAAATTGGAGCTGCCAGCGGGTCTCCTTGCCTAACCGATCTCGTCATTCTGTATTTTTCTGACAAGTGACCATTGATCTGAACCATCCCTCTTGAATCTCCATGAAGCACCCTTATCCATTTCCTGAAGTTCGGCCCAACTCCCATTTTTTTCATGCTTAGTTGTAGGAAGTCCCAGTTGACCTGGTCATAGGCCTTTTCGAAATCGAAGAATAGTATGGCTGCTTGAACTTTTTTATCTTTAATTATTTTGGTAACTTCGTTCAAGCAGACTACGTTATCCAGTATGTATCTACCGGGGATAAAACCTGTTTGATTTAAATGGAAGCATTTATCTGTGACGTTGCGTATCCTATTGGCCAGTGTTTTTGCCAGAATTTTGTAGATTACTGGTAGGAGGGTTATCGGCCTATAGTTCCTTATGTGTGGTACACAGTCCTTAGTATACCATTCTTTAAATTTCTTTGCAAATATAGTAAACTTTTAAAATTTTACTATAAGTCTTTTTTCAAGATAAGTTCCAACTTGAAAGCAAATTGCTTTGGTACTCCTTTTTCCCCTGAGGGATCTAGAAGAAGTTGAAGAGCTCCTTTGAAGGGCATAGCCCGGTCCAAACACGATTGTGTTCCCTTGCATTTTTTTTTTTCCTTTTTTTTTTTTTTTTTTTTTTTTTTTTTTTTTTTTTTGGTGAGACCCTGCAATGTTTTTTTTTTGAGCTAGCTTCTACCACGTCATCATAATGTTTTGGCCCGGTTCCTTCGGGGAAAAAGGAAAAAAAATGTACGACGTTCTCAGTAGATGCCGCGTGTATGTTGGCGCCCTAACCTTTTGAAATTCCTCCTCTTCTACGTAATTGTAGTGTTTTTTTTTTTNGTGTTTTTTTTTTTTTTTTTTTTTTTTTTTTTTTTTTTTTCTTTTTTTCTTTCTTTTTTAAGTATCAAAACCATGTTGTGCTTTTTCATTTTCAAGGAAAAAACAGAGATCTGTCTCTCAATGAGAAGCACTGCTCAGTCATGGTAATGGATAAACTGAGAGCTCTTGAAGGAATTCCTGGAACAGAACCGAACTACGCGTTCCCTTACGGGTTGTGAACCCGTGTCTTCTGATTCCATCAGGATTCAAATCATGCTCTGTTCACAAACAGTCACATGTGTGTGGCATAATTGCATAGGCCTCACTGCAGTGCATGGTGTTGTGCCCACATCTGTGTTGCGTGCGCACAGGTGGCATGTACAAGGTTGCAGTGCCCCTTTCTTCTTGTTGTGTATGTGTGTGTGTATGTGTGTGTGTCTGTGTAGTTGGGATATGTGGTTCAGGCTTTGTTGTTATAGGTTTCTGGCCTGTGGACTGTTGGTTATGTTCGCATCAATAGTATGAGATGCAGCCGTTCATGCGGTGACAGAAGAGTGTGAGGAAGTCTAGTCTGAAAAGTGGGGAACTGATTTGTTTGGCAGTAACGTGGCTCCTGCCTGTCGCTTCGCCACAAGTCCAAATTGAATTCTCTAAAAGCTGAAACCCGTTCGTATACTTATGAGTGTTGGCTCAAGCACTGAGAGGGCATGGGGGCAATATAAACTAAGCGTATTAGTGGAAATGCTCCCTAAGTTGGATGTGTTCTGTGAACTTCTGTCATTCTGCGTTCATATTTAATGTGGAGGAAGTCGGCATATTCGGATCCCTCTTCGGAGTTCATCCAATTGAATCCCCCGTCCGCATTTCTGATGCATTTGTGAGAGCGGTACTGTCAAACATTCTGATGTGAAATTCGACAATTGGTGCATAGCAGACCGGGTAATCTGTGAGAGGGAGCTGAATTCTCCAAGATCGGTGGTAGGATCTGTGCAAAAACGTTTTCTAATGCCCAGACCCTTATTTACATTCGATAAAAGAGAGAGAGAGAGAGAGAGAGAGAGCAAAAAAAATTCACATAACAATATTAACGTGCCAGTGTGGCAGTGGCAAGTGTTGTGTATCAACGAAAATCCAATTTAAGATTTTAAATCCAGACACACTTCAAAGCAAATATGGGCGACCACTGCTCGTTGAGATCTGGGATGCGTTTCAATGATCATGCCTGTTTTGTAAGACACCTAGCGTCAAATACAGGAGTGTTTGCTAAAGCCAAACAGAACGTTACCAAAAAAATTGTCTGTGAATGCAGAGAACAGTGACCAAGGTGATAAAGATCCAAAGCAGGATACCAAAGGAGGGAGTACAATCTGGCTGTGGAAATAGTGACCTTGCCTGTTTAGGTCAGTGAAGCCATGACACATCTTAGGATTGCTGATATCATTGTCTGAGGAGAAAAGTGCTGCAATGAACCTCTCTACAATCAACTCCCAAGAGTCAACATGCATAACAAAACATTCATGTGAGAGTTCATACGAACACCGAAAATAAAAATGAATCAGCGCCAAGGAGAACTTCATTCAATTATGACATTATACAGGAAATAGTTTTGTGTACCCAGCAGCTTTGTTGACACTCGACAACTCAACGCAAGTATATGCCCGACTCTCCTTGACCCTACCCTACTCTCTTTTTCTCACATTTGCTCCTCACTCGTATCACTCAACCTTGCTGCACTCAAGTCTTCTATCGCTCGCCTCACTAACTTCCATTCATAGTCAGGTACTCTGAGTGGTGTTGCTTATGCTAGTTCATGCTTAGTATACCACTGATCATTTTCAGGTTCCTGATAGGAAACCTGACCTTGTAATGACGCTGGGGTCTGCCCCTTCTGCGTTGAATGTAGACATCTTCATCACCAATTCTGTCAACATCACATCCATTATCCATGTCAGGTGGAATCATAGATCTGTGTGATGGAAACCGAGCACGACAATAGCTTAGAAGCATAAAAAACTGGGGATGTATGTGGACATAGCAGTATATCTGTAGTGTAGGAGGGACCGCTCGGATCTCCAGCGACATCCAATATTTCCCGTAGTCCCTCTAAATGCTGGTAACAATTTCTTCAGTCCTTTCCTACTGATATAACTAGGCGTAGATCAACAATGAACTAACGCACCAACACCTATAAGGGACCCATGTAGAGAGACCCTAACACAAGCGGTCTCCTGACAGCTATCTAGATGGGAGCCTACCTCAGCCTTTGCGATCGGGCTTCAGACAGGTTCTCAGCACGCATCTCAAAGTCTAAGGCCCCAATAGGAGCAGCTGCCACTCCTAGTGGCCATTCCCTTTTGGCTACTTGATCTTAGGACAGAAGGGAATGATGTGGCCAGGATCCCCACACTTGATGCACATCCCCTCAGGCATCTTCAATGCCTCACAAGGCTTACCTTCGGCATGCCCCGGATTAGGAGGGTATCTACGGGGACCTTTATAATCATAGCCACTGCTGTTGGAAAAGGCATAATTGCCCCCTTCTCCTCCTCGGTAATAGGCAGGGGGTCCCTGACCACCTTGCGGGGTTCCATATCCCCTATCACCCGCTTGGGAGCCCCCTTGGCCCTCATACCCCTAGGCAGTCTGACCACGGTCTCCTCTCCCTCGGCCTCCTCCTCGCCCTCCCCCAGGGGTTACCACGGTCGCGTAGTCGTCTCCCTCGGCTACTTGACCTCTCTCTCCCCCAAACTCTTAAATTACCAGTAGTCCACCTGTTCTATGGGGATCACCTCTAGTCCTACCTCACAGGTGACTAGGAGCTTATCTCCGGCAGGTATGTTGCCAGAGATAGTACTTCCCTTCCACTTCTTTCCCTCCTCTATATCCTTGTAGTAGTGGAAGTTAGCCTGCTATAGGAAATCGGCCTGATCTAACGCTTGCTTACTGAGTTCTGCGTAGTCATCCCCTCAACTTCGTACTTCACACACAACATGGACTTTAATGGCTGGGGTAGTGCTGTTGCGAGGTGGTCTAAGATCTGTTGGGGAGTTACCCCATGATCTCCTCCATTTCCATCTCCTCCATCAGGGTGTCCTCCATCTCCTCCCCCGTGTCTACCTCTTCCACTGACTGCTCTGTTTTGCTCGCGCAAAATTCCTCTATGCCACACGCATATTCAATACTTAGGGTTGCAGTGACGAAATTGTCTCATTTACCTTTGAATTCCTATTGTTGGGCAGCGAATTTGTCTATAGTCATGTGTAGGGAAGCGGTCTCTTTGGTTGCATGAGGGCCACTTCCGTAAGGAGCATTATCTTAGTGTCGGTTTTGGTTTTAGCTTATGCCTTAGCCTGCTCCCTAGGCTATGGCATCACCCTCTTCCAACTTCTTTTTCGTTTTCTTTTCAAACTCTCTTTTCTTTTGCTTCGTCGCCCTGTGCGTTCCTGTCGCTTCTCCTCCTCCCTAATTCTCTCATCCTCATTACCAGCAGCAGCCAGCACAGCGATGAAGGTGTCCTCCTTCCAGATGTCCTCCATTGTTTTTTCCTTCTGCAGCCCAAAAGAGCCCAACCATTCTGACTCCTTTACTATTGAAAACACGAAAGAGGGTCTCTTTGACTTTACTTGGGTACCTCTCCCTCTGGCACCACTATAATCACGACCCCCTCTTCTTGTTCCTTCTTTTCTTCTTCGTTTGTCTCTTCCTCCTCTTCCATCTGCCTCATTTTTTCTTCCAATTTCGTCTTCCCCTCCTCCATCTATCGTTTTATTTTCTCTTCGTTTTTTCTTTTCCTCCCTTCTTTGCCTCAACACTTTTTCCATCATTTTCCCCTCCTCAGACATCGGTTGGGTTTCCTCCCTCGACTTTTTTACCACTCTCATCCTACTAGTCCGGAAGAAACCAAGAGGAAAGAGGAAACGGAGCAATGACTCACATATCATAGTCAACGTGAGAAAGACAAACATGGGGTAGTCATCCACGGTAAGTGTTCGGCACAGGTGTAAGTTGACTTCACCTCTTCATCACTTAAATCAAACTCTCAACCCTTAATCCTCAACAATTATCTCTATGCTAATCTAGATCTGAGGTCTAGCTAGTCTAATCCCCTCCCATGATTGTCACTACACATCCCTTGCAAAGTTGGTGGTCAACCAGCGATTTAAGGACTGCCAACAATCGCCTACAAGACTTGTCTAACGTTGCAAACAAGACGGTGTGGCCACTAGATGCAAAGTCTCTTCTCAAGACTTAAAAACTGAAAGTTTTCAAGTTGGTTGGTATATTACCATAATGAAATTACCTTTCACTTTTTTTATTTGGATAGGTTTTGTTTTGTCTTCTTTTGGAGGTTTCCGAAGTTTAATACGTAAGCTTTCAAAACAAAAACTGAATTCGAATTAATCATTGGAGTAAAAGGATTCGGACCTTTCCATGTTGGTATAAAAAACTGATGCCTTTCCACTTGGCTATACTTCAATGAGATAACGTGAAAAGTTCCTCATTGCGTCATCGGTCCAGTCACACGCCGATCAGTACTGATCATTGGGCATAGTCGGACTGTTTAACGAGCACCCGCCGCTCTTGCCGTGCTACCGACTTCCCATATAATTCCTCCAACTGTCGAGCTTCTACTCTTGGACCGACTACGCCTAATCATCAGAGTTGTCGGGGGAGACTACATCCAAGTGCAGAAAGTTCCACTTGGTTGGGTCGTGTTGGGCCAAGAAGTGTCCAACATCTTCCGTGGAGCTAGTCTAGATGACCGTCGGCGTTAGCATCCGCTTCAAGGTTACTGGCTCCGTCTGGTTCGAATCACTAGGATTGAAGGAGATGATGCTTAGAGGCAGGTCGTCAACGATCTGTGCCAAAAAGGTTAGGATCTTGTTGGCCACGGTCGCTCTCCTTACCTATACCACCTCACCAAAGAGGAGTCCAACCAGAAGTCCAGTTGTATCGGACGACCACACTTGGGCTAGGAGCAGAGTAATCTCGTCCGGAAACATCAGCTCTCGATTTTCGTAATAGCGTGCCCAGTGAGCCTTCACCGAGAGCAGCCTTCACTTGGATTAGGCAAACATTTGAAAGTAGCGCGCACCATTTCTTCTTGCACGACTATGGTCCTTCCTCGGTAAAACTGGAATCGTATGGGTGCTTTCAGTTCCATCTGTGGCCCCACACTCAATATTTCCAAAAATCCTTGGCACACCCCATTTTGTTGTTCTTTCAGGGCCTATTTCTGCACAATTTAGCACTCCAACCGAAAGACAACGCAGGGCGTGAGGTTAAACGTCACGAACCAGAAAAGGAAGAAAAATAAAACAATGTCCGCGAGGCCTACAAATCCTAACAAACCACAAAAGCTCAAATTTCTAAGGCTTATGTATCCTTCAAATTACCACTCTAGTTATTCCAACAAAGATAGCAGTAACACTATTCCTAGCCCCAAGCAAACGAGCACTACAGGTTGCGCCATCAAGGAACCACAACATTGATATAAACCTAAGCAACTAACTATTCAACCCTGGAGCAACCAGGAATCAAATACAAGACGAGAACCATCAGACCGTACCAACAAGCCACGAAGGGCCCATATGTCTTGGAACCAGCGGAGACCTCCTTGGGAATTCTTTTGGATTTTACCTTTCGGCGCCAGTCTGCCTGAATCTCTTGTCTCAGTAGCAGAGTGAATGTGCTCCGGAATTGGTGATTCTCCCATTGTCTGCCGGGTTGTTCTAGCTAGGACCTTATATTCACTATTTTATTTGTCTGCATTGTCTTCCCGGGTTGAATTGTGAGGACTCCAGCCTCGCTATTTCGGTTTTGCCCAAAATAAGAAGCAAAAGAAAAAGGAAAGATGATGAAAGATTTGAGAGAGAATCCAGCGGCCTGGCTCAATTGGTTAGGCACACAAGCAGCATTCAGGAGGTCGTGGGTTCAATCCCCATTGCCGCGTGTAGCACTCTTGGTGCCAACCAACTGAGATAGTCAGTTGGATCCTCCCAGTTGGTATTAGTAAGGTCTTCAGCCAACACGGGTGTGAGTGTGTGAGTGAGTGGGTTGTGTGTGGTGTGTGGGAGGGGGTTGGCTTTAGACACTACTGTTACTCGATGGGGGTGGGGGAAGATGAATAGGGAGGCACAATTACTGGCAAATGCTCGGTCCTTGTGTTAGGCGGGCCCTCACTGGCGGCCCCAACCCTGCACCCTAAACGCTAGGGCGAAGGGGCAAACATGTCGTTACCTCTCCCCAGTGAGAGAGGTCTCCTCCCTTCACCGAAGAGAGGTAGAAAGCTATGCTTGCAAGGGTCACCTTAATAGCCTTAGGAGTAATGGTGGGGAGTGGAAGAAAGATTTGTTCCATGATATGGCAGAACGCCTATGTGAGGTGAGAGAGAACATATAAAGATTTGAGAGAAGAATAGTTAAAAAATAAAAAAAAGACATAGAAAAAGAGGAAAAAAAAGCAAAGAGAAAACCGTTGGAACAGAGACCAGAGTTGCAGTCCAGATACACAAATAAGTAGAAAGAAATGATAATTTCAGTGATCATGGGCCTTGCTCGACTACTCAACACTCTATATGCATTTGTGGGTTTTTCAACCAGGTGCATTCCTACTAGTTCGCAGCCAGGAGGCTGCGCTATTACCGGTTGCATTTTTGGCGCACAGCGGGTTTCCCGATCGGGAAATGTCGACGACCTTTTTGGGGTTTAGAGCGGTGTAGGCGGTCGCAGAAGAGACAAAAACCGAACGACAGCCGTAGCCTGCAGAGGTCGTGCAGCGGTCGTTTTGGATGGCGCCCAGGGGGTTCTTCTTCAGGCAAAGTTCGAGTTCGAGAAATCAAGAAAAGTGTGGACTCCGAGGGAAACAGGAAAGTGGGGTGCGTTTAGGAGGGGCAGAGAGTCAGCCGGTGGGGTCTCCAAAATGGGCTCCAAGACCCCACGCCCTCCGGGTTGCGCCTCCGTGCCGGTACACAATATAACCTTTTTTCTTTTCTCTTCTTTTTTTCAATTCTTCTCTCAGTCTATCTATCTATCTATCTATCTATATATATATGTATATATGTATTTTTTAATCTGTGTGTGTGGAGTACAAGGAACACAAACAACCTATCTCAGTTGGTAAGGCCTGCAAGTGGCATTTAGGAGGTCTTTGGTTTAATCCCCATTGACCTTCCTGGGCATGCTTTTTTTTTTTTTTTTTTGGAAGAAACAGCCCCGTAGGACAGCTTGAGGTGCTGGTAGGAGCAGTCGCCTCAAGCTGTCCCGGGGTGGCTCCATCTATTGGTGGGGAGCAGCACCTGCTGAGAAGCGGGCCCAGCGTCCCTTATTACACTTATTTCAATTATAACAATACAACAGACACATCAGTACTTTTAGATCCTGGAATGGGAGTAAGTATGCCGCCCAATCAAAGGTCAGTAGTCGTGTGCCCACCAGGAGGTCCAACATATTGACCGCCCTTCCACTGTTATTATCATATTGGCAGAAGCTGGAATAACTTTGGTTGTCGATCATGGAGCCGTTCTGCTGCTAAACCTCCTCAACTTCCTAATCCCTGGATCTACTGGCTTGTAGATGTTGCTTGGCGCCCGCTACCCGTTGGTGCTGAGGTTCATAGGGGGAGGGGTAATCGGGGAGGCACAGCGACTGGCCACTCAAATGATGCTCGGTCCCTCTGCTACCGACTGTCCCCTGGCTGGTGTCCCCCGTTGGGGGTTCCCTGAAGGCAATCAAGGCCACCCTGGGCTGAAAAGGCCACCCGATGTCAGATTAGACACAATATTCGCAGCCTACTAATTTGCGGTAACAACTTTTATCGTGTAGCGGCCGTTTGCCAATTTGGGCATGTCGATGACAAATAAGAGGGGTTTAGAGGGTGTCGTGCAGTGCATGGGAAGGGTGCAGTCGGGGGCAGGAGACAGACCGGTCGTGTGGGCAGTCGTTATGAGGGAGAGAACTTGTAGGACCGTCCGTAGGTGAGTGAGGTCGTTTTCGGAAAAGTGGGGCGGCGTCTATTTTCCATTTTGGGCGAAGGGTTTTATTGATGCGGGGGTTGAAAGAGGGAAAATTTGGGGGTGTTCATTCTGTCGTTTCTTTTTATTTGCCAGGCGGTGCATCTTTCCATGTTCTAGGTGAAGATTCGTTGTCACGTCCATGTTCCTTTTTCGTTGGTCCTTGTCGTAGCCTCACCACCCGCATAGACAAACACACCTTCGAAACTGCCTCTGTTTCGTCGTGGGAGCTTGGCGACGTTCGTCTTTCACACTGCTCTCTCTTTCT
>BFEA01000143.1:2132122-2157989 GCA_003427395.1 Chara braunii
TGTGTGTGTGTGTGTGTGTGTGTGTGTGTGTGTGTGTGTGTGTGTGTGTGTCTGTCTCTGTCTCTCGGCAGCTCATCTTAACATGCAGGTAAGTCTCTCTCTTCTTCCTCTACCATGTAACTTCGTCTCTACCTCGTTTACTCTCACCCTCAGTCCCCACTCGTCTCCCAGAATGTCTTCCTCTCTCTCTCTCTGTCTCTCATATTACAACTATGGCCATGGTGCCCAGCGCCATTGGCTACACTGCCGCTGCCAACTCAACATCCAGGTAAAGTCTCTCTCTTCCTCTCTCATGTCACACTGTCTCTACCTCGTTTCTCTCTCTCTCTCTCTCTCTCTCTCTGTCTCTCATACTACAACTATGGCTATGGCGCCCAGCACCATTGGCTACACTGCTCTACGCTCACTCTCACTCGCTGCAGCAGCACTTCCGCATTGTATGCGAAGCATCATGTGTTGACAGCCAAGTGTTGCCCGACTTTTGTACTTGCTGATTGGCCTTCGAGACTTCTTCTGCTGGTTATGGGTTGGTGCCCTTGCCTGTGTTTGCTGCTTTTGGAAACTTACGGATTCTCCTTGGATCTGGCTGTTTGTTTGGGCTGACTGACCCTGCTGTAAGGCCTTTGTTATCTTTTGGCTGGAGCTTGTGGTGCCTACCTGAGAATAGATTCTTCCACCCATAACTATTTGGTGCCTACCTGACAATAGACTCGTCAACCCATAACTATACTTATCTACCAGAGACTTCCTACCATGGGCATCTGTAATCAGTGTGAAAAGTACTAAAAACGAAAGCTACTCTTTTTTAGATGTTCGTGGATATTGTACAAGTTCACTGGGTAGTTCCACTAGCGGAACGTGGAATGGGACTTAGAAGAGAGTCGAGTCTCGGTGGACTTGGGATTTGGACTGGAGACTGGGACTTGGGACTGGGACTCGAGGGTGGGATTTGGGACGGGGAATGGACCAAGTTCGCTGGGTAGTTCCGCTAATGGAACATGGCATGGGACTTAGAACTGGGACTCAAGTCGCGGTGGACTTGGGATTTGGACTGGAGACTGGGACTTTGGGGACTGGGACTCGAGGCTGGGACTTGGGATGGGGACTGGACCCGAGTTCTGAGCTTCATGAATTCTTTCAACAAGTTAAAAGCGAATAAAAACAAACCTTTCTAGGTGGGGATTGTCAAGAAATTTCTGTTGACTGACACTCTTTCAGTTTTGTTTGCTCTGCTTCCAGAAGGAGCCTGCTTTGTTTGTCGTTTGCCACAGTCGATCCTGTTGTGAGCTGCGTGCAACACCGAATCGCACAGAGGGTGCTATTCGAGCGGACGGACGGCGGAATGTCTTTCATCCTGGAGTTTGCAGAGGCCTTAATTAGGCAAGGGATGGAGGACCCAGAGGAGCGCGACAAGAAATTCCGTGAGCACATATATGAGATGAAAGACAAGTGTGAAAAAACTAAGGAGCAGTGGAGGCAGCCAGTCAAGCCTTTTGGGTATTGGAACCTTGACAAGAACAACCATAAGTTCTTGCTGGATTTGAAGCTTAGCTCATTGTCTGGGCGCCGAGGAACGTATGACCAGTTTGACCAGAGCGGCAGCTCGTAGACGCTGTGTGCTTTCCTGAGCTTTGCTCCGACTACGCGCCTTTGTTTGTGACGATGCTCAAGATGTCCGCCATGAGGTCTTAGCATACCCACTGCATGCGATGTCTATATCTATTTTCAGACCTGGAGCTGGGGGTGGGATCACGTATGCCCTTTTTTTTTTTTCACTTACCTGATTTGGGTATAAGAGGGATGGTGCTTGCTCTTGTCCTGGAGGCAGTGGATGGAGACGACAAAACCTCACCTGCAATGGGAAAGCATGACCCACTCGAACAGTCTATTAATCTGAATCCTGAATTACATTTGGGGAGGTCCGCCTCCTCTGCCCTCGTCTCTCTTACTGCCTTTCCATTTTGCTCAGCTGTGAATTGCGGAGAGGGCTTTCCTTGTTAGTCATCTGTAACTTCATAAGGTTGGTCATGTGAGGGTCATTCGTGTGTGTTTATTGGGCAGGGTGGGTGAACGATATTGCGAGGGTGATGTTGCTTGCGACTTTTGATATATTTGCGAATGGGCGGCGGTGGATGTGTATAAGGTTTTGAATATCTCTGGTGGAAATTACGTTGTTGTCGTAGAATAGTGGTTTCTTGGATGGGAAAAGAAAAAAAAGAAAAAGGTGTGTAAGGTGTACTAAGGAAGTGACGATGAGACAGGTATATGTGTTATGGGACAAAACTGCTGAAAAGTTGTTTTTCTTGGTTTGCGTTTTTTTTTTCCGCTTTTTTTTGTTTTTAACTTTTTGAAGTTTTTGTGTCTTTTTTTTTTTTTTTTTTCCAAGTGCAGGGAAGTTCTATGTTTTTGAATTTGACAAGCGTGGCAGGGTCGTGCATGCAGGACAACTCTCAAATTCATCATGCCATTCACATAGTAATTGTAAATTCACTTTATTATTGCCCCTGTGACCTGTCAGAGTGTACTGGTTCGGGCAGGGCAGTCAGGTGCATGATCGGTGCTGGGACAGGTGGATGTCTAGGCACGTTATGGCGGGGGCAATCCTGCAAGGAATTTCTGATGTGGATGTCTAGGTACATTATGGCAGGGGCAACCCTAGAAGGAATTTCAGATATGAATCGTGTCACTGGGATTCAATTCCCTATGTGATGCCATTAACAGTCGTCTTTCTTCCAGAATATAAATACATAGTATACACTATAATAGTACGTGTATTATATTATTTATGGCGGGTACGCCTTTTGCAATGCCTTTGCAACAATATGAATCAAGTCACTGGGATTCAATTCCATATGTGATGCCATTCACAGTCATCTTTCTTCCAGAATATAAATACATAGTATACACTATAATAGTAGATGTATTATATTATGTATGGCGGGTACACCTTTTGCAATGGCTTTGCTACAATGTCAATGTCTCCATCCGAAAATCCAGCGTACGTGCGAACGTTACACAGCTCAATCTCATGATCCATTTACTGACCACACAAGGTCGTCGTAAATGCGTAGTCCGTGCTACGAACTTGCACCGTGCGTTGCAACTGCCGGAAGTAGTTGCATTGCACCCCGAGCGTATCCCCTCCCCCTTTACTCTGCCCCTTTCTCGCACTGTACAAGTGGGCCGTTATGGCAGACGGGGATGGGAGCTCAACCTCGTGACCCATTTACTGACCACATCAAGGTCGTACATGCGCATGAGGTAGTCCGTGCTACGAACTTGCACCATGTGTTGCAATTGCCGGAAGTAGTTGCAGTGCACCCTGAGTGTATCCCCTTCCCCTTTACTCTGCCTCTTTCTCAGTGTACAAGTGGGCCGTTATGGCGCACGGGGATGGGAGCAGCTCGCACGCACCTTCGTCAATGCAGCAAGCGTTGTGCGTGAGAGGCATAGTGAAGGGGGAGTTAAAAGAAGAATGATAAGAATGAATGGTTTCAGTTTGCTCTTCATGTTTGTACTGTGGATTTCTATCGTTTGTTTCGCAAAGTGCGCGTTTTTAGTTTGTAGATTTGTGACAATATATATAATTGTTGGCCAGCATCCGGCACACCAGCCTGAGATCCTCACCAATCTCTGTGGTCTGACTGCAACGAATGTCTGTCTTCACATTCTCCACCGCCCGTTTTATACACCGTCAGACTTCCTTGCAATCGCCCTTCAGCTTGATGCTGATCTTCCCCGCCTACAGCCAAAGGATTGTAATTATACCAGGGAAAGAGGCTTTACCATTGCTGTCCTACAAGTTGCAACGAGGGACCGCCAACTTGAACTACGCAATGCTCGAGCAGGTGAGTGGTTTGATCCTCCATCCCACAGCTCTGCCTGCATCATGCATGGACCTGGCCATTGCGTGGCCATTGTGCATGCCTCTGACCACTGGGAGCTGTGGAACAACGGCATCTTGGTCCATGCCATGACTGATATTACTGGTTTCTTATATAATGATGCTGTTTTATTGCCGCACCACGCCGGCCGCGGTCTCTTTTATGTAGAAGATTATTCCTCTGGCCCCGTGCTGCAGCAGGACAATGTATCAACACTCTGCGACCTTCTCCTTTGCACAGTTACAAACACTATTACACTCGGCTGTAGCCACCATTGTCTCTGTCACAAGCACTACAATGACATGGTTTCTGCATCCATGAGTGTAGAGGACTGTTCCTCTCTTCCTGACTGCAGACACCCTCTGCATATGGACACTAATATATGCCGTTTTGCAGCCATGGGCACGATATTGAATGCATGGTCTTCTGTGGTCTTCTTCCTTCATGTTGGCCTGCAATCGACATGGCATTTGACAGGAGTTTATGGTGGGCATGCTCAATGCCAGCCGCCGTAGCAATTGTTCTGCGGGGATACACCCACCTAGGGATAGTGACAGCTCACACGGGTGGAGTTGAGTTGTAACTCACAGGGTCCTATCCTATCATAGGAACTCATGAGAGGTATAGCTGGCGCACTGGGCTGGAGCGGCAAAGCTCCTCTGGTCTTTGAGTTTTCAACTCCTGTGTGCCGCGGTCGAGAGTGTCCCGTTCAGGAACCGATGTGGTCGACTCGTGAATATCGTACTGTTGAAAGGATAGCATGTACTTCCGCTGAGGAGAGAATGACCGATCACGTTGCACATTCCCCCCATTCCTTTCCCCTTTCTTTATGTTTCACAAATCGATGAATTATACGGCTGCTAACCTGAACGGGTAATGTAGAACAGACTACAACACGGCTCTTTTGGATACTCCTTTTTTCCCCCATTGTTCTTTTGAATCTTTTCTCCCCTTTTTTTTTCCCCCTTTTTTTCTCTCCCCCCCTTCCCCCCCCCCTCTCCTTTGGTCACTAAGCGGGGTGGTAAGAGCATCCCCCCCTAGTGCCCTCGTAGGTGCTCCAGTCTATTGGTGGGGAGCAGCACCTGTATCAAACAACAAACAGAATTACAAGTTACAAGTTTGAAGCCCGTCTCGGGCTGCTTCTCACTGAAAACCCTTAAGATTTCTCCTGCTTAACCCCTACTCAACCTACCCTGCCGATGTCTGAAACTAGCCACAGCGTTACCCACTTTGTCCGCCTATTTCTCTGTCTGTGTGTAGGCACACTGGGACCCTCTGGGGAGCACCAGCAGGATACCTCACCTCAGTCTTCTTTCCTTGTCCTGCCGTCCTGCTGTCGGGCGGAGTATGGAGAGGGATGAAAAAGGTGAGAAGGGGAAAAAGGAATAATACAATGTACTGAGAGGTAATAGGAAGTAGAGGGAGCCAAAGGAGCAAAAGGAGCAAAAGGAGCAAAGGGGAAAAGTACGATGCTCAGCTTTTGCCTTACCGGCTCTCAACCAAGGCTAGCGGGTGGGGAGGGAAGGGGTCTCCGAACTCCTGCGCAGGCGTAAGCGGAGTATAGGGGCCAATTTTTGTCCAGTCCCGGTACACCAGATGGTAGTCCCTAGACAGGCCCTCTTGTGTGTTCTGTGCATTTCGCTCATCCCCCCGGTATTTTCTTCACTCATCGTCTGTCCAGTGTACCTCTGCCATCCAACCTTTTCACCTCCCCCCCAGTTAGTCCTCCCCAAACCGGGAGATGATCCGGTCCGCATCTCCCCACGAGTGTACACTGTCCAGTTTCACCTTAGGTGCCTGCCATTGGGCTGAGATCTCGCTTTGGACCAAAAATTTGAATTGCTCAGTTATCTCCCCTTCCTCTACCTTGCCTTTCTCCCCTTCCAAAACGCATCTCCTCCACCATATCACCCAGAGCACCGATCGCCTGCCAATGCGCAAAATATTTCCTATGAAGGTGCTCTCTTGGGTACGGGGTTAGTATCCCAGCAAAATTGCCCTCCAGTCCCATGGCCTGGGCGTGTCCGGTACCATCTGTCGCCAGACCTTGTCCCACCAGCGCCACAGTAGTACCGGCGACGAGGGGCATCGCATAAAGATATGCTCCAGCGTCTCTGCCCGCTTGTGAGATGGGAAATTTTTCAGGCGGCTTCGGCACCACAGCAGTGCCCTCCCTTGCTGTTCCAGCCTGGTGTGGTCAATCAGCCAGTCATTGGTTGGGAGGCAGCGGTGGGCTATCTGCCATTGCAGGGAGGAAATCTTTGCTGGTCGCAGTTTGCACTCCCTGAACCACCTGATCGGTCTCAGGAGGCCTCTATCAACATGGAGTTGGGGCTGCCACCTATCTTCTACGACATCCCGCAGTTTCTTTTTTTGTTCTCAGCAGTCTGTACGTCGTTTTTGCCTTAAGGTGGGCTAGGTCTGCTATCGTCTGGCTTCTCCTGCCTCTTGCGTTAGCTTGGTCCGGCTGGTTTGTTGGGTTCCACCTCCATTCATTAGGGTTGAGGGACAGGTCTGAGATCGGGGTCATTGGTCTGTAGGCCCTCCACCCTCTGGTCTCTTCTAACACTCTGATACGGTAGACCGCCTGTTTTTCTTTCCACAGGAAGGGCTGCTTGTTACCGATTCGCCCCCCATTTCTGTCCATCCCGTACCTCTCGACCAGCACCTCGTCCCGCCCCACCAAGTGTATCCGTCCTATCTGACCCTTTTCACTTGGCAGTCTTACCCAGTCCCCTTCCTCCAACCGCAGTCCTTTCTTCAGGATGGTAAGCCATGCCAGGGGGAAACTCTCAATCATATCTTCTAGCGCTGTTGTGTTTGATGGCAGTACCTTAGCCACCCCCTCATTCTGTCCTGAGTCTTCCAGTTTCATGTCTTGGTGTCCCACAAGTCTTCCACGCGCAGCACCCCGTGTTTTACCCACCCCTTCCATGGGGAATCCGAACTGCACCTTACCTGTCCGCGGGAGTCCGTAAGGGCTGTCTATAAACTTCCTCCCACCTGTCCGGTGCTGGCCTGCAAGGGATTGGAAGTTTTCTCCACGTCCTCAATAGGCGTGACCAAAATTCTTCCGCCGGATCTCCATTTCAGTATTTCCTCGGGATCTTCCAATATCTGTCCTCTAACCAAATCATCGGGTCGAGACAAGTGGTTAACGGTGTGAAAATCCTGAAATTTTGATGAAGTTGACAAGTGGTTAATGGGGACCCCCACTTTTCGGCCCTGGGTAACGATGAATGATCCTGAAATTAGGGTTTCGCGGTCAAATTTTGTGTTTTTTTGGATTTTTTTTTTTGCCTGTTTTTGTTTTAGGACAGGCTTGCTGTGTGTCAAATTTGGTGTCATTTGGGTTATTAGAATTTGTGTTGTTAATCATCCTGAAAATCCGGAAATTTTAGTGAAGTTGTTTTTTGGCAAAATTGCCTGAAAATGCACTTTTGAGTTCGGCTAAATTGCCTGAAAATGCACTTTTGAGTTGCTGTTTTATGTATTTTTAATTTTTTTTTTTTGGTATTTTTTTTATAATATGTTAGTAAGAAGTGCACTCTATAGATTGGTGTGAAGTTTGCTTGGGATGTCCTTATGGTTTTCTTATAAATTGAGGTGAAAAATGGGGGGTCGGTTAACCTTTTCTCGGCCAGGGGGGGCAAGGGGGAGGACGGAGAGAAAACCAGTGTCTAAATCCATCGTAGACTCAGAGCCTAAAATTGGGTCATGTGATCAATAATCCCCAGCCCGCCTCCTCTCTTGGGCTGGATCACCGAATCCCACGCTACTCGGCTTATCGCGTGCATTGTTTGGCTGTTGGAAGACTGCCAGTTGTCGTTTGAGGACTCTCGAGTCCTCAAACGACAACTGGCAGTCTTCCAACAACCAAACAGCACGCGATAAGCCGAGTAGCGTGGGATTCGGTGATCCAGCCCAAGAGAGGGTCGCTTACTCAGGGGCCACAAAATTGATTTGTACCATAGTGACGCCAGCACAACGTTGTTAATAACGAGAGCCCGTCCAAAAATTGATGTGTGCTTGTTGTTCCATTCTGACAGCTCGACTTGCGCCGATTTTTTTTTTTCCAATCATCGTTGGTGCACGACTTACCTCTTGCTGTCAGCGTTGCGTCCATGACCTGCACGGGGGCTTCAGGGGGCAGCCATGTGATGCGCGGGTTTTTCGGTGGCCTGCCCCCTTGGTGGTGTAACCACCACCCCACCGTCTTTTGTCCCCAGTTCACAGCCATGTCGGACAATCTACAAAAACGGTTCATTAGGTTTTGTATTTCTTCCATGTTGCGGGCGCTAGCTTCCGTCAGCAGGGTTAGGTCATCTGCGAAGAGAACAAACCGGATCTGCCTCTTCCGGAAGCCTTGCGATTGCGATTCGTGTGATGTTCTTATTTTTCCTTTAATTTGCCGTTAGGGCCTCCATTATCACAAGGAATAGGAAGGGGGCTATGAGGTCTCCTTGTCTAATCGATTGCTGAAGGGTGAATTCGGGGGCCACCGAGCCATTTACCTGGACGTTGGTGGTAGCATTACTGTGCAAGATGGAAATCCAACGCCGGAACAGCGGGCCAAAGTTCGTTCTCTCTAAGCATTTATCTAACAAAGTCCAGTCGACGTGGTCGTAGGCCTTTTTAAAACCGATGAAAACGATGGCAACATTGGCTCTGCCCCTTCGTGCTTAATTAATCACCTCATTAACCAAAAGGATATTCTCTTGAATATTTCTATTGGCCATGAAACCTGTTTGGGCAGGGTGAATAATATCCTCTAAGATTGCTATCATCCTATTTGCCGAGGCCTTCGAGAGCATTTTGTAGACTACTGTAAGCAAGGTGATTGACCTGTAATTTTTTATGTTCATTTTTGCGTCTTTCTTGTGTAACAGAGTCAGGACCCCTTTCCCCACCAGCTCCCCTAAATCCCCTGCTTCCCACGCTTCTTGGTAGAAGTTCCATAAGTCCGGGTTAAGTTTCGACCACATGGTTTCCTAGAACTCTATTGGGAAGTCATCAATCCCCGGTGTTTTTTCCTCCTCCGTTTGGAGAAGCGCAGTCCAAATTTCCTTTTTCGGGAGTGGCCTATCCAGACTCTCCCTCTGTTGCCCGGACAATTGTTTCTCCAAGGGCTGGAGAAAAAACTCCAGGTCTCGCTCCCTATCCTCCCCTTGTGGTTTCTGTATTGTAAGTTTGACAATTTTCCCTCGAACCCTCACCCCCTGCCATCTGTATTGTGCCAGCTGTAGCAATTGGTTCTTTAATGGTTGGACAATCTTAATGTGTTCTTGTGAGTCTGCCAGTTGGTCACAAGAAAAAGTCTCCTTGTAGATATCACATTCTTGGTGATGCCGCTGCGTCGCTTTCTCCTTAGAAATTTTTCTACATTTTTTTGTGAGGAAAACGAGGCCATTTTTAAACCACGTGCGGTGAAAGTCGAAGTGGGGCCTTTGTTGCTGCCAATACTGCCATGCATCACGGACAAAATTTTAGAAGGATTTATCCTTCAACAAAGAGGTGTTTAGCTTACAGAACCCAGGGCCCTGATCGGACCTCTTGCACATTGTCAAGATGATTCCACAGGTCTTATGGTCCAGGCACGGATATGGGCTGCATGGCAGGATGACCGCCCATCGTAGCGCGCCTTCCAGGTCTTTGGAGAGAAGGATCAAGTCAAGTGAGCCACACAATCTCGTCGGGTCGTTATTCATGACGCATGTGAACGTACGGTCATTGGGGTGTCGACGACATAAAGTATCAAAAAGTGAGAGGGAGTCACACAAGTTTGCCAGCATTTGCTCGTCCTCCTCTGTGGCGTTGGTGGGAGACGCCTGCGGGTACCGTCTATCCTGCCATCTATCAGGGGTTGCATTGACGTCCCCAGCAATCACCAGCGGGATCCCGTCTGGTGTTTGTTGTTGGAGCCTATCGAGCAACACTCTTCTCTCTCCCACTGTGTTCAGGGAATACATACAGATTGTACAGAGCAGCTCAAGTTCCATCATTCCTAGTACCGATACCCATCGTCCCTCCTCCTCGTCCATTGTCAAGTGGGCTGGTTGGAATCTGGAATCGGGGGGTATCCATATTGTAACCCTTGCCAAACCGGGTATGGGAGAGTGGGCCCAAAAGGCCTGGTGGGGCCGAACCATTATTCCGGCTCTAAGATGCTCTTGTATGTCCTGTAGGTGGGTCTCCTGGATGCACACCACATCCGGCCACAGTCTCCCTCCCACGCCCTTAAGCTGGTCCCAGATGGCCTGTCGTTTCTCTGCGTTGCACGTCGCTAAACCATTCATGTTTAAATCTGCAACTTGCACGCACCGTTGCCAGACCGGGTTTCTGCAGTAAACTCTTCCCTTCTTTCTTTTGTGTTCTTCATAGCAGTTATGACGACTATTACCAGTGCTTTATGAATGCATAAGACATCACCCCAATACGCCCATTATGTAGACATAATCAACCACTCAAGTGTGGCATTCCAATATGAAATAGAACGATAAAGGATGAAAAAAACGTAAAAGGATAAAAACCCAATAAACTCAATAAAACCAATCATACCCAATAGATCCTAACGGATCAAACAATTAAGACATCGATCAATAATCGAACAATTAATAAATCCTCCGGACCTGCACTGGAGCTGTGAGGTTCTGTGGGCCCGGTTGGCCGATGTCAAAACAACGATGCTTGGTATTAGGTTGTTGCCCTGTAACCTGTGGTTTGCAGGGGCGTGAGGCCTGGTAGAGAGATCTGGTGAATAGATTGGAGCATGGTCCCTACAAAAAAGAGGATGGTAGGAGAGAGGAAGAGTTAGGGGGGGTTTCAATATCTTGCATCTGACCGTAATCTCTAGATCCACTCCAAGCACATATGACGAAAACGATCAACAAGCCGATCCACAGGAAGAAAGTGGCAATCTTTGAAGCGCTTTTTTACTCCTACCATAAGGAGCGTCATCAAAGGGGGCATTTTCCATAGAAAACGATCAACAAGCCAATCCACAGGAAGAAAGTCGCAATCTTTGAAGCGCTTTTCTACTCCTACCATAAGGAGCGTCATCAAAGGGGATATTTTCCGTAGTCTTCGGAAGGAGGAGAGAAGGGAGTTAAGGGAGAAGCGAGATCTTTAGAAAACAAAAGAGAAGATGCAAGGGAGGGCGGAAAGGGAAGTGAGTGGATGAAGAATAGGAAGGCCAAGAAGGCGAGTGGGAATAGAAATGCCAAAAAAATACAAACAGAAATCTCCATCAAGCTTCATTTTTCCGTCTCCTCCAATATATAGAGAGCGTTGTGCCTGCAATGTTCAACCGGACTGACAAGAAAAGTAGCCCAAGCGCAACAAAGATAGCACATAGAGCTCAGCAAAACCCTATCTGATCTACATGGCCAGTTTAGTGCAAAAGAAAGCTTTCAAGAACAGCGCTAGGCAAGAGAGGGAAGCGAGAAAGAGTGTGAAAAGGAGGCAAAAAGAACGCTAGGAGTGCAGACTATGATAGTGTGTAATTGATGGGGCTTGTTCGCTGCTTTCGACAAACTGCAACCTCGTGGTCTATGCGACGTGGCTTGAACATGGGGACAAAAGGGATGCAGACGAAGTGATACACTCTTTCTCTTTGTCTTTCCCTTTAATAAAACCTGTGGCTCTCTGCTTCCTGCTTTTCTTAGATTCTTGCAATTGTGTTTTCACTCATGATCCAATAGCAGCCACCCCGGGTGAACTAGGCCATGCTATAGTCCTACCATGTATAGCTCAAGGGGGTGCATAATCGTCATTAGTATTTGAGATTAGTGAAATGTGTAGGTGTCGTGATCGTACCGACCCGTGATGCCATCCAAGTTGCACTCACCATGCTTGTGGACACCGTGAATCCATTGAAATACTCTCTCTCTCTCTCTCTCTCTCTCTCTCTCTCTCTCTCTCTCTCTCTCTCTCTCTCTCTCCCTCCCCTCCTACGTCGACATGTCGATTCATTGTGTCCTACCTAAGTCCTGTGGACACTCGCTTCACCGCCGCTGACTGTAACCTCACGGCGCGTGGCGCTGGGCATGGTGGTTAAAGCAATCGCTTCCATCGAAGCGAGTAGCTGGTTTGACCACCCGCGGGTGATCGAGGCGGTCATTGGTATTGACGTAAGCTTGTGTGCTGTCTCCTTCATCGCGGGGCGCATGTACCCGAGAGGCCGAAGTGGGAAGAGCGGCAGTTGACGTGGCAAGTGGTCCAATGACGACTGTTACTGGATGGAAGGAACGAATGGGAACCAGTATGCGCAACACCAGGCCGGACTTAGTGTGCCATATTCGGTCGCTCCGGCCCCGATTGCAAATCCGTCTCCACCTGGCGTTTCGTACTACGCCGGAGGACAGGTTCATCCACCACCTGGCTTACAAGTGCCACCTGCACCACCAGCCCCGGCTGCTGCACTAGTACAGTATCATCCTGCTCTCAACCAATGGAGTTTGCAACCTTGAGGACCACCTCATCAACAGACCGCGTCATAGCAAGGAAGTGCTCCCTGGACTGGGAATGTACCCCCCCAGATCGCTGCGGCTGCGCATGCACCGGTTCATATGCCAGTTCCGATGGTGCTGCCACAACAGCCCCCGACTGTACAATCGAATCCACAGGGATTCCACGGTGGGCATGGTGGAAGCTCGGCGTCAAGCGGAGGAGGTAAGGGCCCGGCGGCTAATAATTTCCCTGGACCGGGAAATCGGGCTTACTTTACCAAGGAATACATGGAGATTTTGGAGAGTATCAAGTCCAGTAAAGCCATTGACGAAGCCAGGAAGAAGCTTGGAGTACCAAAGAACGGTGTTGCAAAGCGGAGCGGTACTCGGAGTGTGGAAGCTCAAGATGAAGGTAGCAGAGACGACGTAAGCTCGTCGGAAAAGAGTGAGGACATGAAAGCTTGGGTTACCACTACACTGGGCGACTCGCTGAAGCTCATCAATTCGAAATTGGAGGCAGTGGACAAGAAGTCGAAATTGGATTCAGCAAAGCGGGAGGAGTCGGAATGCCTGCGGAGGGAAGTACAAGGTGGCAAGGACAACAAGGAGCTCTCAAGTAGTGAGAAGCGTAAGCGATGTGTCGTCCGTACTCCAGTTGAGAACTCTCCATCCGCGACACTCGCAAAACTAAGGTCCAAAGGCAGCTCAAAGACCAAACCGAAGCGCATTGAACTCTCCGATGATGAAAGTCCCTCTGGCACCAAACAGAACCTGAAAGCTAAGTTAGACAACACAAGTAGCGAGCTGTCTGACATAAAGCGAATGCTTGCGTCACTCATGAGCGGTCTGTAAGATCCGAAGGGGAAGGCTAAGGTAGTTGACCCAGGGACTACCAATTAGTGTACTGTTGAGGTTGCCCCACGCGGGACTGATGTCACACAGAATGCCCAAGCAGACGGAGGCGAGGAAGATCCCGATGAGGATGGGTTTGCAACGTACATGAAGGTGCGTGCTGATTTCTATGGATCTCTCCACTACACACGAGTTCAAGAGCTGTGCAAAGATCGCGAAGTTGAATACTTCAAGAAGGACGTCCCCGTATGGGAACTTGCTCAACAAGACGTGCAGGAATATGCAGACTCATTGAAGAAAGATCGGGGTGAGAAATCACGCAAGAAAGAGACTTCAACGGAATCTGACCATGACGACGCTGGGGATGATTGTGACACAGTAAAGGGAAACTGAGTCTTGGTAGTATCAGATCTATTAGGCGAGCAGTTAACCGGATTATTAATGCTAAAAGTACTATCGATCCTTCACTGCTTGGCCTACTAGAGCGCATTCAAGTACTTCTTATTATCCTAGCCTGTCTAAATGACTTTGTGCGATGGGGGCTAACTTACGTTCGATTTTGGCTACGTCTAAACCATGACGATTGGGATAAATTGATCGACGCACACAGTTGTGTTTATGTTCAGCTTTCGGTAAACCATAAACTTGTGTATATTCGTAAGACCGTTAGATCGCTTTGTGAACGCTGGTCTGAACATGGCCGCGCCGTACGTGGGAACAGTAAGCAGAAGGTTCACTCTTGGTTTCGAAAAGTTGGTATCGAATCGTACATCCCCATACCAATCTGGTTGGGGGATGATTCCACGATCGAGTGTATGGAACAAGCTATTATTAAGAGTGTGAACCCAGACTTAAATGAGCGAGGAACTGCGAAACGGCGACAGCCACGAAGATCACGTGGGAGGCGTCCTCGGAAGCCGATAACCACGACTGATGTTTTGGAACCCTTATTGTTTTCTTGCTCCAGTGTGGATGTGAAGAATGAACCTGACTTGCTTCGTATCCTAAAAACATTGGTTAAAAATAAGGTTAAAAAATCTGTGGCCTAACAACACAGGTGGGCGATGGATGAAATGGCACTTGGTGTCTTTGTTATTCGGGCACAGTAAGTTGAAAATTGAAGACGAAAATTTCCTGCTGAAAGATGCCAAGTTTTCTATCGAGAAAGGCGGGGAATGGACTATCACCCAACTCATCCGAACGCAAACTAAAACGGATATTAAAAAAGCTGAGGTCATTTCACTCCTCCGCACCCCTTGGAAAAGGAAAGACCTGGTCAAATGGAGCCTCATTAAATTCTTGGAATTGGATTCCGCGGTTAAGAATATCAATCAACCCCGTGGTTGGCAGATAGTTCGTGGTATCCTAACAAACATTTGCCAAAAAAAGTTCGGTGTTAACCCTCGTGCAAGGATAGTTGCGAAAATTTCTTTTTGTACCACTATTGATAAGAAGAAGGTTGAATGATATTTAAAGCTTTGGATTAAGGAGAACGTCCAGCCTACTCTGCTAGCTGACGTGTATGCAAAAAAAACTCGTGCGGTTTAGTTAAAAGCCAAGTCGGTAGGAGATTTGCTGCATAACCATAAGCTCTTTGCACAACAAAACACTTTTGAGTGTGTGTGCGAGAACTTCGACTTGCCCAAAATTAACAGACATGTCGCGGTCAAAATTAACGAAGTAAGTGGCATGGACCCATTCTTATCTAATGCTAAGAACATACCCTTTCCCGGGACTATAGCATCACGGGATGACCTCAACCGAGCATGCAATGAGGCATTGGATGTTATTTGAAGGTATGGAATAACTAACCAATTTTGAATACCGCACGGATCTGTTATGAAGAAGGGTGAAGCTAAGCCCCCTGGATGCATTCTGAGTGAATATGTCCTTGGGGTAAAACAAGCGTTCGCAGGATTGGTTTTAGGCCCGCTGGATCGTAACACTAGTGAGATCTGGATTGAGTGCCCAAAAAAGTATGAAATGAGACTACAATCAATGTTTCTTCACAATGTGAATTGTGAAATTGTTGATTCTGAAAGAAGTCTGATTTGCGTGATATTCGAACCAAATACAAGGAACAGGGTCTGGGACAGATCGCAAGATGGGATTGGCGGGGTGAACTGCAGTATGCCCACATTATGGCTAAGGAAAAGGACAAGGAAAAAAAAAGACCTATTGTCCCTTCATTTCAAAGTCCGTTCGTGCTGCGTCAGGCGTCCTATCCCTTGCCTTGAACTCTTTGATTCATAAGGTAAACGTACCTCACTTTAATCTCGGATCGTTGGGTGACCTTCGACAAACGATTTTTGTTGTCAATAAGAAAAATATGTCTAAGTGTGGAGTCATTGCTCGCACTTATGACATAAAAGAGATGTTCACCCAACTACCCCATGAGATAACTTATCGTGCAGTCCAATGGATTACTGAGTGTTTCGTTCAGAAAGGTATACGATGGATCCGACTCAACACTAGAAAAAAGTTGATAACCTTTGGGAAATCCCATGGAGAGGCTGGATGAAAATCTATCCGACTCACCTCTCTGATCTCGCTTACTCAGTTCCAGCTGGAACACACTGTGTTTTTGGTCTCTGATGTCGTTCTACGCCAGAAGAAAGGAATCCCTATGGGTGGGAGAGCCAGTCCGACATTAGCCTGTGTGATGTGCATGTACTCTGAGTACAATTTTATCTCGACTCTTGGCACCGATGCAAAGCTCATCACCGGAAAAAGGTATGTGGATGATCTATTGCTCTTTTCTTTCTTTGATAAAAACAACCCGGTAGGAATGGAGGAAGCTAACAACCGCCTTGATAAAATCATGCAGTGTTATCCCAAGGAACTTAGTTTAGAGAAAACTGATTCCGGTACAGGGATCCTCGATTTTTTGGAAACAAGGATGATCGTCGTAGAAAATGATAAAACCGTGATTGTTGCTCACAAATTTAAGAACCGGGAATCAATTTGGGTTCTGAGAACCTGCAGTTTCAGACGTACAATAACCCTGCTTCCTTCGAGCCCAAAGCAGCCAAATTCGCTACTATAGCCAACACTATTCTGCGAATCTCTGAGAACTGTAGTGATTTGGGTATGACCTGCATCGACATACTTACGCTGGCAGTCGAGATTAGCAAACCTGGGTATGACAACAACATTGTCCTATCTGGACTAAGATGGATGCAACACCGCGAAGGTGATAACCCCTTTTGGGTCCAGATGCAGGAAATCGTGAAAAGTATGGTCCACTGAGCCGCATTACGAACGACTTACCAGTCTGTACTGATAGCGAACCTCAGAGCTCTGATCTAGTAGTTATCTCCTGATGATTCCCTCTACAGAGCGGGTTTGACTTCTTCGAAGGAAACGAACCCACAGCAAGGCGGCATTTCTGCAAACTGGCCGTTGGAAACCTGTGTTTTGTCATGAACCTCGACAATTTTTTACGATACCTACCAGGTAAAAGAGGCTCCACGCAGGGAGAACTGACTTAGCAGGCAGGCTCTGACTATTGATACATTTTTGGATACGTATATGTATCTGTTAATATTTTTTGGCTACATATATTCCTTTTTGTTTTTCGAAGTGGTATGTATCTACCAGGACGCACACGTCCCGACTACTGCAGATTGGGTTTAACATCTTCGATGGGAATGTTACCTCGACGATTACGAGTTCGATCTACTGCAGATTGGGTTTAACATCTTCGATGGGAACAAACCTAATTATTTGCAAATCTCAGGCTTATATTTTTTGACAGGTTCTTCAGCGCGTACCTACCTGATTTTTAAGTTTCATGCATCACTGAGTGGCGGGACGCCTGGCTGTCCAGGCGGGCTCCTCACTAAGGATTTATTTTTTTGCTAGTATATGGTCGAAATTATCGACCCCATACATTTCTCAATTTTTTCCTAGCTGCGTGCTCGGTGAAGAACCGATGCCTAGGGAGTAGGAGGGCGAGTCCCCAGATTTTCGGTTATTTAAGCAAGGACTATACAGTAGAAATCCTCAATCTGAGTGGTGTATTGAGTGGCAGGGTTGAGTGTCCGTAACTCGGTTACGGAATGGTGGAGGGGAAGATGTTGTACGCCACGATATTAATGCTCAAGGCATCTTCTTCTACTTTTTGATTCCATTGTGTTTAATCATTCTCACGATCTACCATCACCACCAAAATCCTGGTTTCCAGTTCCTGTAGAGGCCAAAAGTATCTTTTAAAAATAGGAAGAATATAAGGGGTCTTCGCGAACGATTTTGCACACTCAGAAAGTCTTTTTTGGAGATGCCATAACTCCCCACGCATCACTCACTCCCTCCACGATGAAAAAGACGGGGAGAGGAAACCAACCTCTTCCACTGTGGAAGCAGATCGACCACTTGCTACTACTTGCCTCCACCACAGGTCAACCCTGACCCCAGAGTAGCGCAACCATTAGATGTTGTCGTAACCCCCCTAGACACAACACTTCCCTCCAAGATACTACCTTCGTAGGATAAGACTCCCTCCCATAACGACAATTAATGCTCCACCGTTAAATAGAAAGGCCACCCGCATGTCCTTTGAAAGCCAACCCCCTTCCTCACGGAGAAAAAAACACCCTCCTTGCCCTTAAACTGACCCGGCAGCAAAGAACTCCCCTTCTCCTTTTCGACCCCTGTTTAGAGCAAGCCCCATAAACGGTTACCCTACATGTTGTTCCCACCAAAAGTGCGTTCCCGTAGAGTGGTGGTTCCCCCATTCCCGCTCTCGCGCGCGGCGGTCCCGCGCCCTGCTGGGCAGCGCTGAACCTCACGGTCGTGTCACACAGGATGTTTCGTCTGAGAAGAACCAGTCACCATTCCAGCCATGCGCGCGTGCTATACTTCTCACGACGCCTTGCGACAGGTCGGGACGTCGCGAGGTACAACTTACCTCTACCCGAGGGGCTGTCACCACCCTCAGGTAGGCGTATCCCTGCTGAGCTACCGGCCCACGTGCGAAGGCTTTTACATGCCTGAGTAGAGGTAGGTCGGCCGAGGGCGTTTGCTCGATTGCTGTAGCATAAAATGGAGTACGCGCGGTAAGACGCGTAGGACTGACCCGTTAGATATTCAGGTCGAACTATGAGATGGTCGTCTATATCCGCTTCTGTTCCCAAAACATATTCTCCTTCTGAATACTATGTTCGAGGTATCAAAACAAACCTTGTCACTATCAAAGGATATTCTACTCTACTCAGCGTATGACTGATCATCAGATAACATTGAAGTTATATAAGAGTGATTATGAATATTAAGGTATTACCGTTGAGAACCCTTCCCACTTTTACAAGTGCTGAGTGTCCAAAACTCTTCACGATGTCAATCCCAGTCCTATCCAAACCATGCACAAGACAGACCTGCACAACATAATGCAAAAACAGTTCACATGCCATGCACTAACGACGTCAACCATCAACCATTGACATTGTCCCTCACTCCCCAAACCATGCATGACAACCCTATCTTTCTTGAGATGCAAGCCCAGTCCCCTCACACTTATTCAAAGGACCCTTGAGAGTGATCAGGACCATTTAGGCGATGACAACAGGTGACAGTTTTACTGACCACAGGGTTTGATTTTAGATGTAGGTATCAAATCAAGGTGAAAAAAGTTGAATCGGCAACGACCGACCTGTTATCGAGTGATAACAGAAAATTGAGTCCCTTGTGTAGGACTTCTTCTTCAATTGCAGTAGACCAAAGCAAAGACTTGCGCACACACAGGTCAACAAGGATTCAACATTCCCGCTCGACTTCCCACATATTGATATCTAAGGGTCAAGTCCTTAGATCTGGTTTGTGAGCTTTGGGATCAACATCCCAAAGTCTAACCCCTAGCTTCTATCTACTCTGAGTCGTCTGTCACTCCTCCTCCTTTTATTTAAAGGAGTTTCTTGCCTATGTCCTAAGTTGTCTTTCAGGGAAACTAATATTTCCCCTCCTTTCAGTCCTTGCACTTTCTCTCTTGCGGATAAGCACACCCTCTGGTGCTTATGCAGTGGTTTGGCTGACATCAACTCACGCCAGTGACGGTTTCTTCAATGAACTGTGGCTACACGAGGTGTCTCCTTTCTCTAATTCATTTTCCCTGCGGTATTCACATACGTTTCTTTTAAAGAACTTTTGGAGTCGCTCCCGATGGAGCACCCTTTTTTCCCTTTTTCTTCTTCTTGTCCTGACATATTAAGTAGTACGTTAATTCACTCGGGAATCTTCCACTACTTGATCAATTCCAAACAATCTGTTAGTCAGAAGAGTAGTCGAGTCGCCCCACGGGAGCACTCAATCACCCCTCAAAGTCCATGCAGTCAAACAATTCAAGCAATCTAGTGCAAGCGACAGGATAACTCATCCGGGAGTATCCCTTTATTAGTTAAGCAGGTAGTTAGGAGGTCTATGTTGAGCCGTCTTAACACTTGACGCAACATTCAGAAAACATTCCAGATCCAGGTATCAGTACGGAATTCTAGTTAGTAACATGTGGTCTTAACGGAAGCCTCCTATCACTCCTTGATCAAAGCTCGGCCCATCCTCAAAAAGGTGTAATAGGATGACCCTACGGGAGCCACCCTACTACTTAGAGTCAGACGGGCTGGGATTATGTTAGTGGACTCAGGCAAACCCCAGATCCTCCCTTTGCTGTGGTATTTTGTTAGACTCGTTAAGATTAAGTTAAGCAAGCAATGGGATGACCCCACGGGAGCCTCCATTTCCTCGCTTAACGTTAGATAGATCGTTAACTTTTACTCATACCACCCATCAGTCATACCTGAACAAGCAGTAGGGTTTACTCACCTGGGAGTAACCCTCTTACTGTTCAAACACAATCGCCTCATTCCCGACCTCCGTTAGTTGACCTCCAAATCAAACAAGTATTAGGACAACCCACCCGGGAGCCATTCTACTACCCATTTGATGCATAGGAGATCAAGGACAACTCTTGAATGAGTTGCCCTGACAGTTCACCTAACCGGCCTGTGCACCGTAAATGAGCAAAAGGTATGTCGACTCTCACTGGAAGTCGGAAGGATCGTTCCATACTTAGGAGTCTGCGTACTCACCCGGGAGTACTCAATTCCCTCCCCAGTCTGGTTCGATCGGTGATAGGAGAGTTCCACGGGAGCTTCATGCTACCTTTGCCTTTGTTAATCGTTGAAGACGCGTACCCTACGAGAGTACCGGATCAATTGTTTTTTGTTAAGTTGAAGAAGTGCACCCCATGGGAATACCGGATCAATTGACTTTTGTTAAGTTGAAGAAGTGTACCCTACGGAAGTACCGGATCAATGGGCTTTTGTTAGCGATTGAAGAGGTGTACCCCACGGGAGTACCGGATCACTTCCTAGACCTAGCCTGTAATGTAATGAGAGGACTGCACGGTAGCTTCTCGTCACCAACGCCACAATAAAGTAGACATATCATCAATTTGTTACCTTAGTCAGATGAATGGCAGGGTAACTTCGCACGACGAGCACCCCATCATTTAGTTTAGTAATCTCATACAAGCGATGTGACGACCCTACGAGAGTCTCCATCACACCGCTTAATGTTTCAGAGCCAAGCAAACTAGATTCCTTTTTCAGTGCGATGTGACGACCCTACGAGAGTCTCCATCACACCGCTTAATGTTTCAGAGCCAAGCAAACTAGATTCCTTTTTCAGTTCTTCCTAGATTCCCTTCTTCCATCAAGCAGGATTCTTACTTCAATCATATAGTTCTTTCCCTTTTGATACACTTTAATCCTGAAGAAAGCCATAAACAGTATATCGTACAATCATACAAGCAGACAATAGAAGGGCGTAGCCTTTAAGGGTATATGGGAAAAGAATGAAGTGTGCGTACCTTAAGGTTCCCTGCCTCCAGAGTTCCTCCTGAACTCCGGTAGAGCTCCCGCAATCGCCCTACTTGGTCAGACCGTCTGAACATTCGTCTTCCACAGAGTAGATTTTCCATTCAAAGACATCGTACCATTTTCAGATAGTTTTGTGAAAACAATGGGAAGTGAGGGGATTAGATCATGGGAGAACGGAGAAGGATGGAGGAGGCAGACACCTATCACACGGTGACGATGTCGCTCTCCTCTCCATTACCCTACATCTCCTCACATCTGATCTTCCCCCACTTCTTCTGACATTAATCAATCAATAAATCGCAAGATAGTGCGTATGAATATGTCAGTCAGCAATAACCTCGGATAAATATGAAGAAGAGAAGAAAGGGCAGTTCCACCCGAATGAATTGGTGAATTTTAGGCAGCGTTGGACTCAGAGTTACGCTCGGGCGAGTGCTTTCGAAATTTTGATTCTTGTCAACAACTGGCTATCCTTAGTGTTGAGCTCCGAGTTACGCTCGGGCTGAGCTCGCGAACTATCGATTGCAGTCCGAGCTTGGTCTCCCCGAGTGAACTTCGATTTGCGGCCTTGCCATACTTGTGAACTTTGGGTAGCTTTGGACTCTGAGTCATGCTCGGACTGTGCTTACGAACTTGTCTGAATGAACTTCGATTTGCAGTCTAGCTATACCTGTGAGTTCTCGGGTAGAGTTGGGCTCTAAGTTACGTTCGGGCTGTGCTTACGAACTTCGATTGCTGTCTGAATGAACTTCGATTTGCAGTCTGGCTATACCTGTGAGTTCCCGGGCAGAGTTGGACTCTGAGTTACGCTCGGGCTGTGCTTTCAAATTTTTTATTGTTGTCAATGGCTGTGCTTTCGATTTTTTTGATTGTTATGCTTAGCTTTGGAATCTGTGTTATGCTCGGGCTGTGCTTAAGAACTTTCGATCACTGTCCCGGTCTGTTTTTCTCCGATTGAGCTTCGATCTGCAGTCTGGCTATAATAGCGAGCTCTGGGTTGCGGTGGGAGTGCAGGTTGCTCGAATGAACTCTGGGTTTCCAGTCGGGCTACTCTTAGGAACTTCGGAAGAAATCTCTGATTGAGTTCCGTGGGAGGACTTCGAATTACGTTTCGGTTGGGGGTACGAACTTTGAGATCGTGGTCTAAGTCCGGTTCACTTGCGCAGGCTCTGAGTTGCAGTCCGCCTGAGTTGAGGCTCGGGCCACATACTCGCTTTTCCGAGCTTAGCCAGCCGCCGGCTCGTGCGCTAGCCATCGGCTCCGGACCGCTCGCGCACCGCTCCGGTCCGCGGAAAACTCAAACCCTGACTAAGCGTGGTTTTCTCAAGGTCGCCAAGTGTCGACTAGGGAGTTGGGGAGCATACTGGAGCACGGGGAATCCCGAGAGTTAGGGCCCGACATGTGAGCTAGAAAAAAGGGGGGGTAGCCACCAAGGGAGCCAGGAGGTACAAAAAGGGGGGGGTGTATAGCGCGGGCCCAGCAAAAGTCCAGCGACTGTGGAAGTCGGGAGACCTCTAAACGCATGGTTAGAGAATTGACCCGACAAAGTGGCGCCGTTGCCGGGGATGGGCATTTCTCCCGTGGCCGCAGCCGGCTCAGAAACTACGGTGCAAGGGAGGACCGGCGTGACAGGCAGTGGCAGGAGTTTTCGGCATCGGTTTTTCAGGGTATTCACTTCTTCAAAGATAATTTTTCGTTCTCTACTTTCTTCGGCACGACTGCGACTTTCTTCGGACCGCGCGACGACTTTTTGGTACCATTTTCACTTGGGCAGCAGCGGTAGGGGAGCTACTTGGGGCTAGTTTTTTTTTCGTTTGGGGAGGGTTGTCGGGGCTGTTTTTGGTGCAAGGGACTCGGGGTGTCAAGGTTTCTTGGATTTTGCAGGTCCGCTCCGACCCGCTTGCGACTCCAGCTCCCGCTCTCGGCCTCCGAAGGGTAAACAGGTCAGTTTCCTTTTTGGCGTGAGTTCTTGTGTTTACGCGTGTTTATTTCTAAAAATCTAAAAATTAAGGGGGTGCACAGTTTGCTTGAGGGGTCTGGATGAAGAACAACGAAGAGGTGGGAAGAAGAACCGTTCGAGGGAATACCGTGAGGGGGTCCGCACGTGGGTATCCTTCTTCCTTCTCGTTCGACTGGCAAACCAACTCGAGCAGCAGTTGGGAGTTCGTACGCAATACCCGACCGCAATTCAAAGTTCGCGTCCGGTGATAGCCGGCGATAGCGTCGACCCGTAAGACGGCTCCCCCACATCTCCCAAGAGTGCGAGGTAGAATCGGCCGTCCCGCACGGGCGAGACCGTCGATTGTTTGCTTCCTTCTGACACCTCCGTCCCTCCGGCCCCTCCTTGCCGAGTCCCCATTTCTCTCTCTGCCCCTCTCGTTCTCTTTCCGCTTCTTGCCCTGGAGCTCACTCCTTCTCTCTCTCTCTCTCTTAGTGTGTGCGTAATGTGAAGGAGGTACCGTAAACCAACCAAATGAAACAGAAGAGAATCAGCCAGTCACCTCACTCCCTGCGCTTGTCGTGGCCTCCTCGTTGAACTGTGCTCCCACCTCTCCCATAACAAGCTCCTGCCTTTGGTATCAGTTGCACCCCTATCTCTCTCTCTCTCTCTCCCTCTTTCTCTCTCTCGAAACCTCTCTTGCTTCCTCCCCTGTGCGGATAGCGGGCGCCGCGCCCTCAAGTCACTGATAGAGAGGAGCTAGACGAAAGTGCGCGTCCGACGTGTGCCCTTACGAACGAAGCCGTGAAACCGCGTGCTTTGCTACCCCGAAGTATGAGTGCCGTAGAGCCGGAACGTGATCGAGGTCGCGCGTCCTTGGCGCGCACGCCGCACCGCCAAACGGGCCCGGGGGTTGCCGCTCCGCTCGTGCCCCGCTTCGTTCTCTGCCGGATCCCCACTCGCCTTCGAACCGCAGACGACGCTGTGGCCTTCTCCCCTCCTTCTTGGCGCGCGAGCCGTAAGACCTTCCCCCCTTCCTTACACGAACTCCCTCTTTCTTCCGCTCTCGCTCCTCTACCTGCGTAGTCGCGGCTTCCCATACCAGCGCTACCTCGTGCGTAGAGGAGCTCGCTCCGCGGGCGTGACTTCCTTTTCCCCTCTCTCGCTCGTTCCTTCTCACAGGCCGCGCGCTCGATCAGCAGCCGGGTGCTTCCCCGTGCCCTCCGACGAGCGCGCCCTTTCCTCCTCCTTCCCCGTGCGCAATCCCCTCTCCTTTTCCTCGAAACTCTCCCGAACGTACGCCTCTCCCGCAACCACGAGAGAGCGCGCCGGTGCTCGTTTGCTAGCACCCATGATCCGCGAACTTTTCGTGCGCTCGTTTCCCGTTCGCGAGTTGCTCCCGTATGTTCCCTGAGTCCTTCGCCCCTCCCCCTATTTATCTTACTCCGATCGGCGGAGCTCGCAACCGACTTCAGCATCTTCGGAGGTTCTACCAATTTTTTCATGAATTTCCCTTTTCCCGCTCGTGCACTCCTCCTTCTATCATCGATCCTATCCCCCTCTCGCCTCCACCAGTCTGATCCCCCGATCTTCCTTACCCTCGGATTCACGGGTCGCATTCTTCCACCTCTCCCCCCTCCTATTTTCGAGATGCCTCCCTTCTCCTCCCCCCATCATGATCATCGGATGCCTGCCCTCCTATCGTTAACCGCTTTTCTCGCTCGTTCACCCGTTCGCCTTCTTTCGCGGGAGGGCGAGCCGCAATCCAAATTTCTCAGCCTGACCGTTCGCTAACCTCCCTCTACCTGCCCCCTTCTCACCTTCAACTCGCACTGCCGCAACGTGCGTCAACCGACTCTCTCTCTCACGTTGCCGCTTCGTAGGCCACCTCGTCAGTCCTACTTCAGCAACCACGGCTGCTCCTCCAATACAACCCTTCCCCTTCCCATCGCAGGATTGACTTCGAGCGCACTATGCCTGCGATCTCCCGCAGTCCCTGCGCCCGCCACCACCTCTTGGACAAGTTATCAAGAAGCCACAGGCGCGCGCGCACACGCTATCTGTTACTAGGAAATCCAACTGTTGCACTCTGGTATAACAGGCCAGAAGCCGGCAGCTTGGCCAGTCATTACATCGAGTTGTCGAGATTTTGAGTTCAGTCCCGTGTAGATCCGGGGTAGCATGACAGTCTCCTGAAGTTGCAGTCTCGGCCCACTTCCGGCTGCCGCCGCACGCGTGGCCCCCCCTCTTCCCGAAAGTTGGATTATCGGTCTCTCGCAGTCAACCCCGAGCCCTCACAGGGGAGTCTTCGTTCCGAGTTTTCCATGGCTCGCCGAGAAGTCCGACGGTGATTCTCGATTCCTTGCCCATGGCGTAAAAAAACCTCGTCTCTTGGGAACTCGTGCGAGCCCACTTGCGACCACGGTTCGGACCGCCACTCCGGCCCGTTGAAGGGTTAGTTCGAGGACCCAGTGTAGGGCCAAACCCTGGTAGACTTTCGAGCCTTAGTCGACCCCACTGCGGGTCCCAGTTGGCTCGGCCCGCCTACACTCATGCTCAGGGCGCGGACCATTCGTCCCAAGGTCACCCCCACCTAGTGCTTTGAGATGGATGGGGGAGGGCCATCGCGCGAGAGAGCTTTGATATTGGGGATGTAGCTCAGCCCCCACGCCGGGTGGTAGTCTCGCTGGTCGCTCCGCAACGCTGATTTTTTTTTATTCTTTATTGTGTTTTCAAGCAATTGCTCCTTCCAATACGCAGGCAGTCCAGGGGTTCTTTGAGCCTTTCTCTTCTCTTGTGCGTAGGCTAAGCGTCATCCTTAGGCCATGCACCACTTCCCTAGGCATTTTGGCTATATGGCGTCATCGGGGTGCC
>BFEA01000143.1:2168073-2188574 GCA_003427395.1 Chara braunii
GAGGGCTATTTTTCACATGGGGTCTCATTTGACTCTATTTTCTTGAGGGAGGCTGATCCGAGATTTTTCGGATTGCTCCCATGCCTCCCACTTCAGTTTTCTTTACTTTTCCTTTTCCTTTTTGGCCTTCCCGTTTGTCACCACTAGTACTTGCACTAGTGGTGCTAATATTCTTGGCCGTCAAGATGTCGATCTTGACGGTGCACCTTACATTTATTATTTTCCCCTCATGCGGTGCCGCTGTTTCTTCTTGGGACTTTTACATRTCCCCGCCACTTGTCCCGTCGGTGGTCCCTGACACTTAGTCCCGTCGGTGGTCCCCGACACTTAGTCCCGCCGGTGGTCCCCGACACTTAGTCCCGTCGGCGGTCCCTGACACTTAGTCCCGTTGTCGGTCCCCGACACAATTCGCCCTGGACGCCATTATTTTTACTTAGTCCCACATGGCCCTGGGTGTCTTTCCCCGAGGTGTCCCATGCCCCTTGGGCGTCTTGTTACTTAGTCTTTCCTCGCGCCTTGTGCGTGCCGATCTCTTTGGTCGTGGGCCTCCACTCCGAGGCTCCCATAGGTGGTCCCCACGTTGGCCCCTCATTTCCTGGCTTCCCGCGGTTTCTGACCGCCCATCCCTCGACTTCCTCATTCCCTTATTGTTGTCGCGCTGCAATTGCTAGTTCAAAGGGCCCTTTGGCCTTAGTCTTATTGCATTCCGATGACCCTCCCGACCTCCTGCTATGTTTTATGTGTCCCTGTTCTTGCGCTCGCTTGCTTGCCGCCACTAGTTCTTTCCTCTTGTGGTTCTCTCCTCAGGGCATCACTCCCTTCTGCGGCCTAATCCTTTGTCTTTTCTCTCTCCTGCTTCCTCACTCTAGATTTCTCTGTTGTGCACAAATTGTCCGTATTCAATCTCTCGAGTGCTAGGAAGTTATTCGGGACCCACCAGCCCCGACACATTCCCCCCACTCATTCGCGATGTCCTCATCGAGCACCAATCTCTTGTTAGAGGGTTTTGGAGGGGTAGACGGGAAAGGAGGGTGAGGTGTTATGGGTGGTTAGTTTGCCAAGGTTCGTTTTGTTCTTTTCCCATTCTTTTCTCAATGTCTTCCTTAGCTTCCGCCCCTTGGGGTGGAGGAGGGTATGGGGGAGTCGAAGGTTCTACAACTTAGACCAGGTTGCTCATTTCCATCATAGCTCTGCCTCTTTATCTTTCCCTTAATCGAGACGCGAACTTCTTCTTCAGTCAACTCTGTATACTCAGCAGGGCAGCTCATAATTCTTTCGCCTTCAGTAGCATGAAGCAGATGGGGCTCTCCTTGCTCCATGTACTTAACTACTGGTATGCTGACTTTATTATCAGGGTGACAATTTGTTGTCATAGCACAATTGGTTTTCTCATTCTATGCCTTGGCTTTGTTGATAACAAATTGTAGGCAAGTTTTTTGATGCGACTCAATGTCAGGCATTTGCTCCGGAAGGGAGATGTTTGTCTAGTACAACCGCTGCCTTTGCTGTGGTGATACCCACTTCGAATCGGTGAGCCCAGGCACAAGTCCCCTTAAGTGCTTCGTAATTTCAAATCTGTCTTCCCATTTCATCGAGGAAGCATTCTTGAGCAGAAACCATTTTGGTCTCGCCTCATTCATTACTCTTATAAAAAAAATATATATACTTTTCGGCGTGTGCAATCCATGTTTTCCCTTTACCGTTCCCCGACGCTCAGGCCTTGCCAAATCCACACGCATCTCCTTCGGGTCCTTTCGCCCGACTTTCCTCAGGTCTTGCCAATTTTGCATTCATATCACTCTTTGTCCTTTCTTGTTCCTTGCTTATTTTTAACTTTTTCATGCATGTTGCCCAGTTCATCCCTTGTGCATCTCTCTTTCAGACACCTTGTCAGACTTGTTTCCAAATACACATCTGTTTCCCCGTCTGCCAGTCTTTCTCTCATATCCCTACATAGTCCAGCATACGAGTCTTTTCTTTTCCAGACGTCCTACTCGGCCCATTTTCAAGCTTATGCCAAATCAATCACCCAAGTCGCTTGCCAGGTCTTTTCTCAAGCTCATGCAACGTCAATTTCTTACCCATTTCTCTTCTGGACATCTTGCCATGCCTTTTCTCAGGCCTGCGCAAAGTCAATTACTCATCCCTTCTTCTCTTCTGGACATCTTGTCAGACTTTTTCTCAAGCTCATGCAACGTTAATTACTCATTTATTCTTTTCTTCTGGACATGTTGCCAGACCTTTTCTCAAACATGCACAAAGTCAATTACTCATTCATTCTTACGCTCATGGTACCTTTCTCTTTTGCACGTTTTTTCTTTGGTAGATGGCACACCTTCTCCCCACTCAAAATGTGATGTCCCCATCGCACGACTGGTTCTCACTCGGAGGTACGCAACCTTTGGCCCACCAACGAGTAGGCGGATGCCGGCACATCAGACCCAAAAAGGAAGGGTGATCAGTCCTCCCCCTGCTGATAACTCACCTCATCCCCTTACTCCGTCCGACCTTTTGCTGCTTACGAGACGGGCGCCATTACTGAGGTACCTCCTCACATCTGGAAGGCAGGTCCAGTCCAAGCCTCCTAGAACCCCGTCTTGCCGTAAGGGCTTCCTCGCTAATCGTTCCTCCCGAGTGGTAATTTTCTGGTTCCGGCCTCTTCCTTTCAAGAGAGTTGGGGCTCTCAATTAGTCCACGAGTGCAGTTACGAAGACCTCGCAATTAGTCCCGAAGCGGTTATAATGCTCCGGCGGGGCGGTGTCACTCGCCCCGTGGTGGTTGTGGCTTCCACCCGGTACCACGCCCAACTCCTCCCTTCTGGACAGTGCTGCTCAACTTAACGCGAGCCGCCGTGGCCCATTCCAAGCGGCCATGCCGCCCCTCAACGACATGGCGTGTGGTTGGGGAGAACAAAAGAGACTAGAAAAAAAAGAATGGCTCTCTTGCCCATTTGGTTCCCTCACCCTTTGACATTTAGGCGTTCAACACGAGACGCAATTTGAACTTCCCGACTAGAGCTCGTTGTCGGGGTCAGTTCCGGACGTCCCGCACCGATCCAAGTGGTAGGTGCCTTGGTCCTTTAACCCTCATCCCCTTACAAGAGGAACAGGTCGCGCTGAGACTTTTTCCCTTACAGGGATAGAGGTCTTGGGGTCGCGGTGCGAGCACCGGTATCCCCCTCCTGCTGAGGCCAAAGACTAGAAAAAAAAAAAATTCATTTCAATGCTATTTCCAAGTCCATTTCAAGTCGCCTAGGGTCCCCTGCCTATGCAATGCAATATTCAATCCTCAATCATTCAATCCAATGCTATTTCCAAGGCTGATTCTCATGGCTGGTCTGACAGCCTCTTATCAACAAAACCACCCTCACGGCCGGTCTGACGGTCATTCTCTCAATAGCCATTTCTCAAGACTGACCCTTCCGCCCACTCAATCCTCAATTTTTTCATTCCTCAACACCCAATTTCTGTGACCGTCCCAACGGTCCCTGCCCCTCTCGGCTTTAAGGCTCCGCCTTCTTTATCTTGTTCTTCTCTTTCGCATTTTCCTTCCGCCCCCTTGGCGATTTTTAGTGGCCGATCCACCGGCCTTTTCCATTTCCTCCATTCAACTGATTGGTTATTTCAACAACCGACCCACCGGCCTTTTCCACCTCTCTCATCCATCCTTTGGCTATTTTTAATCACCGACCCACCGACCTTTTCCATTTCTTTCATTCATCCCATTGGCTATTTCAATGACCGACCCACCGGCCTTTTCCATCTCTCTCATTCCAGCTCATTCTCAATTAACCTTTCTCAATCAACCTTTCTCAATCCAATATGCAGGGGACCCCAGTGCCTATTTCAAAACGAATGACCCTTGTCAGGGGCCATTCCCGAACAACCTGGTTAGGGTCGTTCTTATCCATTCTCAAGTCGAACAGCCTGGTTAGGGTCATTCCTTTCCATTCTCAAGGTTAGTGCCCGAGGGGGTGGGCCTCGAGGTTACGGATCCCATTTCTGTCTTGGAGGTTAGAAGGCGGCCATCTCATCTTTTGCGTGTTGTTCTCTTCCTTCCATTTCTCACAGTAATGTACCATCCATTCCATTTCTCACAGTAATGTACCATCCATTCCATTTCTCACAGTAATGTACCATCCATTTCATTTCTCACAGTAACGTACCGTCCATTGTGTACACCCGACTTAGCGTCTAGCACTCGAGTTGGGGCTCGCGACCCCAAGCAGCACTAGCCCATCCGGCCGTTCATCCATAACAAAAGACAAAAGCGCCCCTTCCATTTTCACTCTTCCTGATCTCTCATGTTTCGGCTATTCTCAGTCTCATTCATGACTCAGTTGGATTAGGCTCTTAGGGAAGGAGAGTTCTTCACGCCCCTTAACCCATAGGTTCCCTAACCTCTCTTGTACTCGACCAATCATTCAATGCCATGGTTTGCTCGTCAATCCGTACTCAAGGTTTTCCCCTCTCAAAAGCATAATCCTTGTTCCATCCAAAATTCACAATCCGCCCTCTCCCAATTGGTCTCATTCCAAATCCCATGTCTTTGTCTTAGGTACCCAAGGTAGCTCATCCCAAAAGTAGCCTCGACAACTATCTTGTACTTTAGCGTGACACAACCTTAGCTGACCCTCTTTTCACTTCCTCCTTAGCAAGCTTGCCCATATTATACACGTTCTCGTCATTCTCATATCTCTGCAGACAGAAAGCAGCGATCCTTTTCAATGCTAAATCAACACCTAGTTCTTATTACCGCCTTACGCCTCGTCGTGCCTAGTTCATTGTCCACTCCGTTCCTCGGCAGGCTTCCTAACCCCCAGGCAGTAGGTCTCGATCTTTTTTTTCATCCTTACAATTTTATGCAACTCAGCCTCGTTGAAAAAATCCAGGGGTGTGGCTTCCACCCCTGACCTTGCGAGTGCCCGAGTCTTGATAATCCATCAGTGCCTGATTACATTGGTCCATTGCTGAAACCAATGACTGGGCGTTGACCCGAACTCGTCCTCCCATCTGAAAGCCCCATCGCCTGGTTGGTGCATCGGAGGCCGCCCCTCTTCCCTAGGCCTTGAGATCTCATCCCTCTCATCCCCGGTGCTGATTTCTATGACTTCGCGCACATCCTCCTCCTCGTCCCCCTCGTCTTCAATCTATATAGGGCTATACCCACCAGCAAGGTTCTTTGGATCGTAGGTAAAAGGGATCTCTGTCCCCGTCCCATACCCCTCGCAACTGCCATGACCGCTTCGTCCTTCAAGCAGGCTCTCCCTTTTCTCCTCGTCCTCCTCACGTTCGTCGCGCATACCTTGTCCCCCCTTGCTTTCCCCATGCCAAGTCTCACGTCGTTCGCCCCTGTTGGCCCCTTCCTCGTTAGAGACCCGAGCCTTATCTCCCATTTCTGTGTTGCCTCCGTCTTCCACATTTGCCCTTCCCTTTTCGCCCTCACTGCCATATGATATTTCTATACCTTCTCCCTTGCGGAGGGGTGAGGGTTTCCTACACAAACATTTCCCTTCACCCCTGCCTACCACTGGCCCGCCCATGAGCCCAATGTACAATTTTCTCTTCGCTGTCCTCCTCCCTTGGCTTGGTCCAACTTCTTCCCCTCCGGTAGGCCTGTTGATTGCCCCGTTGTCGTTCTCGTTGCCGAATTCCATTGTTGTCTTTTCTCGTTTTACTCCTAAGCCCTGTATCACAAAACAACACCCGCAATGTCCCCCATACACTTACGCCTCCCCCCCCTTAGGCCGGTAGACATTCCCAAAATGCACCCAGTATCCCTCGCATCACGCCCTTTTTATACATGCGAATGCGTCGTTTGTGATGACCCCATATTTTCCCCGTAAAAAACTATGGTACAATGCCCCAAACATCCCTTCCCGTTGTGACACAAGCCGGATATTGCAAACCCCCAAGTCATGCTACCTTTCAACCTCAGTCAGTCCAAGCCAAAGCACCAGTCCCAAAAAAAATGACAGTCCCACGAACATGGTCAGAGACAAACCATAGAGTGAGCAAGGCTGTGGTTAGTCTTTAGCTTGTGGCTCCTCTGTTTCCTTATCTTCGGCCTCCTGAAGCCATTGTTCCACTGGGTCCTGACTTAGAAACCTGACCAGTCGTTGCCCCGGGAAGGCCCCTTTCAATCCAGTTCCATCCAAATCTTCCAGTTCGAAGGTGTTCAGTCCCACCCGCTTGGGGACCCGGTAGGGGCCTTTCAACCTTTTTCCCAACTGTCCCGACCAAGTACTTTCTAGTGTCGAGTTCCTTAGCAATACCATCTCCCCCACCTGAAGTGGCTCCTTTCTGACATTCTTAACCTGGTCCCACCTTGCTTTGTCCCTCATTCTGCTGTCCAGCACCCGGCTGGTGATGTCTTCCATGTCCTCCTCATTCTTAAGGATCTGTTGACATCTTGCCTCGATTAACTCTTCAGTGGTCATTTGCGGATCATCATCTAACCTATTCCAGGTAGGTACTAAGGCTTCCACAGGAAAGTCGATCTCTCTTCCGTACCAAAGCTCTGTCGGGATACATCCTGTTGTCCTTTTAGGAGTCATATTCTCTGCAAAGACAGCCTGCTTAAGATACCTAGGCCAGTTCCCTAGATGGTCTGCTGCGAGCTTTGCAATCGTGTTCTTCAAGGTTCGGTGCCCCCTTTCCACCGGTGCATTGGCCTCAGGGTGATACGGCTCGATGAGTTTGATCGGTACGCAGAGTCTCTTAAGCATCCTCAATACTTCTTGGTTCACAAATTCCGTCTCATTGTTTGCTATAAACCTCCTGACGAACGGGTGCCTTAAGTAGAAGTCTTCTATCCAGTCCGCCACACTCCTCCCTGTCTTTTTCTTGAGGGCGACTGCCTCCACGAACCCACTCAAGTTGTCTCGCGCATCCAGGATATACCTGTACCCATCCGTTGATACAGGCATGACCGCAAGGTCGAGGTGGACTAGACGTCCCGGCCCTAGCACCCGCGTTGGTCTAAGCGGCTCGAAGACTCGTACCGAGCTTCGTTCTTGGCAAATAAGGCAAGTCTGGCAGTATATGGCGACCATGCCTGCCATGCCTGGCCAATAATAGAGCGGCGTTATCTTTGCAAGTGTTCCTTTGGAAGACCGATGACCTCCAACTAACCCGTCGTGCATTGCCTGGATAACGTCTACTTGCCTAGACCTTCCGCACACAACCCTTCTGGGCATAGCACCTTCCTCCCTCCGGAACGAATGCCCGCCCCTTAGGACGTACCTTTTGGCTTCTTCTCTTGCCTAACTTCCTTAGGTTTTTTGTTTCCTACCAACAACAAACCGATCTCTCAAAAGAGCCCTTCGTATGATTGGACATAGAAAAAATCCTCTCCTTCCTTGCCCCCATCCTTTCCTTTCTGCATCTGATTTACCACCCATTGCAACACTTTCCTTTCCCAAGATTCCACTAAGCTCATCACTGCTTCCCGGCCCCCTTCGACCGCCATTGCTATCAGCTCCTCCTTCGGTCCTACTATCGCTCCCCATGAGTCATTTTCTTCTCTGCGTCCTCGAGTGGTAACTGGGCCTTGCCTAAGTTCAGCTACTACGGCAGGTGTCCCCTTCTGCAAAGTCTGGATCAATAGTTCTCCCGATGTGCATCCCTCGCTCATCATTTCGTTATCCACTGCAAGAGTTCCTCCTTCGTATTCGAGGAAGGCGTCTATGGGTTCTGCATCCTCCATCCCTTCGGGAGTGATGCAAGCCCGACTCAGCCCATCTGCCTTGTTACGGATTCCAGCAATCCGTTCGATCTTGTAATCGAACTGCCAGATGAATCATACCCATCTCCCTACCGTCGGATCTATAGGCCTGTAATTCTTTAAGGCCCCTGCGACATTCGTCGGATCGATCCTTAAGATGAACCGCCTCCCAAATAGGTAGGCCTGGAAGGTCTTAAGGCAATGCAGGATGGCTAGGACTTCCTTCTTGAACTGCGAGTACCGCCGTTTTGCGGAGTTCAGGGTTCTACTTTCGAACATAATCGGCCTTTTTTTTCCTTCCTCATCCCTTTGGATCAACACACCTCCTACAGCCAAAGGTCCTCCATCCGTCTCTAGGATGAAGGGTCGTCCCACTTCGTCATTAAAACAAGGCGCGGACAGGGCGACTGTCTCAGATGTCAATATGTCCTTGAGTCTTTGGACAGCTCCTTCTCGCTCCTCCGTCCAATCCATGGTTCCTTCTTCCCTGATCATAGCCCGGATAGGCTCAACGATCTTGGCAAAGTTTTTAATAAAGATCCTAAAAAAACCGACCACGCTTAGGAATGCCCTTACTTCCGTCGTCGTGCGCAGTGGCGTCAGCCACTGTGATATCTTGTCGGTCTTTGCCGGATCCGGCTTCCTGCCGTAAGCACCGCAACGAAATCCTAGTATAGTCACCTCCGGTACTGCTAGGATACTCTTTGGTCCACTAGCCGTAATGTTGCATACTAGGAACCGGCGGAGTAAGTCCTTCATGTCCTGCAGATGGTTTCACACAAAACGTCGGATCCCTGGCTGGACTTCCGTCTCGTCCTTTTCCTGCGCGCCTTTGATCGGATTGTCATCGATGTAAGGTTCACATTTTTCTGGGAACATGTCTCCGGTCATGGCGAGCATCCTGCGTTGCGCTAGTGAATCCCATAGGTGTCACCTGCATCTGTAGCTGGCCTACGGGGGTGTGCATAGCGGTGTATGGCCTGTCCCGAATATCCAATGGAAGCTGGTCGTATCCTGAGTTTAAATCTATCAAGGAGTAAATGCTCCGTCCGGCGTGCGATTTTGCTAATAAGTCAGCCTGAGGTAGCGAGCCAACATCCCGGATGGTTACCGCATTCAATTTGTGCAGGTCCTGAATTCACCTTAGTGTCTTGTTAGGCTTCCGAAAGACGAACCACCGATTTGCGTATGGCGATGTCGTAGGCTCCGCAACGAAGGAGTCCATCTTCGCTCGGAGGAGGTCTATTACTTCTCCCGCTATCCCAAATTCATAGGATGGCCCCTTCGTTAAAAACCCGTCGTTGCGTATGGCGTTTTCTTCTTCTGTTAAAAACCCGTCTATCCCTATCTTCATTGTGTCTGCTACCTCATCTGGTATCCGATGTCCCTCCGTCGCCCTTTTTTCTCGGATCATTCGAAGGATCTCTTCCTCCTTCTCCATAGCCTCTTCCTTTGATGTCTCTAGCAGGATCGAGACCGGTTTTGCTTTCTTCCCTACCGGCTTGTACTTTCGAACACTTCCTTCCGGGATCTTTCTCCTAAAAAATGAACAGCCGGAATTGCCCCCGTCGCTTCTATGACTCGTGGTTGAGTACTAACTAATTTCCCATTCAGGCAATATCCCTTTTGCACCTCTCTTTCGAACTTGGCCAAGGCTGCCGAATCCACTCCTACCTTGTGGTATCTGAGGGCCTTGATGAGTTGCAATAGATCGCGGATCTCGAGTGCGATTTTCGACATATCTACGCGCACTTCTTTCCGTTTGGGCAGGCTAGCACCAAGTTCGACCTCTGACTCCTTTTCTGCTACCATAACACCTAGGACTTCGTCCTCCTGCCTCCTCTTCTTCTGGGGCAGGCCCATCTTGATCCACTCCTTGTTGAACGCTTCCTTAATCATGATTTCCACCCTTTCTCTTATACCCTCCATCCGTGCGAAAGCCTCTTTTTGCGTGCTATCCTCGAATGATGGCGACCATGTTGCCAATTTCCCCCTCGGGGGGTCTCCTCCCGTTCCAAGGAGTCGGAGGAGCTCTTCCCGGCCGGTCACCGGGTCCTCTATGTCTACCATGTATGAGCCATCATGCAAGTGCATGCCTATCATCTCTACGTTTGCGCACCACGGTCTCCCGAGGATTATGTCGTGGTCCATTTCCTCCATTAAGGTCATCCGCTGAAATGACCAGATTAATTCCCTTACCCCTGTCTTTACAGCACACTTCGTGACGTACCCAGCAAACGGGATTTCCCCGCCAGCTCCCCGGATGCTCCCTAATACTTCCTTGTTTACCGTACATCTCGTGATCGTTGCGAAATCTCTTCTTATAAGGGTGATTAATGCACCCCCGTCTACTAACGCGTCGGTATGATGAGTCTCGATCTGGATTTTCAGCTTCCCTACGGGCAGTGCATGAAAGCTAAGCTTTGTTCCGGGAGGTGACCTCATGACCTCGCCGCCCTCTCGGTCGGGCAAACTCAAACGAATGTCCGCAAAAGCTTTCTCGAGATCCTCCAAGTCCCCGCAACTCCTCTGAAGGTTAGCTACTTCTTGCGGAGCTTCCTCCTCCCTCTCCCCTTCAGGTAGTTCGGGGTTGTCGCCTATTTCTACTCGCCGCCGGGTCAACAATTGTCCAAGCCCTTTGAGCAACCTAGGGCTAGCCTGCAGCATAGTCTGAAAAGACACCGACACCATGGTCCCTAGAAACTTGCTAATGGTGTCGTCGATCTCAGGTAAGGATAAGATCGGGATTTGGTACCTAAACTTCTTGGCAGCTGAAACTTTGTCTGTAGACTCCTCTTCCCTAGGTTTCCCATAGACCTTTTCCGGTTCCTCGGCCTCAGGCTCTGCCTAGGGTTCCGAACTTCCAACAACTTCCTCCATCACGGTGTCACGGTTAATCCTTCTCCCAACCGTCCCTAGCTGAGTAGTCGCGTTCACCCTATCATGTCCGTCGTTTTCCAAAATGAAATTGACCTGCGGCCCTCGCCCCTGGCGTTGATCCCAGATGATATCGCCTACCGGTTCGGCTTCTACGGCTGTTATTTCTAGCTCGTTGAGCCTGATAATGGCTCGCCGCATCCCTCCTGGCGAGTTCCAGTTCACCCGTTCCCCTTGTGGTCCAAATATCTCCCCCTTTAACGACCTGGTACATCTTCTTTTCAGAATATCATGGTTGAGCTTTGGGCACGCGAGCACATAATGTCCTATCGCGGTACAGTACTTGCATTGCTCGTTAGCGGGGTCTCTCCGTCTAAACCCACGATTGGCCACTCCTGGCGGAACTACTGCTTCCTAGGGCGGGAGGGGGGGACGGGATACTTGCGCCTGCATAACTAGTAGCGCGCTCTCCATCCTTTCAATCTTGTTATCGATTCCGTGCACCCGTTCGTGTAGGCTTTCAATCCCCTTTTTCACCTTGTCGCCCGTCCTACTGGTCAAGTCTATAATCTCCCCTTCCTTAAGCAAGGCCAATGTCTCGGTCACTACCGTCTTTTCGGCCAGATCCGTTACCGTACTGAAATTAACGTCCCTGGTGTTTACAAATTTGCTCGTCTGTTGGTAAGCCGACAGGATCTTGTCCTTGTCGAACTCGGAGAACTGTTTGAGGAAATACTTACTCATTATTCGATCCGTAACCCCGGGGATTCTTAGTGCTACCAAAGTAAACTCCCGTAGGAAGTCATTGTATGTTGCAAAGTTCTTTGTCTGGACTGCTGCTAAATCGGCCTCCGTTGCCATCTTTTCTGCTGCCAGATACTTTCTCATCATCACATCCCGGGTTTCTTTCCAAGATCGGCTTGCGGCTACGATGGCCATTATGTCCCGTCCTAGGCTCAAAGACACATGTTGTCCCAGGTGGTCCATCTTCTCCTCTTCGGTCCATTTCAACAGCGCAGCCAGGTTCTCGTAATCTATCAGGAATTGCGTGATGTTCGCCCCATCAAACGTCAACTTTTTCTTAGCATCCGCTAGGTAGCCTTGATTTTTGTTTAGTGCTCGCGCGAGGGACGATACTATCTGCTTAAGGCCGCCCTCAGAGCTGTTGGCCTCGCCTGTCACACTGTTATCCGGACCTTCCTTGTCGGCCTTCTGTCCCTCCCTGGTTTTCGTAGTTCCTTCTGGGTCAAACCATCCCAACACTCTTTCCCTAAGGCTCCAGAGTCCTTCGCACCCTCGCGTCACTGCTAGCGTGGTCGGCAGGCGGCTAGCCCTACTATCTATGGCTGGCAGGGTCGTAGCCTTTTTCACGTCCATTCCCGAAGAGTTCTCCCCTTCTTTCCTTCTTTTGCTCGGTGTTCCCCCACGGTCACTACCTTTATCCCCTTGTTCAGTCCCTCCTCGGCCGGTTCTCCGTTCGTCCCGGGGTTCCTCCTGCAGAGAGCCTTCTTTGTTCCCAATCATCATTTCCTCAATCAATCTCGCCTTGTACTCCACGGTCTTTTTGTCTATCTCGGCTAGTCTGCGCCTCGTATCTGTGACTCTCACTTTCTTGGAGAAGGCTCCTTCCGAGTTCCCGGGGCTTGTCCTATTCTTATTGCTGCCTTCCTTGGTCCCCTGAGTCCCCTGCCTGCTTCCCCCAGCTTTCCCCGAGCTTTCCCCTGTGGAGATCTCCTTCCGGTTTCCTTTGGTACCATCCGGATTTATCGATTCTCTGTCCTTCTGCCCCCCTTTGCTTTGTGCGGCACTGCCTCCTAAGCCCGGTTCTTCTTCACTCTTATGATTATCTGTCTCCTCCTCCGTTGCCATTTTGCCAAGTTCTGCATAAGCCAAAGAATTCCCAGGACCCACGCAATGCGAGGTATTTTAGGTTTCCTAGGCTCCCAGCCCTGTTGGCTTATCTGTATAGCCTCCTTTCCCATCCTTGTTTCCTGATTGCCCTTCCTTAAGGAGGAGCCACGACTGGCCCTGCCGCTCAGCCGAGCTATGAGCGTGACTTGGCTTCCTTTATCACAAGCCTCTTTGTAGCGCCCTTGTCCCGTCGGGCCGATGCGAGGGAGTCCGGGTTAGGCATCCTGCTAGGGAAAGTCTTTCCAAGCAGTGTTTCTTATTTTTGACCTTCAGGGTTGTGGTCAATCATTAGAAGTTTACCCCCTTCTTTGTTTTCCTAATGGGTTTTAGCCATCCGGGTCCGAGCCCCCTTTCTTTTTCCCATCGGCGGATTTCCGTACGCAGCGAACTATACTGGATCTGCCCTATTGGTCTGCCTGCGGATCCTAGTCCCGCTCGCGCCCTCGTGGTTCTTCCGGTTCAGTCGGCTCCTCGAATAGCTCAGCCACCCCTGCCAAATAGCTCTCTCCTATCTCGATTTCCCTTTGGATTATGCGTTCGTGCCCTGTCTGGTCTAGCCAGGGCGCACGAAATATCAAGATATGGATGACCTCCAGTAACTCGTGGGCCCTGTTTCCCCAGAACGGCCCATGCCTCACGGCGACATCATAGAACATCCTGATGGTTAGAGAGGGAAAGTGGTATGCCCACGTTATTGCCGAGTTTGCCAGCTCTCGCGCCCTTGCGAGGCTCCCGAAGACGAGATCTATCATAAAACGGGGGACGCGGCACCTCAGTGGCGTGGTTGGTGCTCTGAATTCACGCCATCCCCCCATTTCCACCCGGGTAAGTAAGCCCACGTTCCTTCTACCCCTGACTGATTGTCCTATCCGGGTCAACGTCCGGGCGGCCCTTTGAAAAACCGGTGCCAGCTCGTGACCTTGTGCTATCTCTACCCCCAACGAGTGCCAGCCGATCTCAGGCAGATACATGGTCCCGGTAACTTCCGGATTGGAAAACAGATCGTCCCCGGGTCCTCGGTCGAGTCTCATCCCTGTCCACTGACATTCTACCAACATGAAGGCGGCGTCCCTCCCCAAAGTCACATCCCGCCATTCTATATCGAACCCCCGATAAGTTGAACTCGACGGGAGGAATACTTCCCAGCGTCCACCGTTATTCCACGGCGGTCCGGGGTACCGGGGTTGGCGCACCATTCGCACACGGGGTTTCATATGCTCACGTCTTGCTGCCATGGTTACCTTGGTGATTTCCTGCATGATCCACATAGAAAGTGTTACAGTCAATCCTTAGAAACCGTCCACCTACTGCCCCCTTGTCCTTCGTGTTTTCATTTCCCTTTCTAGTCCCAACTATCCCTCTATACCCCCGGGAGCAGTAGCCTCCTCTTGTTGTTCGTACAGTCGGTAGAGATCGTCTATGTAGGTCGCGCCCCGACCTACCTTTCGCCGGATGACTCTCCACAAGGCCTCGTCATTTATTTGTGGGACTCCTGGCCTAGTATCTATTGCCGCTCGTAGAATGCAAAGCACCTCGCGCCCTTGTTCGTCCCCGAAAGGCCCCATCTCTAGAAAGGCCCGATAATATTCTCGATACATTAACGCTTCGTCAAAATTTAGCCTAGTTACGGCAGTCACCGCCTACTCCACTCGTTCTATGCCTCCCATTTGTCTTAGCAGGAAGGGTGACAGACTCATCCGCACGACCTCATTTGGCCGCTCAAAACCCCCTGCCGCGGCGACTTTTACCTCAGCCGTCACGTCATCTCGTTCCGGATCTGCAAACTCAAACCCCTCCCGCCAGGTTATTTGCCATGCCCCTTCGAACATTCGTACGGGGGCATCCCCGGAAGCCAAAGCAATCCTAAGGGTCCGCCATCCTTCTTCTGACAGGTGTAAGGATCCCGTCGCATGTACACGCCCTGGGCGGTTCAAGTCTATGCCCCCGAACTCCCCTCTCGCACGCCATTCCAGCTTTACTACTAGGTACACCGTATCTTCTGCCAACTCTATCCCCACCCAGTCCATTACTGGATTGCTTATCGTATTTCTTGCCGGTAGGCTTATTTCGGCCCTGCCTTCTGATATTCTTGGTGGCAGGATCCCACGAGGTCTATCCTCCCAAAACGTCATTCGCCGGACCATCTCGCAAAGTCTCCTTTCCTGCTTTCTTAGTCCGATCGTTGCACCCACCGAGATTCCATGCCTTCCGTGTTTTAGTCTTTCAACCCTCCCTACTTATCGTACACTGGTTCTTGCCGCTATCCCCAACTCATACACGTTCAATTCTACCCGATCCCCATTTTCCAGTTGCTGTCACTTTCCCCTTGTTCCGATCTGTATGCACCATCTACGGCCCACTGTACACACTCCCTTGCTTATGTTACCCCTTGTTTCACAAGCACCCTCCATACTCAGGCCTTTTCGCCGTGTTCGATCCCTTGGCCTCATTCAGTCTAACCACAACACCTCAAATAGTTTAAAGACGTCGTCTACGTAGGAGGGTGCAGCCGCCGCCTCCCGGCTAATTATGACGTCCCAAGACTCCGCCTCTACCTCTAGGCGGTCATACCTGCCTATTCTTAGGACGATGATGACCTCCTCGGCTTTATCTCCGTAGAAGGACCCATATTTCAATGAGAGCCTATAGAACTCCTCAGTCATCCAGGCACACTCACACTCTATATGCACCTTTCTCATGGAGTCGGCTACTTCTAAAATGTGCTCTAACCCCCCAAACCACTCGGCTATGAATCCCGGCACCCAAGCCGTTATCCGTAGACTTGGAGGCTTGAGTTCCTTCCATCCTTCCATCACAACGCTGCTACTAACTTTGTCCCATCCCTCGTTGGCAAATAACTTGCCTTCCTTTCGGGTTCGGGCCTCTGCATCCCCTAGAAGCCACATCGGGTCCTGTCCCATTGCTAACATGGTGCAAGACAGGTGCCACCCATTCTCGGAAAGGACGATCGTTCCTACTGACTCTACCTTGCCTTCTGCTATATCATCCCATCCTTCCTCTTCCCTTATCGGGTTCCAAATCCGCTTTATCCATACATATGACAAGTCCCGGGCAACCTCAAACCCAATCCAATCGCACGTGGTCCCTCTCCATCCGTTCCCTGTTGGTATAGGCATTTTTATTCCTCCTCTGAGTCGCCGTGGTTCCCAGCCTTTGAAGGGGTATTCCATCATCCTTTCTTCTCTAGTCATTTTCCCCTTTCCTGCACAATACCAGACCACCCGTCCTCCCTAAGTTAAGTTTTCCCACCCCTCTTAGAAGTCTCAGTCCTCTATCTCTTCATCTTCGTCTTCATCACTGAAGTCGTCCTCCTCGTCATATACCAACTCCCTTACCCCATCTAGAAATGTCTCCCCTATTGCCACATTCCTGTATACTATCCCCCAATGCACAACGCTAGGGACAAAGATATTGTCTATGCTAAGGGAGTTTAGTATCTTGACCATCTCTACTGATAACCGAAAAAAATCCTGCCTAGCGCATTGGTATAGCCCGAGGTTTGTCATGGACTGGCATATCCGTACCAGCCTGCTCCAACTTCCGAAAACCGCATCCACTAGGAAGGGAGGCAGCATACATCGCATGGTTCTTACGGGTCGCCTCATGCTTCCTCTATCCCCAAGTTCCACCCGCACATCTACCCTCTCCATTTCCATCTCCCTTCGTTGACACGCAGCCCACACGACCTCCGCTCCCGCCTTCCTAAACAATTCATCCGGCGTATTCCCGAGTGCCAACTCTATGATCATAGCTTTCTCCCCGTCTTGCGACAAGTAGACCCACCCCCGGGCCTCCACTGTCCCCCGGAATTCCAAATCCATTAAACTTGGTGACAACCTCGTCAAGCTGACATTAGTCCATATTGTTTCTATCCAAAGGAAAGTATCATCTCCTTCCAGCATTACCGTTTGATACGCTGGTTCAAGGTCCGTCCACGTTCCATTTTCCGGGAGGACGACCGATACCCCATCCTTTACATCTACTGGCATTTCCGGGCCGCTAGTATAGATCGGGAAAGGCAACCATCGCGCCATCTTGTTTCCAGCACCCGGCCCCTGTTTTTCATGAAAGAGTACCAACCGGTTCTTCTGGTCAGGTCAACCTCTTTTCTTAAATGAGGATTATTTCAGACCCCCCATTAAGGTCTCCCTAATTTACCTTCCCATTCCTAAGTACCTCTTTTCCCATAATTCCCTCGGTCAGCCACCCATTTGTCCACATTCTTTCTCTTGGTCCCACTCTAATTGACCTTTATCCTTTTTCCTTCCGATCATCTCTCACTCGTGTGGACTTAGAAGAGAGGGGGAATAGACTTAAAAGAATACCCGTCCAACAATCCAAGCTCAATCAATCTTTACGGGGGAGGGTACATAAAAAAAAATCAGGCAATCTCACATATGGGCCGGTCATCTCCTCACCGGCCATCCCAATATGGTCTCTCCGCTGGTACTATTGGTAGGGTCTTATCCCATACCTCAAGCACAGCTCAACTGTCGCGAGCGCGGTACCCAGGTCTTAACAAGGCTTTTGCCCTTTCCTCCTTACCCAGAATACCCCATCCCTTCTTGCCGCATTGCACATCCATACCGACATCGAGGGTTACCTCGAGTGCCTAAATACAGGGACAAAGTCAGTCGTCCGGGCATTCACTTCCATCGGTCCGACAAGAATCAGCCTTTCCCAAAACCATGCTACGAGAAGCTACTGATCGCCTCCCAAGCTCCGTCTTTGCCCCCATGCAGCGGTGCTCCCTCCGCCAGTCCACAGGCTAGGCCCCGCCTGAGGAACGTTTCACACCCCGCCCGACAGATCAATCGAGCCGAAGCCCGTCACTGCGCGGACGAGGATGCTAATAAGCACTCGACGTGACAAACTCTCGTTAGACAGCTCGGTGGCCTGACCCCCGCATACGAACAAACGGCAGCCAGCAAAGAGAACGATGTTTGGCAACCCGCACTGGCCGGTGCAGACCAATCCTTTCCTTCCGAAAGGCAGGATGCTCGAATCCCATCATGCAAACACAAGTCCCGAGCGAGACACATATTTCCCTTGGTGCACCCAGCGCTTCCTACCCATAACTCAGATTTTCTCTCAGGACAATGAGTGTCACTCCCCTTACTTTCATACATAGTGGTTGGTTCCTTCTCGTGAGAATCTTCAAGGGTGAGCTAGTTTTCCTTGGAGTTTAGCAAATCCCTTCATTTCCCTTCTCTTCACTTGTCTGTCCTTTCATAGGGTAGGATTGTTCCTTTTTGATAACCCGTTGTGTTCATATTGGTTCCTTCAAGCATTTAAAAAAAAAGGTGCAAAGTGCATGAGCCCACTGGGCTCAAACAAGGAGATAGAAGGGCACCCGTCCGGTCGGATCACTCCGCCGCGGGATTTTCATTGGAGCCTGGCCTAGGCCAAGCACCAACCGCCTGCCAGGTAACCGGAGCCCTTCTTTCATATGAAGAGGGAGGGTTGACCTGCGACTTGCCCAAGGCTTCCCCGGACTGGCGAACACCAGCACCGGACGAAGGAGGGCTAGAACCATTCCACAAGGAAATGGTTGATCAAGTGCATAGCATGCATGTTATACCTCCAGGCCTGGCCATGCCATGCGCCCAACCACCCTCAAATCTGATTTCTCACAAGGGAAAGAGCAAACACAAGTCCATTTTCCTTATTTTGGGTTGTGTACACGTCAATGCGTCGGGTGCCCCCATCGGAATCGCAAGGGTCAATTTAACCCCATGCCCGTCGCCTCCACCATTTTTGTAGGGCCAAACCCCGGTAGACTTTCGACCCTTAGTCGACCCCACTGCGGGTCCCAGTTGGCTTGGCCCGCCCACACTCGTGCTCAGGGCGCGGGCCATTCGTCCCAAGGTCACCCCCACCTAGTGCTTTGAGATGGATGGGGATGGGCCATCGCGCGAGAGAGCTTTGACATTGGGGATGTAGCTCAACCCTCACGCCGGGTGGTAGTCTCGCTGGTCGCTCCGCAACGCTGATTTTTTTTTCTTCTTTATTGTGTTTTCAAGCAATTGCTCCTTCCAATACGCAGGCAGTCCAGGGGTTCTTTGAGCCTTTCTCTTCTCTTGTGCGTAGGCTAAGCGTCATCCTTAGGCCATGCACCACTTCCCTAGGCATTTTGGCTATATGGCGTCATCGGGGTGCCGCGGGGCCGTTCTTCCCCTCGCCTCTACGCATCCGTCGGATCTCACAATTTGCTTTCCACCTTATTGAAGTAGGCCCCTTAGTCTTTTCGAGGTCCTCATATGCATGCACAGACAACATCACATTTTCCTTGGTACGATTGCACTCCCAATCACACTTCCAAGTCTCAAGTGTAAAAGTCATTTTCATGAATTGGCTCTATATTAAGAGTCCCATAGCCCCTTTATCCCTCTTCCCTTTCCCTCTTGGTACCCTGTTCCTCTCGCCCTTATCCCGCTCAAGGCATTTCTAGCCATTACTCACCTGCACAATCCCACACAAGCAAGAACATCCATACAATGTCCCCCGTTGGGGGTCAGCACATAGCCCTTCCCACATGCCTATTTTTTTCATGCTCTTTGGCTGTGCTTTGTTCCCTTTTTGTTTTTTTTGGACGTCCTCTCTCTTGCCTTCTTGGTGGCACAAGGGACCGGCTACCCCCCCCTTGTTCTCTTTCTCCACCAAGTGAGGTCTGATTTCGTTCTCCGCTCGTGCCCTGACAATGTTTTCCAAGTGAGGGGGGAGAAGGGTTAGTCATATGATAAGTGAGGGGAAGGGAGAGAGAGGGCCAGATGATGATGCGAGAGAGAGAGAGAGCAAGAGAGAGAGAGAAAAGGCAAGGGGGGAAAGGAGAGAGGGAGAAAAAGGGGGAGAGAGAGAGAAGGGAAAGGGATAGGGGGAGAGCGAGAAAAGGATAGATAGATAGATAGATAGAGAGAGAGAGAGAGAGAGAGAGAGAGAGAGACAGAGAGAGAGAGAGAGAGAGAGAGAGAGAGAGAGAAGGCAAGAGTCTTCTAGTCCTAATCAAGTCATCACCCCGTAATAGCAGCCCAATGTCGGTCACCCATCCCTTAGAGAAAGAGCAACTAAAGTAAGAACCGGAACATAAACACATGTTTGAGCTCGACAAAAGGAAGAAATGAACTAGTGAAACACATGCATATGAAGGAGAGGNTGAACTAGTGAAACACATGCATATGAAGGAGAGGTTGGCCGAGTAAGAACCGGAACATCAACACATGCTTGAACTTGACAAAAGGAAGAAGTGAACTRGTGGAACACATGCACATGACGGAAAKAWTGACTAAGTAAGAACCGGAACATCAACACATGATTGAACTTGACAAAAGGAAGAAGTGAACTAGTGGAACATACGCACATTAATGGAAGATTGTCTAAGTAAGAACCGGAACATCAACACATGATTGAACTTGATAAACGGAAGAAGTGAACTAATGGAACACATGCACATGAAGGAGAGGTTGACCAAGTAGGAACCGAACATCAACACATGATTGAACTTCACAAACGGAAGAAGTGAACTAGTGGAACATATGCACATGAAGGAAAGATTGACCAAGTAAGAACCGGAACATCAACACATGATTGAACTTGACAAACGGAAGAAGTGAACTAGTGGAACACATGCACATGAAGGAAAGATTGATTAAGTAAGAACCGGAACATCAACACATGATTGAACTTGACAAACGGAAGAAGTGAACTAGTGGAACACATGCACATGAAGGAAAGATTGACTAAGTAAGAACCGGAACATCAACACATGATCGAACTTGACAAACGGAAGAAGTGAACTAGTGGAACACATGCACATGAAGGAAAGATTGACTAAGTAAGAACCGGAACATCAACACATGATTGAACTTGACAAACGGAAGAAGTGAACTAGTAGAACACATGCACATGCAAGAAAGATTGACTAAGTAAGAACCGGAACATCAACACAAGCTTGAACTTGACAAAAGGAA
>BFEA01000143.1:2233365-2258784 GCA_003427395.1 Chara braunii
TCTCTCTCTCTCTCTCTCTCTCTCTCTCTCTCTCTCTCTTCCCCGCGAGTCTCATTTCTCCCTATCTCGTCTCCCTTTCTCTCTCTCTCCCTCCTTCTCGACGACAGGGACTGGTGCGAACCGATCGCCTTCCCATTATCCCGACATCCCTCCTTCGCTCCGGGTTCCAAATGACGACACGCGCCACCTCGACGAAGATCCCACCGCTCCGCCGCCGCGATTTGGCTGTTATGGAAACGAAGCGAAGCGTGACCCGCTTCTATTCCTCCGGTCCTTGCCGTCTTCGACCCACTCCGACCTCCTCAATGCAGCTCATTGACGTCTTGACACTGCCCCGGAAAACAAAGACCCTTCCCTCCTTATCCTTCCTCTCTCTCTCCTTCTCCCTGACTCACTCCCTCTCTCGCTCTCTCTCTCTCTCTCTCTCTCTCTCTCTCTCTCTCTCTCTCTCTCTCTCTCTCTCTCTCTCTCTCTCTCTCTCTCGTAGACTGTTTCGAACACCGCGAGGAGCGCTACCGCCGTCTCGTCGTTCGGCCGCGTCCCCGCGCGGATGAAACCCACACGCTTTCTCTCTTCACTTCCTTTCTCTCCCCAATCCCCCCCCTCTAGTAGGCTGCCCGTACGGGATCCGTGCTTCACCCTTTCCCTAGCGCTATCCGGGCTCCCGGGTTAGTGACATGGAGCCTTCTCTTTCGCGACCTACCTCGAGCGTTCGCTGGTGCTCATAAGAGAACTCTATGCTAGCTCGCGGAGCAACGTTCTCCCCTTCTCTTCCTCTCCCCCTCCCTCTTTCTCTCACTCGTTCGCCCTCTTCTCTCCCAGTCCTCTAGCGCCTCGAGCTCGGTCGGATGTCGAAAATGATCTCCCAGAACTCGACACTCTCGGTCGCTGCGGCGCTCGTCCGCGAGACAGAGCGGAGACGTGCGCTAGAACCCGTGCGCTCTGAAAGTACCCAGTCCGCTCCCCAAAGTTCCCTTCGTATGCGCCCCTCTCTCTCTCCCCCCTCTTCCTTATATAGCTTTCAGCGTCGATCGCTCCTTCCAATCTTTCCTCCCTCGCTTCTTACTTCTCACTTCCCATCGACTTTTCGCCAAATTTTCGTTTTTGCGGCCATCCTTCCTCAATCTCCCGCCCACCTTTGTAGTTCTCTTTCTGGCTTCGCGATCCACCTTCCTCTCCCCTGCCCAATCATCGTGATCTCTCAGCCGCCTGTGGATTCAAGGTCTTATCGGCCTTCTCACGTTCTCTCTTCCCACCTTCACTTTCACCCGCCCCGCAGTGGTTTCCCGCCGTCGAACCCTGCCCGTTCGTCTCCCCTTCATTCCCACCTCCTCCATTGCGTCTTCCTGCCTTTGGTGTCACCGAAGCCCGACTCTTCGTCCGTTCGCCTCCCTCTCACTTCCACCCGTTTGATAGCGTCCTCCCACCCCTGGTTTCGGCGAATCCCAGGACCGCCCATCGGACTCCCTTCCAACTTCCTTACGTTGTACCGTGTCTGAACCTGGCCAGGTATTTAAGCTTTTGAGTTTAGCACGCCTTCGACGGTTTTCAAGAACCGTCTTTTGGCGACCCCACCCGACGACGGTTGCCCTTCCCACTCCGAAGACGTATGTCCCTTCTAACCGATCGACTGCGTCGACAGGCCCAGGTTCCTTCCGAGTTCAGCACGCCTCAATCTCTCATGATTTCGCCGGACGCCGTGTCAGAATTGCGTCGCCGTATTGGTTGGCGGAGCCGTGGCATTTCTCCTGATCTCCCGAGACCGTAGCGCAATCAAATTTCCCCTCGGGCGCCCGCGGTAGCCGGGAGATTCTTCACGACCGAGGTCCTGGACCACCTCCGACCGCCCGGTTCTTGTCTGGTCAAGGCCTCTTCTGATGCATGTTGCCTTCCCCGACTTTGTCAGATCTTGGCACCGAAACTTCAATCTTTTATGGTCCGCCCGAGCCTGCTTGCGCCCAAGGTTCGGACCGTGCCTCCAGCCAATCGCAAGGTTAGTACGAAGACCCGGACGCCCGAGGTCATCCACAAATAGCATGTCCACACGCACACATACGACAAAACCCAATCAAAATAGCAAAAAAAAGRAAAAAAARGTGTATATTTMAWWAAAAAAAAMCTCGGCRGGTAGACAGCCGCCCGACAACCAGCCCACACCCCATCTCTCGCCGTCCCCGGCGAGCATTTCCCAATGTATTTCCCCTTTCCTCATTTTAGCTCATCCCATTTCCCCTGGTTCCTTTGGTTACCCACGCCCCTCGACGCCCGTTTTTCCTAACTATGCTCGTTTCTCCTAATTAAGGTACAAAATCCCTTTCGGTGTCACAACATACTGCCCTTTCCCGACTCACGTTTCCCTAACTATGGTACACCCTTCCCGTTGGTTCCGTGATACCCGTCCCTCTTTAACTATGATACAATCTCCCTTCCTAGGACTAAGATTCATGACGCATCATCCTACGACCGTTTTCGTCTCCTCTTCCTCTTCTCGTGCCTTTCCCTCTTCCGTTTCCTCTCTTCTCTCTCCCGTTTGATTTTCAAGGCTCCCTTGAGGCACTCCTCCTCTCTCTTAGCCTGCGCTTCCCTAACCGGTCGGCGTCACCTTCCTCTTCTCTAGGCCTTTTCTTCTTCCTAGGGGTCTTAGGTAGCGAAGGCTTTCGAACCTTATACCCCTTTCTGGTTGGGCGAGACGAGGCCCCTTGTCTGGAGGTCTCCCCTTTTTCATGAGTGATGGTCAATTTTGCTTCGAGGACTTCCTTCCCTTTTCGTTTTGGCTCCTCCCCAAGGGTCCCTCTTGATCGGAAGATTTTGAGACGAGCCCCTGCGACAGGGTCCCTTAGCCTACTCCCATCTAATTCAGCAAGCATATAAGCCCCCCCGTCCAATCTCTTTAGAACCTTATATGGCCCCATCCATCGGTTCGCCAATTTTCGGCTCCAGGTCTTTTCTAGTGACGAATCGTACATCAGCACTAGGTCGTCAATCCCTAATGGCGCCTTTCGGGCCCGCAGATTTTTGTCTCACCTATCTTTCCCTTTCACCCTCTCTCTCTCGATGTTCTCACTGGCCGTGGCTACCCCGGCATCCAAGTTCTCGGCTATCTGCTGTATCCGTGCTTCCAATAGCTCACCCCTAGATATGTTGGTTTTCCATGAGACACTTGTCCAAGTGTCAATGTGGAACTCAATGGGTAGGGGACAATGCCTACCGAACCAAAGGGTGTAAGGAGGGTACCCAATACTCGATTTGACCATGATGTTGTCTGCCCAAACTGCGTACCGTAAATACTTAGGCCATTGTTCTGCGCGACCCTTGCACCACTTTGCTAGGGCTTCCACAAGTGTCCGGTGCCCCCTCTCTACCGGCGCGTTGCTTTGGGGGTGATAAGCGGTTGTATAGGCCGCCCCGATCCCTGCCTTTTCTAATAACCCCTTTACCTTTTGGGTCAAGAACTCAGCTCCCCTATCCATGACTATTCTCCCGACACACCCATACCGCGCGATATACTGTAGGAGAAAATCACTCACCTCCTCCGCCGTCTTTTTCTTAATGGCCTTTGCTTTTACGAATCCGGTGAGGTCATCCCGGGCGTTGATTATATACCGAAGACCACTGACCCCTTTTGGCATGGTCACCAAGTCTATATGGACCTTCTCGCCCGGGACCGTGGGAAGCGACGAAACTAAGGGTTCTTTGTATCGAACCGTCGACCTCTTCTGGCAAGCTTCACAGGTCGAACAGTACCTTTCCACTTCGGTGTATTGCCCGTCCCACCAATAAAGCCTGCGGACCTTATCGAAAGTGCCTTTAACCCCCCTGTGACCCCCAACGACCCCATCGTGTAACTCCTCTATGACTGCGCTTTTCTCCTCCGGATCGCACAACACCCTCATGGGTATCGCGAACTTGGTGGGTCTTTTGAAGAGGTGGCCTCCCCGCAGGCAATATCCCAGTGCCTCTTGCTGGATCCTTTCAGTCCCTGTTTCCCAACCGACCAAGTACAGTCCTATATCTCGGTACTTCACGTCGTAGAGATTCGCGAGAAAAGTCCTTGGGCCTCCTTCTTCCCTCGGCTGCTCCCCGCTACTTGCGCCCTATTAGCGGCGACTTTCATTATCGCCTTTTCGGCCATTGTCTCCTCTTCCTTCTTAAGCCTAGGCAAGTCCTCCTCTCGAATGGGAAGCCGGGACAATCCATCGGTGACCTGGTTCTTGGCCCCCGATATCCTTTCGACCCTATAGTCATAAAGCCTGATATGGATCATCCAGCGAGCGATGGTCGGATCTGTCAGTGAGAAATCCTTTTGGAGGACTGCGGCCACTGCTTCATCAAGGAAAAAACCAGGACATTCGTCGCGGAACCTTGCGAGAGTGCCTACTCCAATAAGTGGTTCTTTCTAAGGAAGGGGAGTAGCAACAAACTAAGATGGATCCAGAACCTCCAGAGGACCAATGCAGTCACCGTAAGAGACGTGGGGTCTATACCTGAGGCCGACTTGCTAGCGGAAGGATCGGCGGGTCGCTCAATATACTCTATTATGACGAAATTCCTTTGGATTACTGGGACAGGCACATGACCACCATGTATACACCCTTAGGGATGGTTCAAATGATGGTGGTACTGATGGGTTGGACGAATGGGGTAGCCGTGTTCCAAAGGGCCATGATCGCAGTCCTCAAGGAATTCATATTGGAGAAGGTGGAGGTCTTCCTGGATGATTTCCCAATAAAAGGGCCGGTCGAGAAGGATGAGACCCAGGTTTTCCCTGGGGTTAGAAAGTTTGTGGTCGACCACATGAAAAACTTCAGGGACGTCCTTGAGAAACTAGACGATGCCAACCTCACGGTAAGCGGGACTAAGAGTCGTTGGGGCGTATCCTCCATCAAGATATTAGGGTTTATTTGCGATAAGAAAGGGCGGAGGCCTGATCCCGAGAAACTAGTAAAGTTGATGACTTGGCCATCGCCGCTCAAATCCATAACAGAGGTCAGCCAGTTTCTAGGGGTTGTGGGCTACTGGAGAATCTTCATAAAAGCCTATGGAGAGAAAGCAGAACCCCTGAGAAGACTCCTCAGGAGATCGGAAGGATGGGTTTGGGGAGAAGAGCAAGCCGCGGCCATGGAAGCTTTGAAGGGGGAGTTCCGCGAAGGTGGAGAGGTCCTAGGAGTCCCATTTTTCGAAGACGAGGAGAGTCGCGCGTTTATAGTATCCACGGACGCTGGACCTCACTCAGTGGGGGGCCTTTCGTCGCAAAAGGATGGGGAGGGGAGAGAGAGACCGTTGCGATTCGAGAGTCGGACCTTGAATCCCGCAGAGAGAAATTATAGCCAATTCAAGAAGGAAGTGTTGGGGGTACTGCATTGCCTAAAAGCCTTCCGTCACTACCTGTACGGACGACGATTTCTCCTAAGGGTGGACCCGACACTATCTCTTCCTTCTCCTTTTGAGCGTACTTCCATTGGGGCCTATCCTTCCAAGGACGTGCGAGACCGTGTGGATCCGGGCAGGCTTAGCATACCTTGGGTCGATTCTCCCTCTCTCCGAGTCATCAAAGGCAATGGCCTTATCGCAGCCCCTTAAGGTCATCGCTATGAACTCGTTTTCTTCCTCCGTGAGATTCCCATCTCCTATATCCATTTTCGCCAGTCTATCGGTCGTTATCCTTTGCCCTTCCGTCTGTTTCCTCTTCCGGATGATATCGGATATCTCCTCTTCCGATATTGTAGCCTCCCCCGTTCTATCCCGGCTGACCGCGGCGGGTTTTACTTTCTCCGCCATGGTTTTGTGCTTCTTAACTCCGCCGGCTAGGGGGATCCCTCCAAAAAAGACATGCTCACGCACCCACCGAATTCCTCCTCCTCGTCTTCCTTCTCGTACCCCATACCGTTAATTACAATCCTATCCCCCACGTCCTCAACCTCCAATTGGTCCCCCTTGGGTCCTCTATCCATCAAGGGTACTTCCTCTAGACGGACCCGGCGCACCCTCGACTGGCTCCCCTTGCGCCTAGTAAGGCTGGTCCGGTTACGTTCATCTTGAGCGTCTACGGTTTTTAGGACCACTTGGATTCCATGAGGACTTTGGATCGAGAGGGTTTGACTTCCATCTGGCAAATCAACTGTGGTTGCGTGAACCGCGCTCAGCCAGGTTCTCCCGAGGATCAATTCGGAGGAGCATTCTTTTACCGAAAAGATCGAAACCGTGGCCTCTACCCCAGCTACCTCAATCACGGGGCTATGACACACCCCTTCCGCCGGTTGCAGCTTGTTATCGGCCACCACCATTGACATTGCTACCCCTCGATCTATTTCCAATCCCAGCTCCCGAGTGATGGAGTCCTTACAAACCGTAGACTCGAACCCGTTGTCTACCAGAGCCCTCATCTTTTTTCCGCTTACCACTGCCTGGAGTTGGCCGCTACCTAACACATAGAATTTCTTGGCCTCTTCTCTCGAGAAGAAGTTGGCAGGTAGCTCCTCCAGAGTAATGCGGGAGGCCTGTGCTTCTTCTTTGGCTGGCCCTTCCACCGGTACCGTGGGTCCCCCAACGATCGGGAGTCTAACCTTCCTAGTGATGCTTAGAAGTTCCTCCCTGGCACTTTTGCTCGCGGCTAGATATTCTAAAAGGGTGCACTGCATGGGCTGCATCAGAGTCCTCCTAAGAGGTGCTACCGTGTTTATCTCATCCAAAGTGTACTTCATCTCGAACTTTTTGGGCTTCATTTTCTTCGGCGATTTTGGCGATGTGGGCTCCTCCTTTTTTTCCTCCACCGTTTTCGCATCGGTCATTGGCTGGTCATTGTCGTCGCTCTTCACTTCTGTCCTTTCCGTCACGCTCACTTGGTTCTCAGATGTCTCAGCCCCGACCTGCGTCCTCACCCTTAGGCAGGGCCTCTCTTCCTCTCGCTGGGTTTCTATGAACTTAATGCTTGAGGCTCCCTAATGGACACCCCTCCCGGTGACTCCACCGTTTGGACGTGAGCCGTGTTGTAGGAGCTTCCGACTTTCGGTTTCTTTCCCAGTCTAGTCTCCTGAAGGGCCACCCTCTTGTCCACGTTCACCTTCATTGATGGGTAAAAGGAGACCGCCTCTCCGCTATCTCCCCACACAACCCACTTGTTCTCATTTAGCTTGACCACTCCCAATCTCAAAGCCTCCGTGAGATAAGGGCAGTCCCGCTTGATGTGATTTTCTTCATTGCAGTAGACACACCCGGCCCGAGCTTTGGGATTGTTGGGGCGCAGACCCCCTTGTGTTGTTGTCACTATAGGCGCAGGCGGAGCCGGTGGCGGTGGTGTTGGGGGTGGTGGCGCCCTAACCTCCGGTCGCGGCCCAGGGGCCCTTGCTGGAGGGGCATCTCCCCACCTTCCATCCCTAGCATCCTTCCAATGGGAACTCCCCCAATCGGAACCACGACTCCCCCCTATCTCCCGGTCGTTCCTCCAACCTCCTTGGCCACTTGATTCGTTCCTCCATCCGGTCGGTCGTTCTCCCCACCGAGGAACAGGTGGGCCCGGGGGCGGTCTATCGCTCCCCCTTGGACCATCGTTTCGCGTGCCTCGCATGTTGCGGAGTGCCATGTCCAAGGTCTCTTTCATATACTCCCTCACATCTACTCCTCCCCCTGTGAAAACTACCTCCGCGACTTTCTCGAAATTTGCGGAATCCCTTGGGGCCTTTTCAAGGACCTCTTTCCTCTTCTCCTCTGGTAGGTGCAACATGAACATCACGCACCTATCTACTTCAGACAGCATTCCCCTGTCCACTAGGATCTGGGACAGGCGTTTGAACCTTCGGGTGAAGGCCACCAAGCTCTCTCGATCCCCCCTCGTAATTCGTCTCAAGCCTTCCACGGTTGGGGTCAGGTCGTCACAGGAGAAAGTCTGCAATAGGCTCGCCCTGAAGGTCCTCCACATGCCGTCGGAGGGGTGGATAGCCCGGATCGTGGTGTCTAACTCGGGGTCCGAGTGCTGGATAAAATAGTCGATCCACTCTCTTTCGGAGAATCTTTTACGGTAAGCATAGCTCTCCCACTTCTCCACGAACCCTGTTACATCTCGTCCATCGAAGAAAAGCGCCTCCAGACCCAGGTTGACGTCGTAATACGGTACCCGTCGGTCGTCGTATCGGCGAAAATAGGGACCTTCCATTCGCCCATTGATTGCCGGATCATATGGCTTGTACCACGAGGGATCGGGCTCCTCTATCCGGCCTCGAGGTCTTGGTGGCTCCCAGGGGTCCTCCGCGTAGCGGCCCCGCTCATCCGGCCAGTCCGCTTCCCACCGAGCGTGGTCCTGCCCTCTAAAGCTTCTCCAGGCCTCCACCCCTTGGCTCCTACCTGTTATCTCGCCGGGCGCCCATGCAGTATCTACTTCTCTTACGGTCCATCTACGTGGCCTATCACCAGCCTCCGCCGGCCTTTCGTCTCTAAAGCCCCTTCTACTTGGTCCCCCTTCCTCTTCTCTCCGGGGTGGTTGGTACCCCCCCTTATCTCTTGGAAATTCCAGGACTTCTCCCATTCTTGCGTCCGGTAAATCCCCCCACCGAGATTCTATGGGAAGGTCCCTCGAGCCCTCGATTGCCCCTTCTCTCGCAGGCATTCGCATTTCCACACCAGATCGCGGCCCCACCAAGCCCTGCCTTTCACTGGTGACGGCCTCCAGGACCCTTTCGACCCATCTCCGCGGCCTGCCGCCGGCCTCTGCTGACCTCCCCTCTCCCAAGTCCCTCCTGTCCTGACACTCATCTTCCTCCCTCCTAAGAGGTCGATACCCCTGTCTATCTCTAGGAAATTCCCGCGCTTCTTCTAACCTTGCTTCCGCATCCATTAGGTCCGCCCACCGGGACTCCACCGGAACGCCTCTCGCGGCTTCGGTGACCCCTTCGTTCACCGGCACCTGCGACCCCACATCCCTGTGCACCCGCACTTCCGTGCCAGTCCTTTTCCCCTCCGAGGCTTGTCTTTCCTCCGAAGCCATTTCCGGACCTCCCTCGACCCTATCTAGCGCTTTCGCCCCCCCCATCATTTCCTCCACTACACTACTTAGACTGGCCCCCAACTCGGGACTCTTTACTATCCCCCTCCTTTTAGTGGTTTCCGGCGGACTAGAGAGACCAGCCTCCACTTCACTCTCCATGCACCCTTATTGGCAATTTCTAGTCGCTTCCTTCACTATCGTCCGTGTTACCTTCCTGCTCGTCTCTCTCACTACTCTCTGCGTTAACTTCTGAGCTCTCTTCTTCCTCCGATCCCTCCTTCTCTTCACTAGAGTCCTCGTTAGCACTTTCTCCTCCCGACTCCTCGCTGGTTACTGTCCACCAGGAATCTCTCAGTTTCTTCTCCTCGCTAGCGCCCAATGCAAGATTCGCAATCTCCAGATCCGAGACGCCCCTAACCCCTTCTTGTGCACATCTCCTAATCAAATCCCTGTCCACATCACCTAGCTGTCCGGAGAATAGAGGTTTGATGAACTCCCCAACGCGTGTCCACCACTCGAAGTCGGTGTCCTCTCTCGACTCCCAGCATTAGTTAAATAACTCGTGGCCTCCTTCTTCACCCAGAGGGTATTTTTCTATCACTTGACTCCTTAATCGGACTCTCCTCGTGGTCCCGTCGTCTGCATAGAGTCGTTGATAGGCCCAGGTAGGGATACGCCAAGTTCTCCCGTGGGCTGCCCTCGAAACTCCCTCCCTCCGTCGGTATTCTACCTTATCAATCACGGGTCCCTCGGTGCCACCCGTTCTCAATCAATCCACTCGTTCTAGGGCCCTTTCGGCGATGCCTAGAGGATCTTTTCCTTCCGCTAATTCGGTTGCGAAGATTAGCCAGGCGTAAGGGGACAAGTATATTTCTGCTTTCCTAGTGCAACTGCTCCCCTCGGACGCCACAAAGAACCTGACCAATGTCTCCTGCTCCTGAATTTCGAAGAGTTCAGTAGTCACCTCACCTTCCCCTCTAACTTTCGGGAGAGTCACTCCATGTCTTCCCGCCCACGTTAGAGCCTTATCAAAGGTACCGTAAGGGTCCCCCCTCTCGTATCTAATCATAGGAGCCTCACCTTACGCCTGCCAACCTTGTGGCGGCCTCGAGCAACGAGTCCTCGCACTCGGCGCGACCAGTCCCTGCGCCCCTTCGCAAAGTTTGGCGCAGAACCTCCTCGTATTCTCCCGTTCTATCCCAAAATCGGGTCTCCACAAGGTGTGTCCTTGATGTCAGTGGCGTACCTAGAAATCTAGAGTCCTCTTCGAATTTTCTTTCTACTTCCAACAAGGGCTCCCTCCAAGTCCTCGAGAATCTCAAGCCACTAGCGTCCCTAACGTGAATCGAAAAGGTAGTTAGCATGGTCCAGCTTCTTTTTTTCCACAAGGCTAGCCATCGGACCTCTACTAGAAATTCCGTCTCGACGCGGACCACTCGGTCTCCCCCCAAGTCTGGGTTAAGTTCTGCACCGCCCTCGACCCTAACCTCGCTACCGTCCTCGTAGGTCTCTAACTCCCAACGAATCCTATTGGAGACGAACGTGGTTCTCATCCCCTCACCACGAGAGAAGGTTTATTGTGACCTCGTTGAGGATAGCGATTGTGGCCGTCTCAAGCAGCTTGATCCTAGCCAAGGACCCGGGTCTAGCCCTTCTTTCTTCTTCCCAGCACAGAACAAGGATCCGGTGAACTTCCTCCCTTACTCTATTCAACCCCACAAACTCCTCAAGGTCCGGCTCGGTCATCCCCCAACCTTCGTTGACGACACGCAATTGCTATCCGAATCAAGTCTGAGGGATCCAACCCTGCTAGCTCTCCCTCGCAGATCTTACCTAAGTACCTCCACGATATCTTAGATTCCTTCGCGTGTCGACCCCACCCTTCAAATGCGTAACCCAGGTCCTCTAGAGTCGACCAATCCTCTCTATAGGGATCCCGAAAACACCAAGTTAACAAGGTGTGTAGGTCTGATCCCGTGAACCTGAACTGACTTAGGATAGAAACCCTTATTCCCACCGCCTTCTTAACAGCCTCGGAGGGGTAAATCCGCTAAAAAATGAAACGGGGGACCTCCACAGGTTCGCTGGAGAGGAACCACGGTATCTCTTCCCACCCCCCGTAGGTCACTAGATGTTCCTCTCCGCACCCTTCGTGAGGCCTCAACTCCTCCACTAATTCTCCTAGGCGGCCTCTCACGGCTCGAGCGTCCTAGAGAGGGTCCTGCCCAATCCGTAAGCTACGCGCTATCTCTACAAAGCCCTCCTTCGAAAGGAATATTCGGGCTTCTCCAATTACTACTTCCCCCTGGCGACTCACTGCAAAATGTACAAACGTCTTACCACGCCGGATCTCCCCTTCTTCTCGCAGGAAAGTTCTAGTTGGATCAGTCAACCGGGCCCTAGGTAGAGTGACACTGATAACTTCCCCGGTATCCTTCACGGGCTCTATGGACGCCCAGAGAGTTCTCGGGATCCCCCTTATCATCGGCCCTCGAAACCCCTCCGGCTAGCCAGCTGCTCTTCTCCGAAGAAGCGGGCGTACGGAACGTCCGCGACGAGGGATCGGAGCCCCTCAAACTCCGTCAATCTCCCGAAAATGGCGGATAGCTCACTTCTCGGGGGAAGTCCCGCGTCCACGCACCGAGTATAAAGCCAGAGCAACCCCCTAGTCCGCACTCCGGATTCCTGAGCCGCCCTAAGCACTGCTATCACCCTCTCCTCCGGGTCTCTCAGGAACGAACTAGCCACGAACTGGGGCAGGTTAGCGTGGAGGACCCCGGAAGCGCGAGGGACCTCTCCGGGCTCGGCGAAGGAATCTAGGGACCACAATTCGAAAGTCCCTTCCTCGTAGTCGGTTAACACCAGGTTATTTGCCAACAGCCTCGCGGATTCTCGGTATTCAAAATGTGTGAGCCGCCCGGTCACCAAACCTCTCCAAACTTCGGTCCACCTCTCTTCGTCGAAAAAAATGGTTGCCCAGATCTCTAGGAAGCGACCGAGGTCGGGCGGGCCTCCTCTTTCCACACCCTCCTTCCAGGTGAGTCTTCGCGCTCGAACCCACACGTAGGCCCCTTCTCTGATTAATCCCCCTTCTCAACGCTCATCCAATAAGGAGTCACTTGAGGCTCCCCCAGAATCAAAACCTTCGCGGTGTCACTGGCCTCTATCGATTCTACTAACCTGTTTTCACTGAGCATGAACTTCACCATCTGCTATCGTCGTTCTAAAGACCCACCTGCAATAATTTTCCGGAGAGAGAGTGAAGGGTTTCTCTAGGGACCCTAGCCTCTGAAAAATACCCCAGAGTTTTCTGCGTGGCGGTACACCCAGATCGACGCAGTGCATATACAGTACCCACAGGGCCCTGAAGGTAAGCCCCAAACTCCTACCTCTCTCTAGAAGACCCACTATCTTTCCCTCGTTCGCTCTAGGGAACAGGTAAGATGGCACCCTCACAGTTAACAGGTAACTTGACCTCGGAAGTTCTCCCTCGCACGCGAACCTCTCCCTCTCCACAGACACAAAGGTAAAATGCTTTTTAACCTCACTCACCCACTCCCTTCTCACCTCTCTCGCCTCCCGCAACAATTTTTCCAGCCCACCCCCTTGTCCTAGAACTAGGGGTACTACAAACTCAGCCCAAGCCTCCAGAGCTATGAAAATAACCGCGGTTACTTCAAGACTCCGCCCAAGACCTTGGCCTTCTTCTTCTTTGGACTCTACCCACACGAATCCCCCACTTACCGTGGACCTCCCTCCTTCTATCCTTTCCCAATCTGGGACTTCCCTGTTGCTAGGGACCAGCCTGAGTGTCCCACGGTCTTCTAAAGAGGACTCTACGAAGCATCCCTGCTCCCTATCGTGGAACACCATTCGTTTAGAAGATCCTTTGTGGCACCCCGAAGACTCTTTGGTAACCGTAGTCCCTTCCTCCCTCGCGGTCCCGGGTGGATTCCCTAAAGATCCCGGCACGAATCCTACACGCCTTGATCCCGTATGGTACCGGGTTATCCACGCAATAGGTGTAGTACCAATGGAGCGACCTAACAGAGAGCTGCCACCCCTTTTCCCGTACTATGGACCGCACGACCCTGTCGTACTGCTCCTCCTTCCCGCTCACCCTTCGGAAAACGAATGATGGGAATATGGCCCTAACGCACCCCGTAGCGTGTGGGTACTCTTCGTCTCGCGCGCAGGTCACCCTTATCTCAAGGGGCGGGCAGTGTCTAAGGGGATCAGCCTCAAAGATCTACCTCAAAATTGGACCCGCTCGCGCCTCCCAATGATCGGCACGGTACCACCCCAGGACCAAATGTGTAACATAGTCCACCCAGGCCTCCTTACTCAAATAAACTGTCCCTTCCGCACGAATCACTGTTCGTCTGGGTCTCTTCCCGTTCAGGGGCCTATTTCGGGACCACCTATCCCCTTCCCAAGTTCCTACTGCGAAACGAGCCCAAAGAAAAACCCCTTGTTCTAGCTCTAACCCTTTCTCGCGGCCGGCTAGATACCTCTCCGTGCGGTGGTCTAAGGGGACGCTGAAGCACTCTTTGTCCTTGCTTAAATCCGCCTTTCTATCCGAACCCCTTCCTCCTCAGTACCCTCTATGATCCTAACCATCCCCTTGGACTATCTCCTCTATGATCTGAACTAGCGCTCTCCACTCGTCCGACCCGTCCAGGAAGGCGTCCGGGATAGTGGGGACAGGCCTACCCCCTCGCGGATACGTCCGACACCCCAACGAGTAGAAATAGTCAATTTCGTAACTCCCCAGCAGTCGCCTCTCAAGCTGCGTGTGACCGATCGCTTCCTCCCAGCTATCCAAATACCCGGCCTCCCTAACAACACCCTTTTCCACGTACAAGGCCATGTCGAAGTGTCCGGTCCACCAGTAGAAGGTATAGCATCAAACATCCAGTCCGCCTATATCACCTACACTAATTCCTGCGGGCTCAAACTCTAAAGGCCTCAAGCTCATGGATTCGCCGCTCTCACTATAAGCTCCATCAAGATAAGTGTCCGGAATAACCGACGCCGGGTGACCACCTCTCGGGTAGGTTCGATATCCTACAGAAAAGAAATACTTGTACCCGTAACCTCTCAATTCCTCATGAGAACCGCGGGAATGGCCTATCGCCTCTTCCCACCCACGAAGGAAGTCCATTCCTTGATCTTGTCCCTCCTCTACATAGACACCTACATCAAAGTCCCCCGTCCATAGTCGAAAGGAGTAACACCACACGTGTACACCTCCGTACGTACACACACTAATCCATTCAGGCTCATGCAGTATAATCAAAGGGAAATTCCCTAAGTTCCTATTTCCTTTTGGCCACTCGAGAGACCACCTCTATCCCGCAAGAAGAAGAAGCCTGTGAGCTCAGAAGGATCAAATGGACCAGAGAAGGAACGTCATCTCACTCGGCTACCTTCTTGTCCTCCCCCGCTGAGAGACTCCTCCCCACTCCCGACCTAGAGACTAGCCGCGGACACAGGTTATCCCCGAGGAAGGGTGGCAACCCCCTCCTCGGAGTCGGACCCAAGTCACACACCCGGGTCCTATGTCCCCCACTGAACCGACCTCTAGTCCTAAGTTAGCCTATCCGATACCACGCCTCTACTCGGCCCACCTCAAGCGTGGAATTACCCGGGTCCCAGGACAAGATCCACCTATGTATCGGAAATCACTAGCCTATCTACTCCCTCCCCATTCCCCTCATCGTGAACTCTTCGCACTTCGTTCTCTTCTTCCTTTTTCGCCTCCTGCTGCCTCTTTTCTCTCTTGGAATCACTGGAAGATCGGGAAATTAGAAAACGGGGTGGGGAGAGCGGAGCTTTAGGAAGAGGCTCTCAGGTTAGGTTGATAAGCATACATACCTTTTGATTTCAATACTCGTTTTCATAATCCCAATAGTCCCCCAGATCCGAGTCCGAGAAATCGGCTAGACACCGGTCCACCCAGGACTCGGCCTCCGATCCCTCGTCCAAGGTCCCCAAGTACCCCCTTCTTCTCTAATGCCCTCGCTAAGACGGGTAGGTGTGTCTCTCTCTCCCCCTCGCCCCGGTGCCCGTAGCACAACTCTCCTCTCCCCCAAGTCCTGAACCGGTGCCGTTTGAGAGTCTCGCTCCCTCGCAGGAGTTGGAACCGTCGTTAGCCCCCGTGGGTCGAGAATCGACGCCCCTAACCCCTCTCTAGACACACTTTCTCTTGCGGGACTTTGACCCCGGGTAGGTGCCCTCCACAACCCGTGCGGATCAAGAACACTCGGTGACCTCCTTGGATCCCAAATAGACAGCGCTACCGGACCCCCTTTGACCCCTCTCTCCTCCCTTTCCCTCTCTCTCTCTCTTTCTCCCCATCGAGCAGACCCCCTTACACTATTTTCCCAGACTGTTCTTCTCCCCCCCCTTTCATTGTACTTCACCCTCATTCAGACCCCTCAGGCAAACTGTGCACCCCCTTATTTTTTTTCAAATTTTTAGAAATAAACAGGCTAAAAAACCAAGCACACAAAAAGAAACTGACCTGCTTTACCCCTCGAAAGCCGGAAGTGGGAGCCGAGATCGCAAGCGGGCCGGAGCGGACCTGCAAAAAGAACCAAGGAGACAAGCCCCAACACCCGGAAACCCCTTGCTCCCGACAAAAACCAACAACAAGCTCCACCCCAATAAACCCCTCGCCGAAGTCGCTCGGGTAGAAACGTGATCACCGTGAAGAATCCGCTGGAGACTGCCTTGAAGACGAGTGCCGAAGAACTTGACGCCGAAATTTTGGAGAACACCGCAAAACTTACTTCACCGCTGCCTGTCACGCTGGTCCTCCCTTCACCCCGTAGTCGCTGAGCCGGCCACGGCCGCGGGAGAAATGCTCATCCCCGACAACGACGCCACTTTGTCCGGCCACCCTCTTGGTAGCCGGGGCAGTTCGCCCAAACCAGGAGGGTACCCCCCCCTTGCGCGAGTTGGCGGCTAAGCTCGTGACCGGAGCGGGTGAGGTCACCGGTCAGTTCCGGAAGAGGTATCGTAGGCATGCTTCAAAAAAAGGGGTCGGTGGAGACATAACCACATAGGCTCAAGGAAAGACCTCGAGGGCACATCGAGGCTCGCAATCAACACCGCTCCAGTCAGTGGAGGGAAAAGGGGTCAGAGAGAGGGTTTTCAAGCGTGCCACCGCGAGCTCGTGGAATAACCGGCTTTTGAGAGCTTTGGGCCGAAGCACGTGGACCCTTTCAGAGCGAACATCCCGACCCCCGTAGGAAAGGGAAGACCCGGGGCTTCGGAGCTTGCCTCGAGGCCGGTCGCTAGCACCGACAAGGCCGCGACTGGAACTCGGGACCTAGAGGGGGGCAAGTTCGGAACAACGAGACTCGAAAAAGACCTGAGAAGGACACGTTTGCAACGGAAACTCCGAACCTCGATGCTTTCTTAGGGGACATAAAAACTTGGCTAGCCGGTGAAGGCAAGCTCGTAGCTCGCTCAGATTTGGAGGACTAATTTATCAGGCCAGGAAATGGGCAACCTCGGAATGACCCAGCTTGGAGGGCGGGAACTTGGCGACCCAGGGAAGTCGAAACCCGCAACAACTCGCCAAATTTTCGTTTTTGCGGCCATCCCTCCTCAATCTCCCGCCCACCTTTGTAGTTCTCTTTCTGGCTTCGCGATCCACCTTCCTCTCCTCTGCCCAATCATCGTGATCTCTCAGCCGCCTGTGGATTCAAGATCTTCTCGGCCTTCTCACGTTCTCTCTTCCCACCTTCACTTTCACCCGCCCCACAGTGCTTTCCCGCCGTCGAACCCTGCCCGTTTGTCTCCCCTTCATCCCCACCTCCTCCATTGCGTCTTCCTGCCTTTGGTGCCGCCGAAGCCCGGCTCTTTGTCCGTTCGCCTCCCTCTCACTTCCACCCGTTTGACAGCGTCCTCCCACCCTTGTTGTCGGCGAATCCCAGGACCGCCCATCGGACTCCCTTCCAACTTCCTTACGTTGTACCGTGTCTGAACCTGGCCAGGTATTTGAGCTTTTGAGTTTAGCACGCCTTCGACGGTTTTCAAGAACCGTCTTTTGGCGACCCCACCCGACGACGGTTGCCATTCCCACTCCGAAGACGTCTGTCCCCTCTCCCTTCTTTGGCCTGATTCACGGGGCGCGACATCCTCGGTTTCGGACCAACCCTGCACCCCCGGCTGTCGGAGTTGTTTGGGACCACAATTCTCTTTCCTCCCCGCGACCCTCATATAGCGATCCCGATGCTTTGGCCGCCGGCTCTCGGCTGACCGATCGACTGCCTCGACAGGCCCAGGTTCCTTCCGAGTTCAGCACGCCTCAATCTCTCATGATTTCGCCGGACGCCGTGTCAGAATTGCGTCGCCGTATTGGTTGGCAGAGCCGTGGCATTTCTCCTGATCTACCGGGACCGTAGCGCAATCAAATTTCCCCTCGGGCGCCCGCGGTAGCCGGGAGATTCTTCACGGCCGAGGTCCTGGACCGCCTTCGACCGCCCGTTTCTTGTCTGGTCAAGGCCTCTTCTGATGCATGTTGCCTTCCCCAGCTTTTTCAGATCTTGGCACCAAAACTTCAATCTTTTATGATCCCCCCGAGCCTGCTTGCGCCCAAGGTTCGGACCGTCCCTCCAGCCAATCGCAAGGTTAGTACGAAGACCCTGACGCCCGAGGTCATCCGCAAATAGCATGTCCACACGCACACATACGACAAAACCCAATCAAAACAGCAAAAAAAGGAAAAAAAAGTGTATATTTAATAAAAAAAAACCTCGACGGGTAGACAGCCGCTCGACACCGGTACCACACCAAGTATAGGTAGATGCGGCGGGTACTCGACTCGGAGGCCGAGTAGGGGAAGAAGAAAGTTGAAAATTTTAAACACCTGGTACCGGTAGACAGACAGGTAGCAGACCAAGTCTCAGTGCGTGTCGTAGATCTACCTGACACAACATCAACCCAACTAACCCCTCGACCTCTTTTGTCGAGGGGTATTCCTACTGATCCTAATCTCCACGGCGCGCGTCATAACAACGCGCGCACCTACTTAACAAAATTTTCTTCACCGATTTTTGCCCCGGCCTCAGTGACCGAGGAATTCGTTTTCAGTGTCACGCCAAGCGTGCACATTCTTTCCATTCTAGACTGGCTCCATCATGGTAGCCGACGCTATCACCGTGCCGAATGCAAAAGCATGCCAAATACCCTTGTAAGGGTATTTGGTCCGACAGTATCCCAGACCTCATTAAGCGACGTTCCCGTCGCCTGGAGAACTATATGCAATAAAAGATGTTTTCCGACAAACAAATCGTCAAATTTGAACCCTGGAATGAAATGTGGTTTGAGGATTGACGCCGTCACCTTACTTTCCATTATTACTGCCGAGATCTTAACCCGGGTCTCCCACATAAAATAAATTTGATGACTCGAAGTGGGGATACTTGATCTGTACTACAGTATATGAAATAGTTAAGTATGACAACGCACCTTCCCTTCCCCCACACCCTTAGTCTTTGGCCCAGGTATTCGTTGGTTGTTTTCAGGGTCGGTGTCCGCGTGCGGACTCAACCCGTCAAACGTGGGTTCTAACCGAGACCTTGGGTATTCAACTTTTGATATCACAATCCAAAGTTGTCGGTCGTCCTGCCCAAAGCCTAATACTGGAGGACAATGGTCTCCATCATGACCCACCACAGTCCTGTTGATCAGGCCAGAGCTGCGGCCCACCGCGTTGTTGCTTATTGGTGGTTACCCTCGTTGGTTACGCAACGATGGGATATTCATCCTATCTTTAAAAATTACTAATTTCGACCCCTTCGACATCCACCTTAATACATCCTTTCATTGGGGTGGCCTCCCCTCTAGTTTCTCTTCGAGGCCATAGCCGAAGGGTCCGCTGCCTGGTTATGCTAGGTCAGCAGCCCACGTTGGGAGTTACGTCCCAACGATGCCAATTTTCCACCATAGGCTTGGTAATTTATGCCCTCAGGTTAACCCTTAGGAAGGATGAACGATGCTTTTTAAATAAACCAAATAAATAAGATAATAAATTGAGCATTCGTCAGGCTACCACTAAGGGTTGTGCCCTCCAAGTCTTTGATCATAGCTCGGGGAGGCACGTACCTCGAGGTTATTTGTATTACATAAAAACCATTATTTTTTGTTTTAAATAAATATTTGTTGACTCTTTGCTTGTCTGAAACCACCAAAACAAACATCTCATTCAAAAAATGATTGCAAAAGGTTTTCACTCATTGAAAATAGTTTTTCCATGTCGTGGCATGGTTTTCTCAAATATATAATCAATCCTTCCAGTATCCTGGTCATACAACCTTTCACTGACTTTCACACAAAGCACTGATCCGCCCGTTCCTCTACCACCATCTCTAGGCCTCACATGAGTCCAATAGTGATAGACAAAGGGAGATACTGACTCACAAAAAACTCAACCATAGACAAGGATTCACTCACAATGTGAAAGTGTTTGTGGTCACCAGCTCATCCCCTTTGGATACATATATAAATATAAAGTATGTTATAATAAGTCAGACTCGCGACTCATCTCTCTCATCCTTATCCTCAAATGTCCATGCATTTTCCTATACTATCATCTACTCTAAATCTTTATCCTATCAAAACTCAAGGAAAAGATACTTGCCCTCTTTTCATACTGCATTCTATTTATTCATGTTCTCTCTTACCCAACAAAACACCTCTACCTATTTAGAAGTTCACACATCCACTTGTCTTTAATCTAGGAAAGTGATGGCCTATCCCAATATCCTATCGAGCTTCACTCTGCCACCCCTCGGATTATCTGTCCAGTGATGGTCACCAATCTTCCATGTACATGATACTTAGTCATTCCCAACTCAATGTACCTCCCTAGTACCTTACAATCATCCATGAAGTATCCTTATTATCAAATGACTTTGCGATTCTCTGTCATTAATACAGGTTTTTTGTTCCTGTCTACCATCCGTACTCTCGTCGCAAGGCTTCCTGTCTCGTTCCTCCAGGTATATTTGGGTCAATGGGGTTCCCAAATCTGTCATAAACACCTCCTTCAATATTGGTGCTTATTAGACCATTCGCTTCATCAGCCTTCCTGATATGGCAAAACCTCATTACGTGCCCTTCTTGGGCACAATGCATGCAGACCGCATTCTTCAAACCTCTTCTTTCTTTCCCAAGTCCTTGACCGCTTCCTTGACCACTTTGGATCCCGATGGTGTTCCAGTTTCTATTATCGCTTCTTCTATTGCCTCTGCTATCACTTTCTTTATCATAGCTTCCGAGGCTCTTATTACCAAGACCACCACTTCCTCGTTTACCATTGCCTCGACCTTTTTCCCATTTTTAACCCTGATCGTGGTCATAGACCGCCCGTGCTCGGTTTCTTGCCTTCCGCTGGGCCTTGGTCAACTTAGGAGGTTTAAGTTCTTCTTCTATCTCAATCACCTTTTTGCCTTTTTCTCTTTCTTGGTCTTCACATCGCTTCTTCTCAGCTTTCGCAGGCAGGAGAGAACCTTGATTATCATCATTCGTTTTCTCTCCACTCCCACTAGCTAGCCCATCCGACATTTTCTTTGGGACCTTTCGCTTGCCTTTTCTGTTCCTCTCTAGTTGCGTCATTCTCTCTTCCAATTCTCTCACTTGTTTCCGTATACTATCAATTTCCCCTTGTGCTGACGTACCACCGATCATTCGCTCAGGGTTTTCACAATGCTGACTGTCGATTTCGTTTTCAAGAAACCTCAAGCTTAACGAACTCTCGAATTCACTCGAAGTTTGTGATCTCAGCATGAAATCGTATACTTCTTTGCTTAACTCCTCACATACGAACAAAGGGAGCATAGCCAACATCGCCCTCTCATCCCATTCCCTCATCAAGCTGAGGTTGCGGTAATCGCGCAAAACGTTAGCGAGATTTTTCCCTTGAAACAGTAGAGTTCTAAGGTCTGGGGGCATCGACTCGTGTACAGACTCGCGTGTCAGCACTTTATCGAGAGACGAGCTTCTCCAAAGAAGGACTTTAGTCAAACCACCATCTTCAGCCATGGCCGTAGCCGCTATCCTGTACAAATACAGCAAGCGACGAAGCGTCGGGCCGTAAGTCGAAAATGATGTCCAATAAACTCTTATTTTCCCACCTTAACAAGTCCAAAAGGACATTAGGGCATAAACTTAAGATATCAATTTGATAGAGCAATTATCACATGTACTGACCCTAAAGGTGCGAATAGCACAAACCGATGTATGAAAAGACACTTGAATAGGACCATAAGTCGCTAGTCATAGATTGGAGGAAGTAATAACATTCATCTGTCTGCATACCTCCATTCGGAGTTCATCCCAGTGTTCAAACCTCTCGTCTGGATCGTGGGAATCAGTGTAGGCGCTAACAATGTAACTCGTGCTTTGAAGTTCTTTGTTGAGGAGTACGAATCTCATTTCTAGATACAAATCGTAACTACCTCGCTTCTATAATGTTTGTGTTCTCATTCTCGTACTTACCAAATCGGCCTTCGTTGCCGCCTTTATTTTCTCTCGTCCTCCGAAATACTCCTCCACAAGAAACTTGGGTGCAACGGTGCTGAGGGAAACACAAACTGCTCAGCATTTCTAACTTCTGTAACAATGGATACTGATTCCATATCTTACTACCATCGCTTATTTCCAACGCCCAAGACCATTCAAAAGTAGGTCATAATAGTACATTGTGATAGTAATGCATTAATTATAATAGTTGAGTATGTAAATAGTTTTAGCAGCAAAGAGACAAGCCTAATAAGCATATGCATGCATTGGTGATGACAGAAAACTTACGGTATCTATTACGATCATAGGCAATTGGCATGCTGTAGTCAATAAAATTTTAATGATAAATGCTTTAGGATGCAAAATAACGAGAGTACTACGTTCTACTCCCTGGACTTTGACATGAGTATATTGTGTCAAGGGGCAGTGTAATCCCTTAAAGGGATAACATCTTAGACTCCCGAGCCCCGCTCAAGGACCAAACCTCACTGCTTCACCCTCCGATTCTAGTATCTGTTCCTTGCAAACTCTGGTTAATCAGTAGACAACCTCACCGTACATGTCCCAGGATGACATATCTCTTTTTCGTGATGATGAACCCACTTGACACAAGGATAGTTGGGGAATCACCCCCTACCTCCCTGCGGCATGCAGTAGTTGCCTCCATCATAGCCCATAGTCTAACAAGGTGCAAACACTTTCCTCCTTATCAGTGGTAATGTAGTCACCATTCCTCAAAGAGTCAGGTGACAACACCCCACTATGGACCAGGAACATAGTTCCGGCGCGGGTCTCACTACTACCATAGAAGACGGATTTATAGCTCCTTCAAGCCATCTGTTAGGGGAATGATAACTTAGGATTGTAACTCCCCTCAAGGATAGACTCTACACATTGACCACCTCTTGAGAGAATTTTTTCTCCCAAGGAGTCGGTCACTCCATTTACCCCCGATCCCGCGTCGGACGTGGATTCTGCGTAGCTTCTCTATCCTTTATAGGAGAGCAATCCAGATGTATGGACTCAAGTGAAATAAACATAGATGAATAGCGAAATTTAATTAGCTTAGACGGATGAATTTCAGTGCACAGTCTAGAATAAATAAACTCAGATGAACAGCTTAAGCAATTAACCATGAATAAAATGCATCAGATAGATAATTTCACGTGAATAGGTTTACAATAGACTGACATGAATAATTGATAACCTCAAATAAAATAGCCTTAAGAGAATGGATTTAAGCGCTTAGATTCAACTGGGTACACTCAAGTAGATGGTCCAGGATCGATGAGTTTAATCAACTACCTTCATGCCTGAATATAGTCACCAAGTTGAACAAGATGGTTTGACACCTACTTCCTCACTGCCTCACTGACTACACTTAGGATTGTGTGCCTCTCCTTGCAAGCATTACAATTGGCATAATAAGCTTGCTCTATCCATCCTGTTCGCCCCCTTTCTGTGGATCGGCCAGACTTCTGACTAAACAGGCCTCCACTTGCAAACTTTGCTCGCAAGTACAGCCCTAACAAAAGTCTAATTTCTTCCTTCTCCTCTAGCCCTTCATTTTCCCTTTTCCAATCCTCCTGCTCTTTGGTCAACTCTATAGGCCTCTTGGTGGCCTTCCTTTACTTTCTGCTTCTTCCTCCCCCAGTAACAGTCCAACGGCCTTTGGGTGCCATATTAATGCGGGGACAATAGTTAGACAATAGAGTCTTTAAAGTTATTTGACCCAATACCGTTGGTCTTTGAGAGATTTTAGCTACCCTTAAATTATTATCAATGAAATATTTCTCCTTTCACTTTCTAGGGCGACCCTTCTCACAAGTTGTCGCTGACTGTCGCCTAACTTGTACCACCTATTCGCTCATAGAACCTATTCTATTTTATAAATCCCTAAGTGGTTTATATGCAATGACCACTCTTTCGTAATCTCTACTCAGAACCCTTGATCAAACTGTCGCTCGCAGCGGTCCCACACCCTGACGCAAAGTAATTTTTGTGTCGGGCCTCACGGTCGTGTCACGCGGGAGTCTTTTTGTGACCTTAACGTAAACACCACTCTGACCGTGCGCGCGTGCTATACCTCTCGTGACTCCCTACAACAGGTTAGGGAACCCGCGAGGTACAACATTACCTCCACCTGCGGGAGCTGTCACCATCCCTTAGGTGGGCATATCCCTGCTCAGCTACTGACCCCACGTGCGAAGGCTTTTACATGCAATCGCAGAAGTAGGTCAGCCGAGGGTGTTTTCTCGATCGCCGTAGCATAGGCATACGCGCGGTAGAACCCCTTAAGACTGACCCGTATGTCGTGCCCCGAGGTGCTAACTCCCCGGACCGACTATTAATCAGGTAAACTTTTATAGGACAGTCTTCCACGCTTAGTAACTATGACAATAACTCTATGTTTACTTTATTCACCTTATGAGAATGCCAGAGTCAAATCCTTACTAATCCATCATTCTTCTCAAAAAGAAGTCCCAGACAAATAACTTCCTAGGTACCGACCAGCCTACGATCTCACTCACAGATATATGTATAAGTATGTTTGTATGTATGTAAATTAGGGGAGCTGAGTGAGCGGCGGACCTCACTTTCACAATTGTCGTGTTCCTTTGCCTGAGTATTTCAGACGATCCCAAATTCAGAAGTCAACACAAACGTCCAACACCTATGCAGATGCAAGACATCACATACACACATATAGATGCAAACACGAAATACACTACAAGCGTCAACCTTTAATCCATTCATAGCATGCCACTCACGCCCCAAACCCTTGAAAACAACATTCCTTCCTAACCCTGACTCCTTTTTCCCCAGTCCCACACATTTTCAAAGACTTTTGAGTGTGATTTGGACAATTTAAGCATAGATACAGAAGGAAGATTTATCTGTTCCCTTCTTAGGTCTTGTCTTAGGTGTGGGTGTCAAGCTATCGTGGAAGTTGAGTCGGAGTTCTACCGACTTGTTATCAAATGATAACAAAATTGTTGTTCTTACGGATTCCCTCCGTAAGTTCTCCGAAGTGTCGAAACCTGTAGACACAACACAGTCCAAGAGAAACTTAACAACCCTCTTCCTAACTGAGATCTAGAAAGTTCCTTTTAGACTCTTTGTCTTCTGTCTGACTCCTACCCTTTAGTAATCGTTTGGGCTGTTGCCCTTCAACTTTAGGTAGTGAATAATAGTTCACTTCCCTTTTTATTGTCGCAGTAAATCTCCATAGCTCATTCCTATTCCGCTTAGGATTATCTCGTCTGAGTTCCCTTCTTTTCCACAACACATATGAATACGTCACCAATCCAACCTGTGGAAAGAATCTTATGGAAGGAATCAGACAAATGGATAGTCTCTCTCTGAGGCAAGATCTCACTTAGCCCCTTTAGTAGAATCAAAGGTAAACAGTTAGGATCGAATAATACTGAGTGTAGAGAAAGTCGGCGGCGATATGGCAGACCATTCACGATATATCCATTTTGTTACTGGAGTTAATTTGATAAATGCAACCTTGTGGGTCTTGGCCCCTGTGTGCCAAGCACATTTAGCGGTAGGCTTATCCTATGGCTAGCCACTGATAAGGCAGGTGCCCTTGAAACCTCACTACTCTTATATCAGACTAGTCACTGATAAGGCATGATTTCCCTGCTACTCTTATCACTGGTTAGCCCTCAATAAGGCGGGTGTCCAAGGATCCTTGCTATTCTTATCACTGACTAAGGGCTAGGATGTTTATTGATAAGGCAGGTGTCCTTGAAACCTCACTACTTTTATATCAGACTAGTCACTGATAATGCAGGATTTTCGGCTTCTCTTATCACTGGCTAGCCCTCAATAAGGCGGGTGTCCAACGATCCTTGCTACTCTTACCACTTAAAGAATGTTAAATTGATAAACGATAA